>RPOG01000393.1:0-394862 GCA_008086565.1 Thalassoma bifasciatum
GTTGGTGCAGTCAACAGTTTTGTAACATCTGTCGAAGGAGAATCCAAAGTTGTGGAGGCAGCTGATAAAACTGATGATGGCGCTGTTGTCGATGCTGTGAATATTGGAGCAAGTATGGTTGTTGAAGTTGTAGTTATTTGAGCAGATTCAGTTGATGTGCTATCCCTGACTGGTGGAGCACCTGTTGTTTCTTGTCCAGAATTTGTTGTTGAAGCAACTGTATTTGTCAGAGCATGCGGACCACTGGTTGTTGGGGCAATCGTGGTTGTTACTGCAGCTGTGGTCATTGAAGTAGCTGTAAGTTTTTGAGCAGGTGTTTTTGTTGTTGTTGGAGCAGGTGTTGTAGTCGAAGCTATGTGTGGCACTGTAACTATTGGAGTAAGAAAAGTTGTTGGTTGTGTTATTGTTTGAGCACGTAGAGTTGTTTGAGTATTAACGACTGTTGGCGCTCCTGTGGCTTTTTCTCCAATAACTGTTGTTGAAGTGGCTGTAGTTGTCAGAGTACTAGAACCAGAGGTTGTCTGAGCATCTGTGGTTGTGATTGCAGTTGTAGTTGTTGTTGAAGTACCTGTTGTTTTTTGAGCATTCATTATTGTTGAGGATATTTGAGACAGTGTGTTTATTCGAGCAAGTAAGGTTGTTTGTTGAGTGCTTGTTTTAGCAGCCAAAGTTGTCTGAGTACTCTTGATTGTTGGGGCACCTGTCGTTTTTGGTCCATTACTTGTTTTTGATGTAATTGTTGTTGCTAGAGTATGAGAGACAGTGTTTGTTGGGGCAGCTGTGGTTGTAACCATTGCTCTAGCTGCTGACGTGCCTGTAGTTCCTTGTGCAGTTGTTATTATCGCCGCAGGTGTGGTTGATGGTATTTTTGGCACTGCTGTTATTGAAGCAAAAGTGGTCGTTGGTTGCGAGATAATCTGAGCTGAAGTTGCTTGAGAATTCAAGATTGTTAGAGTGCCTGTTGTTTTTGGTCCAACAACTGTCGGTGGTGTATCTGTACTTGACAGAGTCCCTGAACCAGAGGCTGTGTGTGCAGCTGTTGACGAGTCTGTCCGTGGCACTGTACTTATTTGTGGTGCTGTGTTTGTTGGAGTCAGTAATGTTGTTTGTTGTGTGATTGTTTTTGCACCCAAAGTTGATTGAGTGTTCTTATTTGTTGGGTCACCTATTGTTTTGTGTCCAACTATTGATGAAGAGGTAACTTTGGTTGTGGGAGTGAGAGAGCTGATTGTTGTCAGGGAAACTGTGGTTTTAACTGCAGCAGTAGTTGTTGAAGGAGCAGTAGATTTTTGAGTAGGCGTTGTTGTTGTTATTGCTGTAGGAGTCAGTAATGTCGTTTGTTGTGTGATTGTTTTTGCAGGCAAAGTTGATTGAGTATTCTTGATTGTTGGGGCACCTGTTGTTGTTTGTCCAACTATTGTTGAAGAGGTGACTTTGGTTGTGGGAGTGAGAGAGCTGATTGTTGCCGGGGAAACTGTGGTTGTAACTGCAGCAGTAGTTGTCAAAGGAGCAGTAGTTTTTTGAGTGGGTTTTGTCGTTGCTGTTGTTGTTGTTGTTGTTGGAGTCAGTAATGTTGTTTGTTGTGTGATCGTTTTTGCAGGCAAAGTTGATTGAGTATTCATGATTGTAGGGGAACCTGTTGTTTTTTGTCCAACTATTGTTGAAAAGGTTACTTTGGTTGTGGGAGTGAGAGAGCCGATTGTTGCTGGGGCAACTGTGGTTTTAACTGCAGCAGTAGTTGTTGAAGGAGCAATAGATTTTTGAGGAGGTGCCGTAATTGTTGTGGTTGGAGTCAGTAATGTTGTTTTTTGTGTGATTGTTTTTGCAGGCAAAGTTGATTGAGTATTCTTGATTGTTGGGGCACCTGTTGTTGTTTGTCCAACTATTGTTGAAGAGGTAACTTTGGTTGTGGGAGCGAGAGAGCCGATTGTTGCTGGGGAAACTGTGGTTATGGCTGCAGCAGCAGTTGTTGAAGAATCTGTAGTTTTTTGAGTAGGTGTTCTTGTTGTTGTTGTTGTTGTTGTTGTTGTTGTTGTTGTTGGAGCAAGTGCTGTTGTTGCAGGTATTTGTGACACTGTTTTTATTGGAGCAAATAAGGTTGTTGGCTGTGTTATTGTTTGAGCAGTTGAAGTTGTTTGAGTATTCACATGTGTCAGTGGATCTGTTGTCTTTTGTTCAACAATTGTTGTTGAAGCCACTGTGTTTGTGAAGGTCTGAGAACCAGTGGTTGTCAGGGCAACTGTGGTTGTAGTCATTGTTGTAACTGCAGGTAAGGTTGTTTGTTGTCTGCCTGTTTGACCTGTTGAAGTTGTTTGAGTGTTAATGACAGTTGGTGCACCTGTTGTTTTTGGTGCAATAATTGTTTGAGTAGGTTTTGTTGTTGTTGGAGCAGGTGTTATTGTCATTGATGCTACAGTTGGCACTGTAATTTTCTGAGGAAGTGCAGTTGTAGAAGTTGATCTTGTGTGAGCAGTTGTAGTTGATGAGCTATCCATGACTGTTGTTTTTTGTCCAATAATTGTTGTGGAAGCAACTGTGGTTGTGAGGGTATGAGAACTAGTTGTTGTTTGGGCAACTGTGGTTAAAATTGCCCCTGTAGTCATTGTTGACCCTGAAGTGTCTTGAGCAAGTGTTGTTGTTGAAGTTTTTTGTGGTGTTGTATTTAGTGGAGCAGATGAGGTTGTTTTTCGTTTTACTGTTTGACCAGCTGAAGTTGTTTGAGTCTTAATTACAGTTGGAGCACCTGTTGTTTTTGGTGCAGTATTTGTTGTTGAAGCAACTTCAGTTGTTGTAGTACCAGCACCAGAGATTGTCTGTGCATCTGTGGTTGTGATTGCATTTAGAGTTGTTGAAGTAGCTGGTGTTTTTTGAGCTGGTGCTGTTGTTATTGATGCCACTTTCAGCTCTGTATTTATTGTAGATTTAATGGTTGATTGTTGTATAATTGTTTTTGCAGCCTGAGTTGTTGGAGTATTCTTGATTGTCAGGGCACTTGTTGTTTTCTGTCCCGTACTTGTTTTTGAAGCAGTTTTGGTTGTTCGAGTAGTTGAGGGAATGGTTGTTGGTGCAGCCATAGTTGTAACTTCAGCTGTATTTCTTGATGTGGCTGTAGATTTTTGAGTAGTTGTTGTTGGAGCAGCTGTTATTGTATTCAATGTTATAGTTGGCACCGTAATTTTTGGAGCAAGTATAGTTGTAGAAGTTGACCTTGTGTTAGCAGTTGAAGTTGATGAGCTATCCATGACTGTTGTTTTTTGTCCAATAACTGTTGTTGAAGCAACTGTGGATGTGAGGGTATGAGAACTAGTTGTTGTTGGGGCAACTGTGGTTTGAACTGCCCCTGTATTCATGGTTGACACTGAAGTATCTTGAGCAAGTGTTGTTGTTGAAGTTTTTTGTGGTGTTGTATTTAGTGGAGCAGATGAGGTTGTTTGTCGTTTGAATGTTTGACCTGCTGAAGTTGTTTGAGTTTTAATTTCAGTTGGAGCACCTGTTGTTTTTGGTGTAGTATTTGTTGTTGAAGCAACTTCAGTTGTTGTAGTACCAGAACCAGAGATTGTCTGTGCATCTGTGGTTGTGATTGCATTTAGAGTTGTTGAAGTAGCTGGTGTTTTTTGAGTTGGTGCTGTTGTTATTGATGCCACTTTCAGCTCTGTATTTATTGTAGATTTAATGGTTGATTGTTGTGTAATTGTTTTTGCAGCCTGAGTTGTTGGAGTATTCTTGCTTGTCAGGGCACTTGTTGTTTTCAGTCCCGTACTTGTTTTTGAAGCAGTTTTGGTTGTTCGAGTAGTTGAGGGAATGGTTGTTGGTGCAGCCATGGTTGCTACATTCTCAGTATTTCTTGAAGTGGCTGTAGTTTTTTGAGTAGTTGTTGTTGTTGTTGGAGCAGCTGTTATTGTAGTCAGTGTTATATTTGGCACTGTAATTTTTGGAGCAAGCATAGTTGTAGAAGTTGACCTTGTGTGAGCAGTTGAAGTTGATGAGCTATCCATGACTGTCGTTTTTTGTCCGACATTTGTCACTGAAGCAACTTGGGTTGTTTGAGGATGAGAGCTAGTGGTTGTTGGGGCAACTGTGGTTTGAACTGAAGCTGCATTTGTTGAAATAGCTGTTTTTTGGGTAGTTGCTGTGAAAGTACCTTGAGCAACTGCAGTAGTTGTCATAGAAATTATTGTTGTTGGAGCAGCTGTAGTTGTTGGTTCTATTTCTGTTCTTGAAACCGTTGCAGTCCTTGGTGTTATAGAAGTCTGTTGTTTACCTGCTTCTGTATTTATTGGCAAAGCATCAGTTGTTTGAGGAACAAGGGAAGTTGTTTTAAAATCAGTTGTCGTTAGAGCTTTTTCAGTTGCTTGAGCTGGTGTCATTTGAGCAGTTGAAGCCATCTGTGTTATTGTGTTTGTTGTACTGGGTAGGGTTGCTGGAGTTGTAGTTATTTGAGTGCCAATGACTGTTGGAAAACCTGTAGTTTTTGTTGCAGCTGTAGTTGTAAGAGCAGATTTGGTTGCTAGAGTGGCTGTAATTGTTTGAGAACCTGAGATTGCTGGAGTCAATGTAGTTGTAGGGGCAATAGAAGGTGTAATAGCAGTTGCTGTTGTTTGAGCAGTTGTGGTTGTTGCAGCAGTTGTTGCCGTGATAGCACCTGTGGTCATTTGAGCTGGTGTAGGTGTAGAAGCAGCTGTGGTTGGTGTGGCTGTGACTTTTTGAGAAGCTGCTGGAGTTGTTTGAGTACTTGTGACTGTTTGACCTGCTGGAGTTGTTGAGGTAGTTGTAGTTTCTGGTTTAGCTGTTGTCCTCAAAGCTGTTAGAGCAACAGTACCAAATGTTGTTGAAGCAGATGGTGAGGTAGAGGCAGCAGCCGAAGTCGAGNTAGAAGCAGCTACAGTCATTGGAGCAGATGTAGATTTTGGAGTACCCATGGTTGTATGAGAGCTTGTAGTTGTCGGAGTACCTGCCATTGGTTTGGTTAAGGGTGTATGAGACTTTGTAGTAGTTGGAGTACCCATATCTGTTTTTACTTCAGTACTGATTGGTGTGGAAGATTTCAGAGCTGTTGTTGTCTTTAAAGAAGCTGTTGGTGTGAGAGTACCCGTTGTTGATAAAGCAGAAGAGGAAGTTGTTTGAGACAGTAAATTTGTAGAACCAGAAGTATCTTTTGGGGAAGGCGATGTTGTTCTTGGAAGACCTATTGTTTTTCGAGACACTGTTATTGATGTAGGCGTTGCCACTGTTGTTGACGCTGGAGTTTTAAAAGACACCTTTGCTGTTGTAGACGCTCTTGTTGGCATTGTGATTGATGGGGAAAGTGGGGCTGTTAGTTTTGAAGTTGTTTGAGCAGCTCTAGTTGTTTGAGTATCAGTGCTGGTTGAATCACTTGATGTTTTTGAAGCGACTGTAGTTGATGAAGCAGCTGTGGTTGTCGAAAAATCAGAACCAATGGTTGTTACAGTAACAGTCGTTGTTGGAGCAGGTGAAGTTGCTGAGGGAGCTGTAGCTGGTGCCCCTGTGATTTTTTGCGCAACTACCATAGTTGTTGTAGTTTTAGTAGTAGTTGTTGTTTGGGGAGCTGAAGTTGGGAAAGCAGCAGTTAATGTTGAAGTCAAAGATTTTGGAGCAGCTGTTGTCTTGGGAGTAGCTCTTGTTATAGGATTACTCATAATTGTCGGAGCTTGAGTTGTTATTTTCGTATGAGAAACAATTGTTGTTGGAGCAGATGTAAAAATTGAAGTGGCTTTAGTTGTTGAAGCAGGTTTTGTTGTTTGAGCAGTTGTAGTTGTTGTTGCATTCAATTTTTTTGGTTCTGTGGTTGGTGATTTTGATTCTTTTGTTGTTGTTGCAGCTGAAGTTGCGGGAGCAGTTATTGTTGTTGGGGCAGCTGTAGATTTTACTTCACCTGTTGGACTTTGTTGTGCAACAGGTGTTGAATTTTGTACTGCCGCTGCAACCGTAGTTGTGATTCTGTTGGTTTGAGTCACTGCTGTAGTTTTGTTAATGGATGGTGAATTCATTGGTGCGGTAACTGATTTTGGTGTAGAAGGTTCACTTGAGCTTCTTTCCTGCATTGTGGACGTTAAGATTTGCAAAGGGGTTTCTTTTCTTGTTGATGATATTTTGGGATTTGTTGCTGTACTTGTAACCCCTTTGTCAGAGGGAAATCTTGTGGATGTATTAGTTGGACTTCCTGTTGTTGTTGTTGTTGTTGTTGTTGGCGCTGTTGTTGCAGATCCTGGTGCATGCATTAATGACCTGGTTGATCCTGATGCAGCAGTTGTTGATGGAGTTGGTTGCATCAGTATGGACTGCATAGAGATAGCTGTAGCTGCTGTTGCTGAGGGTGTTTTGACTTGTGTCGGTGCTACAGTGTTGATTATTGCCGTTGTGGTTGGAGTTGATGGGTTTAGGCTCTGTGTAGAGGATACTTCATCTTGTTTAGTTGTTGAAATTGGCTCTGTTGTGGCTACAGTAGTTGATTTGGGATCTAAAGTCAATAATGTATTTTGTGTTGGTGTCAAGATTTTTGTACCAATGAGTGATGTTGTCTGTGCTGTTTGAGAGCTTTGAGACACAGTTTGTGTTGTTGTTGATACAGTGCTTTGTTTTTGGGATGAGATAATATTTTTTCTTGTTGTAGTTGCAGGTCCTGAAGTCACAAATGGCGAAAGTTGTGTTGGAGTAGGACCAGTGGTTTGAGTGTCTGAATTCTGCTCTTGTGTGGCATTAATACCACCTCTTTGGGAAGATGTATGTTGTGAAACCGATTGACTGTTTGTTGCTAAAGGAAATGGTGTTTGTTGTTCTTGGGAACTTGTTTGTTGTGTTTTTGCTTGAATTGAGGCAGCTGAAGCCTGAAGCTTGGCTGTATTTGTAGCTTCCTTTGGAGTGGTTGTCATCTGAGTCATACCTGTAGTTGATGTCTCCAGTGAGCTTGTCTCAGCAGACGCTGAAGAGTTTGAGCCCAAAGCTGTAGTGTCAGAACTGTTAAGGGAAAAATGTTTTTTTTCTGTCTTGAGTTCAGGTGTGATACCTGGTAAAACACTAGCTTTTAAGGTATGAAGGGTGTTGGTTGGTGTTCTTTTATCTATGATGGTAGAGGCCTTGGGTGTGGTTGCACTGCCAGTTGCAGAAATGTTTGTGCCTGAGTATGTTGTTGATGAGGGAGTTGCATGCACTGATGCTGAAACAGATACAACTATTTCCTTCTTAGATGAATTTGGTGAATGTGAACTTAATTCTTGGGTGGTTTGTTGTTGATTTGATTGAGCTTTGATTGAGGTTGAAAGGATTGGGCTGGTTTTAGCAACTGCACTGGTCTGAGGTGATGCAGTCATGCTAGCATCTTGAGAAACTGTACTTGTTTTTCTAGTAGTGACAATAATTGGGCTTGTACTTTCCTCAGTTGTGGTTGTGGATGTATCTGTTACTGAAACTGCTATTCCTCCGATAACTCCACCCACTTTTGTCAACACAGCACCTTTACCCCCTGAGTTTGACGTCATAGTGGGTGTTGTCAGTGTTAGCCATTCTGTTGATGTGGGTGTGTGTTGTTTGTTGGTTGACTGAACTGTTGATAAGTTACTGATCTCAGGGGCTGTAGTCCTCAAGGTGTTTGATGTGCTATTAGCAGGAACTTTGGTAGAAGCATTGACCCTGAAGAGAGGCAGGCAGACAGCTGTACAAGGATGAAAAAGCAGAAATAGTTTTGACTTTAATTATTGCAGAGCATGTTTTACTTCATATGGCAGAGCAAAATGTGTGACTACGATGAGTCACCAGAGCTGCCACTGGACGAAGTAGAGTTTGTTTAGAGGACAACAGGAAATTTTCACTGTGCCCCTACAAAATAAATTTCATTCAATTTTGACATCTTTTAGTTGTTAAAAAGTGGTATTGGAAACTTTTTATCTTTCATAGATACATTAATGTTAAATCAAGAACTGTGTGTGAGGAGGAAGCTTGGTGTTTAACACATTAGGTCTTCCAAAAACAAGAAAAGATATCACATTTGCAAGCACCCAAAGATGCAGATCTTGGGAAATGTTTTGGGTGTCAATGCTGCTCCAGTCTCTTGTCATCGAACAAGCTTGACAGCATTGCATGGTACACCTGATGATGCTTATTGGGGCAGGACTAACTCACTGGTGCGGATGAAACGAGTGACGAACACTTGTGATGACGGTTTTCACAATTCAATGGATAATCCTAACGTGTCGCTCATTGTCCTTGAAGCGAGTACCTTTCCATTCCTGATCCCTCAATGAATAGCGAAACAGAAACTAGGGAAGCTGCAAACAGATCCAATCAATCACTCTAAATTTTAAGTATGCTAAAAAAAAATCAAGCAAATTTAAGAGAAGTGAACACGGTACTGAACACATTTGTGCCATTTAGACAAATAATCCACACTGTATTTTGCCCAACAAGAACTCATGACCTCCAGCAGTTTTACATGTGAGCAAAAACATATGTGGTTGATTCTATACATTTAGTGTCATGGTGTATCAAAACCAACTAAATCATTCAGGTACAGACAGAACAGCAGCATTTATGCTAACAATAGTTTAGTTAAGTCTTTGTGTAGACTGCATTACACATTTATTACCGTAGCAATATTATCATTTAGCAGACAGTGGCCCAATAGTTTCTTTAGCTCCCTGAAGATGATGGGACTGTACAAACTATGCTTGGTCTGTGCACAGGGAGTGCTGGCACTATTGTTCCTCAAACAGACATCTGAAACTGTCTCTAAAAATACCTTACATAAGTTTTCCTCTGTGTTCACAGTACCTGCTGCAACGTCACAGCTGACTATTTTTATATTCATGGAAAAAATCAGCATTATAATGAATTCCACACTTAGTTGAGAGCTAAAGGACTTTGTATGATGGTGATGAGTGTTCCATTCATGTCTAGATTATTATCTGGGATTTTTAGAAAATGAATCAGCTGACATGGGTGATGCTCTCAATACGGAGTTACGTCATAAAACAGTGTGGTCTTACTCACCTGCCATCAGGCTGAGGAACAAACCACAGTCCATAGTGGAAGGTGACTTCTATTCAAGAGCAGACAGCATATCTGACAACAACAACAGATAAAAAGCAACAAATTCAAGGCATTTGAGTCTCCATTTGTCTCATCTTGTTCACAAAACCTCATGCGTAATGGCATTCTAACGTGTCTTGCATACTATCTTCCATACCATTACATCTGTGTGAACTTTTTTACAGGGTGAAAAAAAACTGAGTTGTAGATAACATTCTTCCACCCACTCGTACATATCTTTGAGCCAACTGCATTACACTTTAGATGCCAAAGAGGGTGAAGATGATAATGCAAGTCAAGTTCTCTCTTTTATTTTAGTGTAATGTTTGTGGTTGGAAAATGTCTTGGCTCATGGGATAGGATGATAAAATTTCACATAAAGATGGAGTGGGCTCCCTTGTGGTTAAACTCCCAATAATCAAATTAAAAGTAAAAAAGAAAACTGGCTACTCTTGGGCCTCGTGGACACCAATTTTCAAAACTGAATATTTCTCTTCATTTGTTTTTAAAATACTTTTGTCCACACCTCATCATTTACAAAAAATAAAATTGAATAATTTTTTTAAGAGTTTTTTAACAGTTACAACGAAGATGCCTAAAAAAAAAATCACCCACATCTTCTTGAATGTAAAACCAAAACATGGGTGTTTCTCGTATATTCCATACAGACAGATGCTGCACCCCAAAATGTGTACTCCTGCACTTACACTCACAATTTAGAGTACATAAGTGCGTTCACACTGACAGGACTGATTTCTCAGCTGGTCAAGTGTGGAACGCTGGACACTTCTCGCACTTACTAGTCACCATGTTGGCTACATAGAAGAAGAGGTGGGAACAGATGAAACAATGATTAAAGTTTGAAATCAATGACTTGCAGAAGAACACCTGAGAACGGTTGTGAAATGCGATAGTAGTGCTGGATATTGCAAATTAGCGGTGTCTGATTTGGAACAACACCCGGCTGTATGATTTTTGTGCACTGTTCTTGTAAGTGAGTGCATAGTGTACACAGTTAACTTCATGTAAGTGCACTCACAGAGGTGTGCGATTTGACATACAGCCAGAGTTTTGGGTATGTCAAGCTTGCAGCATCTCAGGTAGCCCTAAGCTTCAAAGGTTAGATAAGTTTACCTCCTTGAACTCTATTTCATTATGTTAAGTTCATGTGCAGGTTAAGTTATCTTCTGAACAGCTATGCCTCCTGACCTCGGAAAATAACTCATGAGATCAAATCCCTGACATAAGTTGTTTTCAATGTGTAATTTTGTCGTTCTGCTTGTTGGTCATATGGATAGCATGAGACTGTTTCTGCCCTCATTATATAACCTATAAGACAAATTTCTACCCCAGACAAGAAAGACGTAATGTATCCTTTCTTTACTTTTCTATTCTATTCTGTTCTGGTTGCTTTTTAATAGAGAACATTTCGAGGGGATATGATGACAGGGATCTTAGCTTAGCATAATCTTTGGTTTGAAGGGATGATTTTTTTTTATACATATATGTACCTGTAAGATCACATCAGGTCAAGTATAAATGCCCAGAGGGAAACTAATGTGCAGTTTCGCAACATTGTTTTCCGTTGTTAGCGGGAAACAAAAAGAGACTTTCATTTTTAAGAGGGGGTGTGCTGTTGTTCTTTTTTTTGTTTGTTTGTTGGTTTGTTTTGGTTTGTTTGTTTTAGGCCACATACTGTCCCTGTGGTATTTTGCGAAGTAAGGATATTTTGGGGGTCTGTCAAAGGTGGAGCTAGTGGGAGCTATGTTCAAACCTCAGTGTTCGAGGTCCGCTCCTCCAACGTGTCATGAGCCAGTCAGGAGATACATGAACCGGAGGTACCGAAGCCTGGTACTGAATGAGATTCTGAAGGGGGTGCATGACATTTTTGGTTGATGAGGCAATTTTTCTTCTTCAAATATTTTTTCTTAACCCTCTGATGCATGAATTATGCAAGTCAGTGTCAGGATTTTTCCCTTGACTGTTTTTATTTGTCTTTAAGCATGAAAAAAAGTTTTCCAATTTTTTCCAAATATTTGTAACTCAGCATTCAACTTAATACAGTGTGAACTTAATGTAAATATGACTTATTTTTGTTTGACTTCTTTTCTTTCTTTTTTTGGTAATTTCATGAATTATCTTTTTTTAATGCTTTGCAAAACATTTGAACTCTCTTTCATCCGTTTTAACACTGAATAATTTATAGTTATTACGCTGTTTTACCCTCAAATGTTTGTCTATAACTTTTAAAAATATATATATATATATATATATATATATTTGGATAAAGAATTGAAAACATTGTTCAGGCCCTAAGAAGAAAAAAAAATCCTGGCACCGGCTAATATGAATTTCTTCCACATGAACCATTGAATTTAGGAGTAAATAAGTTTTGAATAGGTGCCCACTGACCACTATGCACCACAAGGTTAAATTCTATTTTTATTTATGTTATCTTTGAATACACATCAATGGTTATACAGAGGCCAAAGTTGTTATCTTTCAGTCAGAAATGAACACATTCAGCAACACAGCAGCTCTTTTGAGCCGTCCACATCTTCACTCAGCTTCTCACTTCTAGCTCCTTAAGACTGAGGAAGACCTGTCCCTGCTCTGCCAATCACATGGCCGCACGTTTCATAGTGACCCTGTCAGGTTCCGCAGTATAGTTTGATACTGAATCCACAATAACAAAGTGTGTTTATACATGGTATTGGGCCCGTTTCAATATAAAAACACAATTTTATATATATAAAGACGGGGGTCTCTGCTCCATTTCTCCATCAGTTCGAGGGTTCTTGGTCTGAAAAACATTGACCACCCCTGCCTTAAACAATGTCCTCATCATTTCAACAATTCTTATGAAGTTCTAGGGTCCTCATTAAAATCTTATTCTATTTTTTCAAACTGACTGTTTTGAGCAGTTTAGAGACAGATTCAGGGATTACTACAACATACGAACCTTTGCAGGTGCTCAGTCTCCACATAAACTGTTAGTGTTCAACCCTATCACGAAAACCAACAGTCAAAAAATATATCTGCCTTTAAAATTCCTGTTCACAATAAATATCCTAGAAAGTCTAACCTGAGTTAACCTCAGGTGTTTATGAGGATTAAAGGAAGACTTTGATAGTTCTGCACAAGTGTTTTAATCGTGCAGGTGCTACTATAATTGTGGGTCTGGTGCTTATTATCATTAAATGTGAAAGGACAAAGTGACTGACACATGAATGTATCACTCATCCTGATGTAATGCGCTCTTAGCTCATTGTACACATTACATTAATTACACAGGTGCTTTTACACTACTTAAATAAATTCTCCTAGCTAAAATATAACGCAAGCTTCTGTTGTTTCATATGCATTCCCATAGGTTTGGATAGCTCAGTTATTTCCCGTTGTTTTGCATTTCTTGTTTATGAGTTACTCTGGTTTTTTTTTGTTTTTTCCTCCTGTGGATATATTCTCACAACATAAGTGGAGATGCTGGTGGATGTTAGGTCAACTTGGAGCCACAACTTAGAAGCCGTAAAGAGCCGTATGACTCAGTGGTGGCTTCTGCACTTTGCTATGCAGTGGTCTGCTTGGGAGCAGAGAGCACAGAGAGGGACAGGAAGAGACTGAACAGACTGGTCAGGAGGGGCAGTTCTGTCCTGGACTGCTCCCTCCTTTAAGGAGGTGGGTGAGAGGAGGATGCTAGCAAAGCTTGCATCCATTATGGACAATCCCTATCACCTGCTGCATGAGACTGTGGGGGCCTTAACCCTAGAACACTAATGTCGAGTGATTTTCACCCACACAATTCTGGTCATATCAATTTCTGTTGCTGCTGTCTAAGTTTCATGGGTCCTTGGGTAGCTTCAGGCTGCTCAATGATGTTATAAATGGTATATTTCCCTCCTTCACATCTATGGTTTTTTCATGAGGCATGCGTTCGGGTGATTTTCACCTGACTTTAGTGATAGAGAGTAACATATTTAGCGGGTGGAATTTACCTGACGTTAGTGATGGTGTTTCTTCTTTAATGTTAGTGTTCTCGCTCATTCAGCAGCAGGCTGAGACTCCCAGCCTGCAAGACAGAGCACGACTGCAGGTCATTCCTCCCAACTGTAATACGACTTTACAATACAACACAACATAACAGCATTTTAGATATCTGTACTGATGTTTTATGTAAAAAGTGATATTTTTCTATTCTATTCTATTCTATTCTATTCTCTACATGGATGTGACATTGACCAAGTCAATTCATACAAATATCTAGGGGGTTCAGATCTATGATGACTGAAGTTGGCAAACACAGGTGGCAAGTGCCTGTGCTCAAATTCACTCAGAGCTTTCAGTCTATGGAGGAATGTGCTGTTGATTTTCTACAGAGAAACTATTGAGTCTGTTTTACTGTATAGCATTATCAGCTAGTTCATAAACTTAAATCTGCCACAGCCGGGAAAATCATTGTTATGGTAGCAGCTGCAAGACTTCTTGAACAACAACCCCCTGACTTGCAGACAACATCAGACAACATTATCTGGTGCATTTCATTTACTGCACTCTGTATATGTTTTACTGAACTCAGGTAGGAAGTGCAGGTTCCCCTACGCAAACACAACAGACACAACAGACACAGACTCTCATTCAATCCACTGTCAGTGGAGCTTATTAATGAGCAGTTTGTTCAGGACAGACAGTAAGAAAGACACAGACCATGTGATACTGAATTTCTACCTATCCCGTGGATCCATGTATTTCTATGTGTTTATGCATTTCTATTTATTATGTAATTGGTTGTTTAGCCTGGATGTATGAGTGGTGATCAGTATGATGTCCATAGAGCAGACCCCTCTGCCCGACACAAATGTCTACCAAGGGAGACAAGTAAAGACATTTTGACACTTTGACTCAAAGTCCTGGTGTTTCCTGTTTTTTAAATCACAGGTGATTTCAGCCTCATCTGAGTTAGCACAATGCAAAGAGATAGGCCTTTAGCTTTTAGCTTTTTGCAGACTGTCATACCTACAGGTAATTATAGAAACCAATCAACATGGAAAATTTATTTCGAAGGTCTGGTTAGCGACTTTCAAAAGACGTTTCACCCTCATGCTTTTTTCCGACTGAGTCTGTCTCCTTTTCTCTCTCCCTCACTTGCTCTCAATCAACACACATTTACGCATGTGCACGTCCTCACTTTTCCCTCTTTCTTAAATCCAGAGATTACCCCCACAAACACTTTTGAAAGATCGACTCCCAGCCTTTATTTTTGGAACGCTCGCTTTGAACAAACTTGCACAACTTGTCTGCTGAGCTTTTTGCTGTATGTACTTGATCGACTGAGAAAGTTCAAAAGAGAAGAATCTAAACAATGTAAGCAGTGAAATCTTAAAAAGACACTCACCTTTAAAAAACTTTGACTCCTATCTTACAAATCTTCATTGCCCTGATAAGCGTAGTCTAAACTAAAAAAGAAGAGCCATCTTTAGTTGTGGTCAAACCAGTTTTACCTGCTGGGTAAACACCTGCCAGTCTGCCTTGTTGCTGTGCTGAGTAATGTACGCTTTTTCCACAGGAGGAACTTTCCAACTTCCCTGGAACTCTTTTGATGGTTTTGACCAGAAGTTTCAGAGACTCTAGGGCCACTGGGGCTCATTGTTTGTCTGCTTTTCTCTCCGAGGTTGAAAACCCAGGAAGAGTATGCAAACCAGTAGAGGATAAAAAAATTGAAGGCCACCAAGCAAAAATTATTTTAGCACCATAAAAGAGACGACAAGCTGGAAACCTAATATTGCAATGACAATGGATTTGTTGAAATTTGGACCCCGTCACCAGTAGTGGCTGTTTCAAAAAGCCCGAAGCATGGAGACTGAAGAGATTGACCCATGTTTAAGCTTAACCCTTTAACACCTGAGCCTTAAAATGCCTGCCTGGACTATTTTGCTCATTTTGACAACCAAAAACATGTACAATAACATTTATAAGTCTTTTTCCCTTATTTTGTACATATGTTTGTCAGTCAAAAAAAGTCTCCCTGTGCGTCCTTTAATCCATCCGCTCTGCAGTCTGTGTGTGACCATGGGTTTCCTTAAATGACTGAGTGAAATACTATAAAAATCACATATCAGCTGAAAGAGCAATGTCCAAGCTTTCACAATTGGATTTTTTTCAATTGTGCACACTGTTTTGGAATACAAAATGCACTTGCACAAATGTGTCAGCGCCGATACATTTGGTGTTAAAGGGTTAAAAAAATAAACCTGTTGTGTGATTACTTTGAAAGAAATTGATCCTTCTTAAATTGTTTTTTTTTTTCATTAAATATTCCTTATGTGGATATTGTTTACTCATTCACACACACACATAGATAGATACATTTATACATAAAATCAAACTGAGGTGCACTCCTGAGACCTCCATCTGTGTTTTAACAACTGTTGAGAACTTGAAATCCACATTAAGCTGAAGGTCTCCAGTTTACAGGGTCACTCTTTACACTATAACACCAGGAGCTGAGAGAGGCACATTCACCCCATCAGGCTCAAAGACAATGATTGATAATAACACTGTGAGTGCCCTTCTGATCAGAAACATTCAGTCTGTAGGCCCCACCTCCAAATTTCCCGCACATTTTGAAAGTACTACCCCACAGACAAGGTTGTTTTGGGGATCTTAGATTTCGATTTAGACCCTTCTTCCAACTGTTATTGTGTGCAGAAGGGGACATTGTTCATCAATAGATCCATTTTCAATGCATAACAGGATGATCAAAAAAAGCACACGTTGAATCTCTACCATACAAACAGGCCAGCTGAAGTAAAAGGATGACGGCGGTACATTTAATGTGAGGCATCATCTACCTTGAACAGGGGAAGATTCCAGGTGGTGTTAACTTTTTTTTTACAGTGTATCACAAAAGTGAGTACATCCCTCACATTTCAGCAGATATTTAAATATATCTTCTGACACAATGAAAAGTAGTCTGTGTGCAGCTCAACAGTGTATAACAGTGTGAATTTATTTTTCCCTCAAAATAAAGCCATTAATAGCTAAACCCCTGGCAACAAAAGTGAAAGTTTCTGAAGTGTCAATATTTTGTGTGGCCACCATTATTCAAATATCTGCAGAAATGTGAGGGGTGTACTCACTTTTGTGATACACTGTAAATAGCTCATATAAGTTTGAGGTAGATTCCCACGATTTCACCTTCATCTGTAAAAATAGCTCACAACCACTGCCACTGCAATTGTTCCACCCTTTAAACGAGTTAAAGAAAACAAACAGAAAACCAGGCTGAGATTGTTCCCTTGGCTTGACGCACGTTGGCATCAGTGGTGTGAAAAAGAAAAAACAAAACCATCAAGTTGGACAACAATCCATTCTAAAAGTTTATTTTGATAGATTGTCACTATGAGACTGAACATAAAATCCCTCTCAACTACCATTCCTGAGACTTAAATGTCTTTAATAAGAGCTGTGTAGCTTGAGGGGTGTTTTGTACTCAGATGAATGCTTACAAATTATATTTTAATAATCCAGTCTATGGTAATCTAAGAAGTGGCTGTGGGTTTTTTTTTTCTTCATGTCCTGCTTGATATTCCTTCTTCTGTAATTTTCCATCCATCCCTCCAGTTTGTATTGTTTGTTGGTTATCTTAATGTCTTTCTTGTGGCATTTTCAAAGAGATCTGGCTTGTGTTGTATTCCTCGTGTTTCTTTGTCAAGCTTAGTGTTTCCTGTTTTATTTTGTACTTCATTCCCCCTGTGGTATAGACGTACTTTCTGTCCATGCTTCTCATCCTCCCCTCTGATAAGCATCATTGGTTTCACCTGTATCCTTTATCCACATATCCCTTGTTACCTAGGCTGGTTTTGAAACCACAACTTTACTGGCAGTACAGCTTATTTGGCCAAATTGTAGTCTGTGAAAAAGAGCAAAATGCTAAAAAAAAAAAAGGTACTCAGATTATCTGCTGATTCAGGAAAAATTCTTCTGTTTATGGTAAGTAGAATTCCATTTTAGATACATTCCCACCACCCACCAGGGTAAGTTATCAATAAAACAGTGATACCACACTACTAACATTCAATGATCCCTTACATTTACTGTTACGAAATATGAAAGAAAAGTCAAAGATTCTTCTCTCTTTTGTTTTGAAAGAGATGACGCCCATCTTGTGGATTACTGCTCATTTCAGTAAAAAACATTTCATTCCATGGAAACTAATTTCCTTCAGCCCTGTTACTGTACACTGTACTGTTACCCTTTATGCTTCCTCTTTTTTTTTCTTCCCTTGGTCAACAATGCAAATGAGAGCTGGTTCCCAACTGACCCACTGAGTCTGTCCCTGTAACATCAAGTGTTTGTCATGATTTCTCGCGTTGAACATTTCGGTTTCTTCAGATCAAACTTTTTTTTTATAAACTTTGAAATGTTTTGTGTTTTGTGTTTTGCATAACAGGGATCTGCAATTGGATAGTCTTCTTTTTTCATTGATATTGTGATCTTGCTAAGGTTCATGTAGTTGAAGAGCAACATCGATAGTTACATTTTTGTCTGATGTATTTGGTTTATCACTGTCTCCTTCGTCTCTCCCTCAGGTTATACATTTTAGATTCCAGGGACTTCCCAGTGAAGAAATCGTAAAATGATCTTTACAAGTTTGTCTGCCAAAACCACATTCTGATTTTTCACTCATTGAATGGCACCATGAAGCATTTTCATGTGAAAGTAAAGTAGGTCTGTATGATAAACCTCTTCAAAATAATGGTAATATTCACCAGCAGAAAGTTGAAGGGCTGACCGTAAATAAATCCGTGTTTTCTTAGGCTTTTTTGTGTGATTTAATTGTTTCACTTTACCCTGTCTGCTGCTGTTCATAGTTAAACTTTTATGTCCAGCTGCTAACTAAAGTGCAAACAACATTTTTTTTACTAATATGTTGATTTTGAGCTGCTTCATATAGAAATAAAAGCATGTTTTGATCAAGGATATAAAATTATTACCTATCTATACTGCTCTGATGCACCAGACAGAGCAGTTATTTGAATACTTTAGTGACACATTCAGCCTGTGATTGATTGCAAGTACAAGACTGACATTGTTTATGTTTCAGCGACAAACAGTGAGTTTCACTTGTTATTCCTCTGAAACAAAACAGTTAGGCAGTAAATCAAAGTGTTGTTACAAAGATTCCCCTGTGCAGAAGTGTCACATTTAAAAAGTTATCAGTCCTCGGTGTAAATCCACAAATCCTTACCACAGACCCAAATCATTATCACACTTTGTTGGCATTCAGTCAAAATGTTACAAAACTCTCAAGCTTGATAACGACTTTAGATCAAGGAAGTCACAAAAGTAAATTCAAGGCTTTCATAACAACTCAATGTTGCAGACAATCATCACTTTCTGAGAATCCACTGCTGCAGTATTGCGTAAACAAGTTGCTAGATGTTTTGTACTGTATATTTTAAGTGCACCTGAAGCTGAATCTTCATATTAAAGCGGACTGTACTGAAAGACATAATTGAACCCATTCAAAGGTATTATAATTCATCAACCTTCAACTTCTTGCAGGTATGTTTTGGGTCACATGGGTTATAAGTAAGGGCGCAGAAAACAGGCCAGATGTCCAGCATGTACAAGAACATCTCAACAAATTGTGATAGTTATTTATCTGCAAGGTAATCCTAAAAGGCCAAACTTTTAAATGGATGTATCCATCAGTTGTCAGTAGAACTGTTCCAAATTTGATTTTGTCAATACTACTGAACTTGAAAAATATGTTCATACACTTGATACTTACATGCATGACCCCCACATGGCACTGCTGTGTTGTTATTAAAGTTTAACTTGTTCCACAGTGTATTATTCTTTTTTTCACTGCAAAAAAATGAAATCTAAGCAAGAGTTTGTGGCCTTTTTTATCAGAAAATGTCTCTTTAGACTTGATATCAGCCAAATTTACCTTTTAAGTCTAGAAACCTGTCCTTTTTCAAGATATGACAAGATAAAAATGATGCTTGAATTTCTGTTCTTAAAAAACAAACTGCAAGTGGAGTGAGAAAAAATTGATTGCTGAGTTTCTTGAAATTAGAATAATGTCTTGATACAAAAAAAAATCTTATCCCTTTGGCAAGATTTTTTCCTCATTGCAAGCAATTCAGACATTGTCTTTTTTTCCATTGACTTGAATGAAACAAGACATTTTTCTGCGCTGGTCCGTTAGAAGTGGCTCATATTAAGTCTAATACTACTCTAAGATATTACTACTTGCCTAGACTTAAGTTTTTGCAGAGTAAGAGGTTCAGTTCAAGCAAGCTTGCTGCACAAGTAGCATCAGGGTCTGCAAACCATGAAGTAGCAGTTTTGGCACTGTTGTTTGGCAGATGTAAGCATGAATTGCTTTTGAATTACCAATTACATGACTGTGTTGACTTTGGACTCTTGGTAAGAATACTTGGGACCATTGACTAACATTCAAGTTCTTTTTCACTGTAACCCAAAAAAGATATATTTTTAAATTGTCCATGGATTAGAAGAGGCTTGAAATATGACCAATGTGTGTTGGAAACAGTTGACTGTTTTCACAGTACACTAGTTCATTGCACCTACATGAATGACTCACGGGGAAAAAACAACTTTTCATGATGAATGAGTTTAGATTAATTACATGTTCATCACAGCAGAGTCTCACTGAGTGGCACTGGCCAACTGTCTTTAAAGGAGTGCCAAGACTTGCTAATCCAGTACTGTTGGATATTTTTGGCCAGGTTACAGCTAACTATGTTCTGTATGTCTCGTGAATAACACCAACGCTATTCGGCGGTTTCATGACTTCAAACTATCAGCATTTTCCCAAGACACAAATCACAGCATCTAGGAAACCACGCCTAACCCCGTCAGTGTCAGTTATGTGAAAAGAGTGTCCTTCACACCTGGTGCTATTTTTTTCATGAGTGGTCAAGCTGCATTGCATGACAGTTTAATGTGAAGCTTGTGTAAGTCAGTATGGAACGATGACATTTTTGCTTGACTTAATTCCCAACGAGGATTTAAATGTACCTAATTATTTAAATTGATGTTATTGCTCTGAATCCATTGTTTGAGTACATTTTTAGAGGGCCAGAAGTTTTCTTTCACAATGAAAACTATCAACATCTATCAACTATAATTACATTCACATAGTTTTTTTTTACTCAGGGATTTCATCTTTAATGTTTACTTACACATGTTGGATCTTTTTCAGTCAAGTTTGAGCACTGACTCATCTTTTATCAGAGCCAAACCATTATTTTCAAATAGGATAGATTCTAGTAATATTTTCAGTTTATCTTTCAAGAGTGACTTTGAGACAATTTTTTTAATGTCTTCTTTTGGGAAAAAAATAAAAAATAAATATCATACCAGTGACATATCATACTTTTCCAAGCCAAGGGACATATTAAAGATCTGTTGCTTTCCTCTCATGTGAAGTCACCAATGTTTTTTATTTTGTCTTAGTTATGTAAAAACAAATATAAAGCTGTAGAAAAGTATTTTTCTATAAACGTGTTAATATGTCTCATTGTGCATATTGATATGAGTAATGTCATAATTAGTGATGTATATTTAGATTTCTTTTATACTCTTTATCATAATTTTTGTAATCAACTTTTTATTGAAATTTAACATAGGATGCACGGAACATGAGTTTCAGTCACAGAAATTTTGGCCAGCAGCATCAAACATACAAGGTGTTTGCAGATAACCTTGCTGAGGAAAAACACATCAAAATTATATGAATTTAAACAAAGAAAATTACTAAATAAAATAATGATGTGCAGAGTGCACACATCTGTACACACACACACATCTCCATATGTAGAGTGTAGTGTAAATAAAGTTAAGAGAGTTAAGTATCCATAGGCTACTCCTACAAGTATATATACCCATACCATACACAAATAAAGCCTACAGACACAGTTCAATAAGTAAAATCATAACAAATAAACAGATAAAAGAAAATAAATAATTCAATTTCTCAAAAAGTGTAGGTCTTTATTTTGCATCATATCCATATTTGGTCAAGAAAAAGTGGAGCTAAAACAGCTGAAATAAGGAGATCCCAAGCCTGTAAAGTCAATGCCCACTTTGAATTTAAAAGCAAAACAAAACAAAAAAAATGTGTACATGCACTTCTTAACATTAAAATATATTAAGTATATATAATACAATATTTTAATCAAACAACCTCTAAAATTTATTTTATCCTTCCTCTTCCAGGATTTTTTTTGTTACAATAATAATAATTTGATCCCAATTTGACGTTTCCTTACGTACACTCAAAAACTATGGCAACACGTGAGCCCAAACATGAAACATTCGCTTGGTCGCGACTACTGCTCTTAAAGGAGACGCATCCTAAACAGGCCTTTTCACAGCAAGGGGAATGTGAGGTTTGCTATAGCTTTAAGAGGCAAATATTTGTAAATATTCGTTAATTTTGTATTTATCATATTCTCTAACGTTTTAACTTGAGTAAGATCATAAAATAACTGCATGGGGGTAAAAAATAAACAAAGCCAACAAAACTGAGTCCCACTGGGGGCCTTCGACGTTTCATTGCTCTTAAATTCTCTATATCGTGTTAACTAAGAGATAACAAAAGGATTTAAGGGTCGCTAAAGGCGAATAGAACTTGAGAGAATACGAGGTTTTAGGTTTTCGTACAGAAAGGGGGGAAAAAACGAAAACTCGATGGAGGCCTTGAACACATCCCCGGACTCGACTGAAGCATCCAGCCGGAGAGGAGGAAGCAAACGGCGGGTCGAAGCTGCAGTAACCTCCCCGGATTCTGTGGACTCTTGCTCTGATGCTGTGCGTGTTCTACGAGCCAGAGGAGGTGCATCTTGCAGGGCTAATGAATCCAAGAATGTTTCGTGGAAGAAAAAGCCTCAGAGCATGAATGGCAAACGTAGGAGACCTGCTGGATCAAGCTGCAAAAGTGCATCTGTCATGAAGTAAGTGCGTGGTCAGAGGCACGTCAGAAACTCTACTTTATCACATTATTGATAAAGCATTACTAACATCACTTTCAGGAGGGTTGTTTGGTGCACCCGTGAGACTGAACCACAAGTAGACTTGTGCCTGTAATTATCGGAAGTGTGCTATATCACTGTGGGTTCTTAAAGCTATAGGTTTCCCAGATACTGGAACCACAACTGAGAGAGGGATGCTGTTGTTTATCTGTCCTGTTATGCTTTCATTGTCAAAAAGCAGTGGAATTTGAGTACATGTGTAGAAAAGCTTTATTATCGCGTGCACTTTGCTTTCATTTATTGTTTACATCCTTCCTGCAGGGCCGAGGCAAAGAAGCAGACAGCCAAAAAAGGTAATTTGGACACACATGTCAAAGCACACGCATGTCAAAGTCATTCTTGACTGGGACTCTTTGATGAAGCTATCACTAAAACTTACATTACCTTTTTTTTTCCAGCAGCCCAAATCAATATTGGAACAAAGCCGACCAAATCTAAAAAAGGCAACAAGAAACCTCAAAGCCAAGATGTCTCATCTGTAGCTCCATACAAACCAGAGGCAAAAGTTGAAGCTTCATCTTGTGGTAAAACAAAGAAAATTTTATTCCTTCTGTATGCAAACAACAGCATCGTAAATCAGGGGCGGTGATATGGGTGGGCCCAATGGTCCCAGGACCATCCCCTTGTCATCAGCAGTTTGGTGATTTTTTTTTTTTTCATTTATTTGGAAAAAATCAAACAGTTATGAAACATTCAGTCTCATGTTATACAGGTGGGACTACAGCATGATTCTGGAGAAGACTACAGATTCAGTATTTCAGTCAGTCAAACAGTTTGTATAAATTTAAGTAGTTAACTACTAACTTTTAGAATTTAAAGCCCCACCAACATTTGTTTTGCCAAAACTGGAATCTTAGCTCCGTCCATTGAACAGATATCAAGAAAGTAAGAGCAATGAGTCTAAACTGAAATGATAATGTTTTTATATCTTACTTTCAGTAGAGGAATCGGGAGAGTCAAAAGAAAGCAACAACATGTGAGTTTTAATTGATCGTCTGTGAATATTACAGAACTATCCAGTTTTACTTTGTGAGTTTGACAGTTGATGTTTGTCTTAGTGTTTCATGTCCAGATGATCCATTTGATGAGGACCCTACATTCAGGGACGACTCAAATGATGCCAACTTTGCCCCAGAAACACACATGTAAGATGTGCACAATATCTTTTCACACTTCCAAGAAGCTTTGGATCTTGTTGAAACATCAAAATGGATGTACTGATTGAAGCACCTTGCTTTACCCATAGGGAAAAATCAAGGTGCCATGCAGAAAAGGAGGTGAAGACAGAGGAATCAGAAAAAGAAGAAGATGATATAAAAGAGGAAGAATCAACCCAGAGTGTGGATGGAGCAGATGATCACTCAGAGCCACCACGAAAGTACGAGAAATATATAAGAATGGGAATACACAAAAGGATGATGATTCTGATTGGGAGTACTTAATGTTTAGCAAGCACTGCACAACGTTCACGTGTGATGCTAACACTGGGAGCATGACAAAGGGTAATTTTGTAAGGACATCATAAAAGAAACTGATATAACTTGATATATAACTCCAGATCTGCCTGTGACGTTTAAAACGCAGATCTTATGTAACGCGGAGCAATTATTTCATCAAAGCAACACCTTCATGTGTCTCTAAAAAAAAAAGCCCATTTCACATGTCTGACTTAATTGAGTCAAAATGAAAAAACAAAGCCTGGGTAAACGTGCTCACTATGAAATCTTGTCATGTGAAAACAATATGCATTAATCAAAAAGGATGCAGCAAGTGTCCCCGCCCTGAGCCTGTGTCCAATAATTTCCAATGATTGGTGCCAAAGTAAACTCCCAGACCTGAAAGCTGCTTGACGTCTGTCGATCAAAAACATTGTTCAGAATCTGCCTGCCAACATAACCCGAGGCTGAGTCATCAAAACTTTTGTGGTAACACACCAATTGTCTATTATTATCACTAAACCCTTAAGTGCATTTGTTGTAAATCTTAGCAACTGAATTAATGAACTGAGGTGACATTGTGTCAGAAGAAGGAATATTCGATGGCTGGGGTCAGCTGTGTTCTTGATTAACCCCATGATTGGTCAATAAATCATTGCACTTTACTATTCTAGCATGATTCTATGTCAGTATGACAAAAAATAACTGAAGTTGTTGTGTTGGCTTCATTTCAACTGCAAAATATATTTTCAACTTGAAATTCTAAGTCTAAATAGATCAGTACCGCAGGTCATTTGACAATTATCTTAGCCCCTCCCAGCTGTTTAATGAAGCTACAGCTTCCGCAATACCCAGAAAGCCTTCATTAATTGTAACCAGTGAGGAGGAGACACGGTGAACATGAAACCCTGCTGTACCTAGTAAAGTTTTACAGAGACTGATGCCACAGTTTACAAGTCTGAAGAGTTTGATTAAGATGAAATAAGCGGATAATTTCAAATAAGTACCTGAAGAAGTAAGGTAAACACACAAATTTAACTTAAATTAACTAAAACAAAAGGTTACCACAACCTAAAAAGAGTCAAAGTTTTATTTTAATTATTTCAAAAAACTACCTAAAGAAGTTGAGTTTGCTCACAAAGTGCCAAGACAAGGGCTCTCACAAAACATCTTATTTAATCAAAATCATTTAATCAAGATAACTCATATTGGTTTTAAAACAAAAAAAAAGGTTACATTTAACAATGTAGGTCTGATGGTGTGAATGATTGTCTAATGCTCCATGAAATTGGGGATATGATGTAGCCCCCTTTTTAAGTATTAAATTCAGCATTATGTTTTTGTTACAGGAGGACTAAACAGCAAAAAGATGACAAAGAAACTCGGCCACCAAAGCGGAGGTAGTAATCATGGTTGCATTACCCTTACTCCACATGAAAACCACTAACTTTCATTTGCATCTAATTTTCTTTTTGCTGCCTCTTCAGGAAAAAGCCACCGGTGCAGTACGTCCGCTGTGAAATAGAGGGCTGTGGCACCGTCTTGGCTCACCCACGTTACTTACAGGTTTGACCTGAAAACCCCAGATTCACTTGCAACACTTACAACTTACAGTGAATATTTGTGTTGACTGCCACATTCATATTTCAATCAACACAATGATAAAACATTGCTCTCTCTTTCTTTTAGCACCACATCAAATACCAGCACATGTTAAAAAAGAAGTACGTGTGTGATCATCCCTCGTGCGGTCGCTTGTTTCGTCTACAGAAGCAACTGCTGCGCCACGCTAAACACCACACAGGTGAAGATAAGAGCTTATTTATTCAATTTTAGACCCGTGACAAGCTCTACTCTCTGTGCATCCCCATTTAACTGTGAAGTAACCTGGTTTCTCAGCTGCCTGAGGTGTTTTCAAGTAGATAACATGTCACAAGACGGCCATCATCTCTTTCTTTTCTGATTACTCTTCTCTTCTCCCTGTGTTCCACAGACCAACGGGATTATATCTGTGAGTTTTGTGCTCGAGCCTTCAAGAGTTCCCATAACCTGGCCGTGCACAGGATGATCCACACAGGAGAGAAACCAATCCAGTGAGTCGGGTTCAGGTTTTGCAATGTCATGCACCAACATGTGAACAAGGAAGTATCCAAAAATAGAGTCACACGTGAATCATGCATGATTTCGGATTGATGTGGAGAAGAAAACATCCCAAATTGTTCTTATTTGTTCATAAAGATCTGTTTAAAACAATCTGTCTGAATCAGGTCAAATCATCTCTTTATAATATATTTTAGAGTCTGTAATAGAGTATTTTGTGTCATCTACATAGAATACTGAGGGTTTTCGATCATTCATGTAAAAAATAAGGGCATCTTTGACCTTCCCTGTCATTGCTCTATTTACTGCAGTTGAGTTGAGTAGTTAGTGAGTCATTAGAAATGAAAAGCACAGTAACCATAGTTAAGCTGTAATTAATATGCATTTCACTGACAAAAGCTAATAATCACTTCTTCTAAACAATCATTGTATGCTCAGGTCAGAGCAGTCCAATGTCATGAGCTTTAGTAGGTCAGGTCATGAATAGAGTCAATTAAGTTTACTCCTTATGTTCTAATGACTCATGACACCAGGTGTGAAAGGTTTGCAGTACCTGCTTTGCTGTCACAAAGATTTTATGAGGGTGAAACCAGCCAGCCTATATGCCCCATGTTATGAATACTACCGCGTCTGCCTGGATGATGAACATTTTTCTATTCATCAGTCAAGTCATAAAATGTTTTATAAAAAGTTTTTTGTTTTTGAAACTGTACAGGACTCAAAGCATCTTTGTGAAGTTTTTATGATAAACAACATGGAGTGTTGAGCAGTGACATCTAAGATTCACATCATTTCAAAGAACCAGAGAAAACAAGGTTTTCTGTGGTGCATTGATGTAAAAAAAAAAAAAAAAAAACACGTTAATTTTTTTGTAGAGCACCTTTAAAATGAGGGTGAACAAAGTGCCTCAAACAAGCAAAGAATGAAAACCCAGACACATAAAAACCCACACCCATAAAAACGTGTATGATTAAAGAATTCAAACAATGTTCAAACCCGAGAGAGCATAAAACACCTCGAGCAAACGACCAGAAAATCCAGATTAATTATCAATTCAGACGTCATTTAAACCCGAGCTTCACAAGAACCCTTCAACATGACATGTGATCAAGAGGTGGAGAGATGTGAAATGATGTTGATTTATAAAGAGGGAGAAAAGATGAAAAAGTAATATAGAACAGTAGAATAATATGAGAAATGAACGTGAAAAAAATCAGCAAGAGCCAGAGAAGCATGACAGGATTAAGAAAAGGTTGCAGCAGATACAAGCAATAAGAGGGTACTAACAAAAACAATGACAGTAGTAATAAAAGGAACAAGGAAAAGAAAAGGGGAAAAAGATATTTTAGAGCTGAAAGATAGATAAGATGAATGACGAGATATGGGCAGATGGAGGAGACGAAAAAGAAAACATCACAGAAATGAAAGTCTGTGAAAGATTTTTGAAGGGATTTAAAACCTGGCCACAAAACCTGGGGATCCAAGGCTGCAAGCTGGCTCATGTTGCATCAATAGTTCTGACTCATAACAGGAAGCCAGACCCATCAATCACCATTACCCCCAAAATTAAAATCAACTCTAAAACTTATAACCCGTTTAGAGAGGCTGAAATTTGGGAGGTGTGATAAAAGTACTTCTCACAAACACCTCACGAGAAAATGATTTATAGTTTAGTTTTTATTTTTTAATTCATCTGTGGTAAAAGTGGAGTTGCTTAAATGCTGCTCTTGGAAAAAAAAATCTGATCTAAAACTTCTACTTAGCTTGATTCAAAATATCAAGTCATACAAAAAACAGGCCAAGTTTAAGGTATTATTTCCACTTTAATGTGGAATAACTCTGGTATATGAAATTTTCTGCAATACTATCAAAGGTAAACACCCGCACACTGTCAAACTTGCAAAGAATCACTGTTTATTAACGTTTCAGTGCTCCTCCTATTTAACATGTCCTTGCGTTTTTTAAGAAAACTGTTTGCCTGATGTAGATCTTAGCACCAAATTAATAAAAAGTGATTCTTTGCAAGTTTGACAGCGTGCAGGTGTTATTCTTTGATACTATTCTCTGAGATCTACCCGCCGACACACCTGTCCATGAAATAGATGTGGGAAGTTACCTTCTTTTATTATATGACGTTTTAAAAGGGAAATAGTTTGAGCTACTGGAAGTAAGTTCTTTCAAATATAGAGTACTTTGTTTAGGATTAAAACCAATAGAATAAAATAACAAATCTTTGGATATAACTACATATTTGAATTCAAGTGTCTGTAATATGTAGAACTTGAGTTTTACTTCACTTCACCTCTTTTCTTTCTCTCTGCTTTGTCTCCCTCTTGTGGTAGGTGTGAGATCTGCGGCTTCACCTGCCGTCAAAAGGCCTCTTTAAACTGGCACATGAAGAAGCACGATGCAGAATCTTCCTACCAGTTCTCCTGCTCCATTTGTCACAAAAAGTTTGAGAAAAAAGACTCTGTTGTAGCACACAAGGCTAAAAGCCACCCAGAGGTGCTCATTGCAGAAGCCATGGCAGCTAACGGCGGCGCTGTAATAAGCACGCCCATCCCGGTGCCAGAGACGGTCCCCGAGCTCACGCAGCCTGACAGTCCCTCTGCCGGCCAGGAGAGCCAGGAGGAGGACAGTGAGGCGCTGACCCCCCTCGAGCAGGTGGTGCTCCCACTCGCTCCACAGTCACAAGTTGACGTCCCTCAAGGTCAGTTTCTCCAGCTGCCCTCCCATCACGCCGTGTCACATCAGCAACAAGCTCCCACCTTACTGCACCTCACCGCTGCCCCTCCTGCTCACCTCACTGGTACCCAGCTCATCCAGCTCTCCACCTTCCCTGTCAGCACCGTGACAGCTGTGCCCACGGCAGAACAGCACAGCACTCTCATCACTCTAAACTCTGTCAGCACCATGACCTCCGCAGCCTCGCTGGTGCCCCCCCAGCCGACTGCGCAGTGGGAGGGAGAGGCTCAGGAGGACGCAGAGGTGCCTGGGGAGGGGGAGTTATGGGACAGGGTGGTGGTGGGTGACAAGGAGGCGATATGGGAGGGTAACGAGGAGAGGAGGAAAGAAGATGAAGGAATTGTTTGGGAGAGGGAAGGAGAGAGGCAGATTCTGTTGCAGTGTGCTGAAGTGAATGGAGAGACTTTACTGTAACTAAAGTAGAATGAAGGAAAGATTTCTATCTCAGAAATGAAGTAAGTGAGCTGAAACTTCTATTAAAAACCGACTTTATCTCCACAGAGTGCATAATTATAAAGAAACACTTCAAATCCAGGAAGATGTAAATTTGAAGAAATATTAATTTAGTGTGTGTATTTCATTACTGAACATACTGATTTTCTATTGTATATAAGTGTGTATGTGGATTTTTTTTAGAGGTTAAAAAGACTGAAACATGATTGCACAAGTTTTATAAATAAGTTAAGATGATTCCATGTTTGTCTCCACATTGTGTCAACACTGCATTCATGCAAAGTGAATAAAAAGAGTTAAATAAACTTTAGCTTTGAATAAGCCAACAAATCCACATGTGAAAAAAAAAACTTTTTTTGGAAAGATTCTGTTATGAGGCATCAATTGGTATTAAAAACCTTCACAGACAAAATGTTAAATGCTTGAAAGATGAAACACCTTTTCCACCGTTTATACTCCATGCCCTAAAATGCCATCTTTTATCCCCCCCCCCATGATAATAACTTCATACCTCTGCACACTTTCATAACTACTGAACAGAATACAAATAATTTTAGAGTCTTAATTTATCTGAAAACATATTGTATAACTCTAATAAACTATGTTTTGAGAAAACTTTGTTGATTATTGAAGATAAGTGGCACATTTTATTTGAGTTCATGTATTTCAGAAATCATTTGTAAAGTCTTAAGGAGCAGATACATGGATGTTAACCTATGATAACAGACATTCTTACTTTGATCTTGAATACAGTTGAGAGTATGGACAACGTCAACATTGGGAAAACTTATATTGTAATCTGTTTTTCTTTTTAAATACAAAGGTTTATTTATGACTTCTTTTGGCTATAAGCTTTAAGAATTCACAGGGCTGACATTAAATTAATGAGAGCACCCATCTACATTATTAGATTGAGGGACTTAATAGAAAAAGATAAACAGTATGAGATACATCAGTTAAAAAAATAAATCATTCAAAAAATAGAAAAGTAATGAACAACTTAAAAAAAGTTTAAAAAGGCTAAAAAGTCAAAATTTTGAGATGAAGAGTCAAAACTATGAGTAAAAATGAATACATTTTTGGGATTATCAAGTCATAATTTTGGGATAAAAAAATGTAATTTTGGCTTTTTATCTCCAAATTTCGACTGAGTATGCAAGAAAAAAAGGAAACAAAAAAAATATTTTTGCTCTTATATTTTTTACTGGCGGGAATGATCTTCTAGACATGATTTAATTTTTCATGACAGAAAATCTTTAACCTTCTGATGCATGAATTATGAAAGTCAGTGTCAGGATTTTTCCCTTGAGTGTTTTTATTTGTCTCAAGCCATGAAAAAAAGTATATATCTGTCAAATATCTGTAACTGAGCATTCAACATAAAACAGTGGGAATTTAATGTGAATATGACTTTTTTTTTTGTTTGACTTCTTTTCTTTTCCCTTTTTCTTGTAATTAATCTTTTATAATGCTTTTTGACTCACTTTCATCCATTTTTATAATTTTTTTTTAAATAATAAATAACATTTAAATAATTTATAGTTTATAAGCTTTTTCACCCTCAAATGTTAGTGTACAACATTTTTTAAAATATATATATGTTTGAAAAAATGATTGAAAACGTTTTTTCAGGCCCTAGAAAGAATGAAATATCCTGGCACAGGCTGATATGAATTTCCACCACATGAACCATTGGATTTAGGAGTAAGTAACTTTTAGATAGGTGTCCACTGTAGTGATCACTATGAACCACAGGGTTAAATAAATGTGTAGGTGAAAATGCAGCTATGTCGTCTATCTTTGGGTATTTTTGCAGTATTTCCAAGAAGCTGGTTACAGGGTCCTCTTTTTGGGTCTTATAACCCTATGTAACCCTATGTTTTCAAGACTTAGGAGCGTTTTTCCTGGTTAATACTACAGGGACAGGAAAACCACCATTTTCACAGAAGGACCCAGGCCCTCCTGTGCGTCCCCCTAAAAACGCCCGTGGCTTGCGGAACCAATTAAATCCCCTGCCGTTGCGTTCCTGCCAACCACCAGGAGCACCGACATGAACACGCTTCATTCACACCCGCTGTGAGGATCTCCGGTTCCTGCCTGTCCAAACCTCGAAAGTATCCGCGCGTAAATAACGTTTTTTTTCCCCCTGCTCCAACATTTACGACGTCAAGGGGGAGGGGGGGAGTCACTTTCTGTCTCGGTGCTCATCCAGCTCGCTGCTGCTAACACACCTATATAAACAGGGCTGAAGTGCAAATGGCAGAGCAGGAGGAGCAGAAGCAGATACCCGAGCTGGACGCGCCGGTGCCTGATGTGTCCAGGACGGGGAGTGCGGTGGCTCTTGCCCGGCTACTGCACCACGAATGCGGCCGCCTGCTCCAGCTATACGTGAGTTATCGGTGTCCGCGGTTGTACTTCTGCCTCATACTCCCCTCTCACTCCCCTTTCCCGTTACTTCCATGCCAGCATACTGTTGCTGTTTTACTGAGGCAGCTAGCAACCTGTCGCGTAGGAATTACATGTTGACTTACTCTGTTTACAGGCTAGCATTCATCATTTTGCACTTGTGTTATATAAAGAGATGCTGGGGTGCAGAGTAATCACACTAAAAGACCCCCTCCCCTCCTCCATCTCCCCTGAGGCCCCTAATGGATGAAGAGTATTGGATTTTTTTTCTGCTGTTGCTCTGACTCTTGTCTCCCTTTTAGGACACCTTTTAATTCATCAATACAATCAATATGGCAGTCACTTAGTATTTTGTTTGTAATAGATCCCGAACAAATTAGAGGCAGAAGTGCAAAGGCAGAGGCACCTTGTGGGTTTATGTTTCTGATCATTACAACTCTTGTTCCTGCTCTTTCAGAAAGAGAAGGAGACCTTCTTGGCAGACCACACCCCAGATGGCGTTCGCATGGTGTCTCTGTCCCTGAGCTCGGAGGAGGTTAGCACCCAGCAGCAGGTGCAGGCGCTGCACTCAGCTCTGCGGCAGTGCCTGGGACTTCTCCACTGTGTCATCGTGAAGGAAGAGGAGGAATGGGGCGAGCTTCAAGGCGACTACGAGACCTTGAGGAAAAACGTCCGGTCTCGTCTGGTGAATCTTCTTCACACCACTAAAAGCTTGGCTGAGACCGAAGACACAACACTGGAGGTTACACCAGATCACCAGTGTAACGAGGTAGAATATCGATATGATGATCCTTTTGTTTCTATAAGTATCAAGCACTTGTGCACCCAATAAGTCATCAAAACATGAGTTTGTGCATATCTGGGATACATTATTTGGTAACTCAAATATCTTTTATTTAAGGTGAATCTAAAATAAATTTCTCTCTCTCAAAAGTGCCCAGAACAAAAAAAAAAAAATCTTCGGTAACAAGAGTTTCCAAGCTGCCAAGCAAAACATTTCCAAATGATATAATTACATAGAAGCCTTGAGCTTTTGTTAAGGTATGACTAAACCCTGTATTATATGTATTATGAATAATGCCTTTGTGTTAACATGACTAATGCTAGGAACAAAGATTTAAGACATTGACTTGATCACCTGGATATCCAGGATGTTATTTTCATTGAGGTGAAAGCTTTCCAAATATTTTTATAAGAACGATAGACTAAATTAGAGGGTTAGAGTTTGGTTTGAGGAGCTGCTCTGCAATTTTAGTTTTGCAACTTGAAGTTTTGTTGATGTTTCAGTTCATTTTCAAAGAATGCTTGTGGCTAAGCTGGTAATTAGTAAGAGAGAAATGTGTGGATAGTGGGTGGTTGTGGGAAATAGAAACCTGACAGGGTTCCAATTAAGTTAGCATACTTAAAAAAAGAAAAAAAAATAGACATATTCCGTACAAATCTGATGCCAGAGGAAATGAACAGGTTTTACATTTACGGTGTACAAAAGCAGAAGTTGAGTGTGCCAGAGCATCAGTTTGCATCTGCCAGGGTTTGGACCAATCAGAATCCAGCATCTTACAGTCATATCACTAAAAAGCCAGGGTATAAGTATGTATATATATTTATAAATGAAGACAAGTTATTAGTTAGCTGGAGAGATATGAATGTATCATAGGAGGTGGTGGAGAACAAAAACAGTGATAAAAGCGAAAGAACTAATGGACAAACACCAACAGCTGATACTGATAATCTTCTCTGTTTAATAAATTAAATTGAAGGCTGTTAAACTAGTTTGCCACATGAACCCAGTCATCAAATACAAGCAGCTCCATCTAAGTTTGAGTAGTCCCATAATCATGTGTGGAATTTTTACGTTGGAGTCATGTATTGGAAATTGACAAGGCTCTTTTGTCTTTAAACTTCTGGCTTTGAGGATTTTTTCTTTCAACTTTTTATCCTCTCAGCCCGGCACAGCTTTGCTGGAAAACTCTCAAAACTGTCTGACAGTTGATGTTAAGTTCAATACTTTTGTCTCTGTAGGAGACTGATGGGGCCGGTGGAGTTTTCGGACTCAAAATGTGGACCTACCGAGTGCTACTGGAGCTTGTCCACTGGGCCGACCATGCTGCGCAGACCCTTCATGTTTTCCACAAGGAGAGTGGAGGAACAGAGGACATCTGATGAATCTTTATTTCAGTTCATTGTCTATGAATGAACTCACTCAACACTAACAGCCAGCTATCCCTTTTATGTACCCCAAATCAAATATGAAACAGTGGGGGAGTATACTCTGTGTGCATTAGAGGGTGAAAAATGTTCTGCTTAACTAAAATCACAACTAAGCTCCTCTTAACAAAAGGTCCGCAGACAGCTTTTCCCAGACGTTGGTATTTCCACAGCAAGTGTTAAAACGAGCCCAAATATGCCACAGTGGCATTTTCTGACAAAGAAGTGAGTGCAGACCTTTAACTCTTTGATGGTTGGTTTGCCTTATGAAGTGAAGTGGTGGCGTTAGACTGTTTGAAAATAACTTTTGCCTTGTAAAGAGTGTTTCTATTTATTTTATTTAAGTATATTTTGATGACTAATATCTGCTGTAACTAATACTCCAAATATTTACTAACTGTTAAAATGTAGCCAAAAACACAACTGATAAACTGTGATTAATGTGCAGCTAAATACATAGCCATTAGCTATTTTAAAGGACAGTTAGTTATAAATGTAACACCTTATTAATATGTAAAATCCAAATAATTCCAACTCACATTCATTTTTTTAAAGTATAGACTGAATGCTTGTGTTGTTTATGGTTTGGCACAGTCTTTGAGGAGCCAAGTGTCATGTTTGCTGCTCTGGTCACAAAGTTCTGTCCTGATATTATACTTGAATGTGCTGCTACACTGTTCACATTTCTGAACTTAATCCACAGTGGTTCTCAGCTCTGTTGTTTTCTTTTTCTCTTGTGGGGAGGAAGTTAAAAACATAGAGGTGAGAACCACTGCATTTGACTGCTAGTTTACACAATGATTGTAGTGTTTTTAGCCAAAAGAACCAAACACCCTGCACCTAAAAAAGTTGAAGTGTTTAATGCCTGATGAAACAAAATAAATGAGCTGTGACTTTCATAATATCTGGTGAAGTGATATATATATCTTAATGCCATGGTTTTATTTGATCCCTGTGATGAATAACTGGATGTGCATTTAAATTAAAACCAGTCATAACCCTTCTTTTTGTTGTTGAAAGTCTGCTTTATTCTGAAATGTGTGTATTTAAAAGTATATTCCTTTACTGTTTTATGCCATGCCTAAAATCTCTTTGAAAGCACATAAAAAATATGACGAAATTACTCGTTGCTTCTTGATTAAAAGAAAATTCACTTATATCTGGCCTTGACATTTGGTCAGAGATGTGTGGGTAAGATGACCAAATCTCTGAAGCCCCTTTTTTTTGGTGATAAAATTATACCTAGGGGGGTTTTACAAAAGCCCCCAAAATGTCCAGGTTTTACTGAGCTTGTTCTACAGACCACTGATATTTATAGTAAAGTTCTGCACTGGGCTGCAGGCATTATTCTGATGCACCAACCTGTCGAGAAGTTTGGCATGCAAGAAAACGTGCTCCAACTGCTTGCGCTGCGCTCACAGACAGAAAATGCTGAAGTGGATATGCACTTCTATAGACCAACTCCACATATATGGCAGAGCCCCTCGTTTCCTCATGGTTGAGACCAGTGTTGAGATTTTTCCTAGACCCATAATAAGAGAAAATTAGTGTTTTAAATAAATGTTTGAATTATGAAGCCACTTTGTGGCTGTGTGGTGAGTATCTTTTGAGAATTCTCTCCTGTATGTCAGGTAGGGGGTTCGATTTTTTGATTGGCTGTACTTTCTGGCATGCTTTGTATTTATTACAGTAATCTAACCTGGAAGAGTTGAATGCATGGACTAATTTTTCTGCATCTGCTTTGGATATGAAGGATCTGAGTTTTGATATATTCTGTAAATGGTAAAATGCTGTTCTTGTGACGTTGTGAATATGACTTTCAAAAATAAGGTCGTGGTCTAACATGATTTCTTGATTTCTGGCCTGCTCTCTGTACCTGTTGGATTTTGATGTAGCCTAATGTGCATATGAGTTTTTGGACCATAAGTGAGTAATTCTGTCTTGTCTGTGTTGATTCTTAGACTCAGACAAGATAGAATGAATAGATTTTTTCTTCCCTAATGGCACGGGCATATTTCAAGATGACAATGCCGGGATTAATCAAGCTCAAATTGTGAAAGAGTGGTTCAGGGAGCATGAGACATCTTTTTCACTCATGAATTGGCCACCACAGAGTCCAGACTTTAACCCCATTGAGAATCTTTGGGACGTGCAGGAGAAGGCTTTGTGCATTTAACTTAACATTCAGGACATTTCAAGAACTCAGACTCAGACTGGAATCACTGTTTATGCTTGCAAGGGAAGAGCAGGTGAGGAGACTTCAGCTGCTCTTCCAGCTGGTCCAATCCTTGCACAGCTTTTTATTCAATACAAAAGGGTGGTACATGAGAATACAAGAACAGTAGAATGAGATAGGAATGGGAGTGTCAGCAGGTGTGTGTGTGTGTGTGTGTGTGTGTGTGTGTGTGTGTCAGTGTAAGAAACCAGCTGTGTGCATGTGTGTGGGAAAGTACAAGCAAAGAGGATGTGTCCAGAGCGGTTATACAGTCAACAACATGGTTATATGAGCAATTGATAACTATGTACATGATTTCCCCAACAGTCTGACTCTCTCATCATCAATACAAGATCTTGGTGAACAATTAAAGCAACAATGGATGGAAGTGACATTCCAAAAGCTTATCGAAACGATGCCACAGCAAATGCGTCCTGTAATCAAAGCTAAAGACGGTCCAATAAAATATTGGCGTGTGTGACCTTTTTTAATTTTTGTCCAGGTAGCGTATTTCATCGTCTGAATGTGTGTGTGCTGAGGTCGCAGGTCTGCCTCCTCCTCCTCAGAGGTGAGGGCTCCCCATTTTACCATTGGAACCCCAAAGGATGTTGTGCACATGCGCGTTGTGCAATCTACCGGAGCGCGAGAGGTAGGGAAGGGAGTCCTAATGGCGGAGACTGTACGGTCGCCTTTTGACTACCGGGAACCACCGACCCTCGATAGCGACGGGGATGGGAGCAAACCGCCGCCGCCTCGAGGGTGAGCAACCACGATACGCTACGGGTTTCTGGACGTTTCTAGCGTGGTTTTGTGTGCAATATGCGAGAGCTCGAGACGCACGCGCGAGGAGCGTGCGCGCCTGTTTAGTTAACGTTAGGAGCCTTTATTCGCGTGCATGAATCCAGCGTTATATTGCGAAAAACGAAGCCGAAAACGTGATTTCTCCTTGCCTTATTATTGCACATGCTATGTCATGTGAGGCCACGACTTTCCCAACCCACCCTGTCTTGCATTTCATCGTAATTCTTTAAAATTTGATGTTTTGAGTCCTAACGTTAGCCACTGGGAGCTAAAGGCTAGCATTATGGTTAGCATTCATGTTAGCACAGACCCAGCAGGAATCATGGTACAAACCCTGTAATTTCCCCTGACCCTCCGTTTATCACAAGAAAGGCAGAGTTTGTAGCGTGCTAATTCTTGATTTATAGAAATAAATGCTTCTGCCATTTATTAAGGAGCTTTCAGATCAGCTTGGCTGCTCCAGATCATGACTCGTGGCTTGACAGGCTTTGAGTAAACAAAGTTGCTGACCATTGACAAGTGTGCATCACATAACAGTTGTGTGTCAATAAGATCAGTGAATGAACGTATGCCTGTAATGAATCTATAAAACATCTGCCTTACATGTTTCTGACGGATAAGATGATCAAGGCAAAATAAATGAGGATAATAACAGACTTTCTCCATGACTATAAATTAGATTAAATTACAATATGTCCTGCTGCAATATTCTAATTGCAGATAGTGCAATATTTATTTATTCTGACATGCGTCTGAATACCAGATGCAATTACCTGTACTGGTGCAGCTTTAGGCTCTACTACACCAATGTTATTCTACCCTATTCAACCAAAGAGCCACATTGTTGAAAATGATCTTTGCAACAGAAACAATGTAAGTAGTCGAAAGTGGCAAACATGAAAAGAACTAGCATCAAAAATAAGATTGAGGCAGCAGAAATGGGTGAAAATTGGAAGAACACTTGGAAAATAGTCAAAAAGTAGCGAAATATGGTCTGATTGTTGCTAAAAAAAAAAGAGTGTCAGTGGCTAAAAAGCAAACTCAAGTAGCAAAAAAATGTCATGTTGTTGTCATGCTGTAAGTAATGTCTGTGCTTATTTCCTAAAATGCGTTTGATTAAAGACACTTAAGAAGGGGAGCCTAAAAATAATTGCACGATTAATCAATTAATGGCAATGCAATGTCAGGAGAAATAATTGGAACTAGATAATTTTTGTCAATCGCCCAGCCCTACTGCAAATCAGTTTTTACATCACCTTTAATTGTTCACACTTAACAGAATCTTAAATTTGCCATATGTAATACAAATACAGGTGTAATTTTCTGGTTTTTAGGCCCCTATCTGGATATACATGCAGTTTCTGTGGATTGTGGGAAAAATACTGTTTTGAAATTTACATTTTGAATCAGCTATTGATTGAACCAGCAAGATCACATTTGCCACACTGCAAAGAACTGAAGTCTAAGCAAGTGTTAAGGTCATACATTTAGGAAAACATGTAATTTTAGATTTGATATGAGACATATTTACTAGACAAATCCCAAAATATGTCTGAATTCAAGTTATTTATAAACAAAAATGATGCCCAAAATGCTTGTAATGAGGAAAAGAAATCTTTCAGTGGGGTTAAAAAAAGTTTCCTGTATCAAGACATAATTTAATTACAAATAACTTGACAATCAAATTTTGTATACCCATTGGCAGATTTCTTTCACTTTTGACAAGGAACTTGTAAATCACTTTTGTTTTTCAATAACTTGGAACAAGCCTTTTTTCTGGATTTGAAAGGAAAATTTGGCTCGTATCAAGTCTAATTAGACATCTGGCTAAAAATAAACCATGAACACTCTCTTAGACTTCAGTAATTTACGGTGCACATCACTGCCAAACTTTTTTTCAAGCAGTTCACGGGCTTAATGTCATCGTCACTCACCTTAAGAAATGTCACGTGAACAGGTTCAAGACAGGCGTCTCCAAATGTAGAACATGCTCTACTTATCCCTCATGTCCTCTGGCTCAATATTTGCACTGAAGACGTTTTTAAGCATTGCCCTGTCTCAACGCATCATTATCTTTTACAGTCGGGTGTGTGGGAGGAAGAGGAAAGGAACACCTGTGAAGGTGTGTGACCGGGCGTATGTAACAGAAGATGAGGAGGAGGAGAGCATGTCAGAACACAGCTACAGCCCTGGTATATATAGAACAAAAACACACACACGCACGCACGTTTCACCACCTGCTGTTTGTGTTATTATCCACTCTGATGTATTTTCTTGAGGAAAACAAGTACATGATGGTGAAATTAAGAGTGTATTGTACTAAGAGGAGCTCAACTGCAGCGAAGATGTGTCAGCGCTAAACTCACCTCTCTTGCCCAGGTGATAGCCAGTATCCAGAGGGTGCTGAAGATCGCCTCCCTCCTCCAGGCAGTCCCTACTACCTACCTGATCCCACTCAACTCTGGTGAGGCAGCACCTCAACAAAACTGTTTAGCTTTTTTAACCACTTGGAAATCCTCTAATCTGGTGCTCTTAATGTTTTTCAGTGTGCCAGAGTTAGGGGAGGAGGGAGCAAGTGGAGTCAGGGGGCCTGTGCTTTTCCATCCGCCACCGAACTGTCGGATTCGAGAAGTCCACTGTGGGACACAGGTGCGGCTGGTTGTCATAGCGATTCGAGACATCGTTAAAGGCGAGGAGATAACAGTGGACTACAGCCTCACAGACTGGGGAGAGAATGCAATGGTAAGTTCCTTACCTATCCTGCAAAAACACTGAGCAGGTTTATGGCTTATTTTTAGTCAAAAATGCCTTTTTTGGTCCTGATGTGAGCCAGTTGTACTTTTCTAGTCCAGAAACATTTCTTATTTCAAGATATGATTAGAAATCAACCAATGGGGCAAGCAAATTTTCTCACCAAGTTTCATAAGAGTGATGTCTTCATACAAAAAACTTTTCAGTTTCAGTTTCAGTTTCCTCTTCCAGTCAGCATATTTTCTTCCTCATGACAGTGAATTCAGACATCATTGAAGTTGGACATTTTTCTGGACTTGTCTGATAAATAGTGCTCATATTAAGCCTCCAACGACATTTTTAAACTAAGACATTAAAGTTTGCTTAGATTTCAGTTTTTCACAGCGACTTTTGTGAGGCATGCCCACAGAATAAGTCACCAAAGTTGAGTTTTTTTGATACTTAAAAATTCATTTTCCATGAAGGAGTTTGAAGAAGATTGGACATATTTCATATTTTTTTCCACAAGATATTTTGATAACGACAGAAAAATATAAAACCTTGTTCAGGCAGAATAAAAAGTACATGATAAAAACTTCCTGATCAGCTCATAAGTTTTGTTTTCCTCCCAAAATCCATCCAACCAGGAAGAGGAAGCCGGCCCCCACCCACTATCCCTCTCTGTTTCCGATTACCTCACCCCCTCCTGGTCATTATCCCCCTCATCCTCCCCTCTCACCCACTCTGAGCCCAGCGACTCCGACCGAGAGGAGGATGAAGAGGAGGAAGATGATGACGACGATGATGATGATGAAGAAGAAGAGATAGAGGAGATAAGGGGTCGTATGCTGCGACGGCGCAAGAAGCGCAAGCTGCCCACCGTGGTTAATTCGAAGAAGAAGACTGCACCGACTTCCTCCAGAGGGCCGGGGCGCCCCTGCTCTTCCTTCTCTCGCCCAGCACCCGTCACGCCCCCAGCTAGATCCCAGTCCCAGGCCCCCGTCAGCGCTTTAGCGCCCCCTACGACTAATATCAACAACAACATCAACATAAATATTGGTAGCTCCAGCGGTGCCACAGTGAGCCGGCGGCAGCACTGCCCATACTGCGGACGCCATTACCGCTCTCTGGCACGCCACCTGGAGAAACACCACGCCAACCAGCCAGAGGTCCGAACAGCCATGGAGCTTGCGCACCTGCACAGCTCTTCAAACGGAAACACCTCACAACCCCACCCCTCGGCGTCGTCATCCTCCTCCACTCCTCATTCCTTCGCGGTCCCACAGACTTCCACCTCCAACTCCGCTCCTCCCCCGCTCTTCTCCAGGGAGAGGGAATCGCCGGCCACACGTTCATCCACAGGCGGCGTCTCCTTCTCCCTTTCCCTTTCGCCACCCTCTTCAACTCAGCAAGCAGCTACCAAGAAGGCGCCTAGCTTAGCGGTGCCAACAACAAAACGCCAAGCACCGACCCCGATGGTGTCACGAGTAAAGAGCCCTTCACCTCCACCGCCGTCAACTCCAAGACGGGGTCGGAGGATGAAGAAAGAGAAGCAGGAGGAGCCGCCAAAGGTGGAGGTAGAGAGTTCAAGGAATCAGGAGGAGCTGGCCCCGCCTCCTACGCCGGAGCCAGATGTAGATCCAGAAGAAGACCTGGAGCTGAGTGGAGAGGGGGAAGAGGACGCACCAGAGGAGAAGAATGGAGAGATTGTAAGGTGTGGTTTGATTTTGTTTTCACTTTAACTTTCATAAATAAGCGGCAAAGCGTGCGCAATTTTAAGCCGCAAAAAATAAGGTAACAGTTTAAAAACAAACAAACCAACAAACAGAAAACTGACTTAATTCTGTTTCCTTCCCTCACAGGCATCACATGTCTCCCCTGCTCTCCTCCCTCTCCTGTTTGGTCCTCTACCTCCGCCGCCAGCAGCACTCCTCTTTCCTGTCTTTGACCCGCTCCCCTCACTCTGCTGAGGCCTGGCGCCTGCTCTGCCATTCCAGCCTCTCCCTCCTCATCCTTTACAACCGCCACCGAGAATGTGAAGTAGCCAAGCTCACCATCCAGGACTACCGCAGCCGCGTCACCCCTCAGCCGTGCTCCAGCAACAGCTCCCCCTCTGGCTTAGAAGCCCTCCTCTCCCCCTTCGAGCGCCAGGTCCTCTGTCAACTCCCGCGGGCTGGTGTTCTGGGCAAACGTGGTCGCATCCAGCCGCTAATTCTCCCGCCACACTGTGAGTCCTGCCTTGACCTCCTTCTACAAACCAGTCCGAACGTGGGCGTGGATCCAGAGAGCCCATATGTCTTTTCCCGGCCCTACCACTCTCCTGCCACGCCGCTTCGAGGCACGGACCTTTTGAGAAACCTGGCACGCAGCAGTGGTGCTAAGAACCCAGGGCTGCTGACGGCGACACGTGTGCGGCGGCAGGTAGCAATACTCAGTCAGCTGCTGCTATTAGAGGAGGGCGAGGGTCAGGGGGGAGCTACAAAACGGCTGGAGGACTTCCTGGAAAGAGAGTACCACGTGACCCAGAACTGCTCATCTATAGTAAGGGATCCAGCACTCATGGGCCGTGTTGGTCGTGTCGTTCTTTATGGAGAGAGGGAGGGCGTGCTTTTCAGAGGGATGAGCCTGCAGCACATCTGTCTGGAGTTGGATGGTGAGTTAAAGCAAGAAATATTTCAGGCATGCAGTGTTCAATATGTATGTCCCAGTGAAACAAAAAAATGAATTCAGATTAATTGCGCTCTGACATCTCACTCTAATCCTGGGGTTATATTGAACTGGGACCAACAATGCAAAGATGAAGTAATTTTGTGAGATTAATGACTCAGAAAGCCAGTTATTAGTTGGATTGAAAAGCTTAATCATTTCACAGCACAGATATTGGACCCTGGAAAGTGTGTCCAGGCTTTTGAGTGACTTAGAGCATGAAACATTGATGCTTCATATAACTGCAAGTGTGGACAAAACAGCATGGAGTAATTCCCATTGAGAATTATAGGGAAAAATGAACAAGGCGTTAAGGAGAAGGTATTATGCTTTCCCACTTCTTGAACATGGAGTCACAGCAACAATACTAGATGTTCAAACTAAATGTGTGCAGATTTTCAAACAGCTACATATCCATATGCTTTATAAATCCTTGAATCTGTCTGTAAAATGTCCAAGACACTTAGTTCTAAAATTAGAAAACAAAACTAGTGTGAGACCATATGTGAGTCACAAGATCCTCACAAGACTTGCTGAAATTGATGAGGTCATCATTTAAGGAAGTCCCCACTGGACCATGACATGTTGAAGGATTGGGCCTCAATCACCAAGGCCTGCCCATAGTTCTGTCCCAGCAGGCCCTAAGAAGGCTGACCAATCAGAGGGAAGGGGGTTTGTTAAGTAAGTGAATCAGAAAAGCTGAAATAAGGGTTTCCTGAAACAAGTGTTAGAGAAATATGGATTATTTATAGCTGTAAACTATGTAGAGCTGTGACAGGGGTGTCAAAGAGATAGAAAACCAATAAAAGGAAAAAAGAACAATGGCCCCCCTTTTAACCAAAATGCACCACAGTGAGTTATTGCTCCACCAGCTAAGCCACAATCTGTTTTTCTTTAAGTTTTGTCCGGGAACTCAGCAGAATCCTTTTCAGAGGATTCAGAGCCAGAGGAAGAGAAGGAGGGAGTGAAAGAGAAAGCTGAGGTAACTGTGAAGAAGAAAGGACCAGGACGACCGCCAAGGAAGAAGCGAGCACCTGCCCCCCCTCCTCCAGTCACTCCAGTGACAGCCAATCCTCACAAGAGGAGGTGTATTCCACAAAAATCAGGTAATCTTTCACGAAAAGTTTGACCTATTTAGATACAGAAACAAACTCAGACTGGTCTCTAATGCTCGTGTTATTTTGCCGTCTGTGACAGGAAAGCGCGGCGTGCTGAAGCGTCCCTGGTCAGAGGCCGAGCGCGTAGCAGTGGAGACTCACCTCAAGAGAAACCTCATGGAGCTGCGGGTCCCTGCGAAGGCAGACTGCGAACGCTGCCTCGAACTCTGCCCCATGCTGGTAAGCAACCAGCGAGACTGGAGGGCGATCAAGTTTTACGTCCACAACCGCATCCAGCTGCTGAAGAAGCAAGGGCGGAGGGAAAGCGCTGCCGGGAACTGCTAGAGCGTAAAAAGAGACGTAGCACAGGACACATACCATAATGTATAGACCACCAGCAATCATAACGAAGAGGCGAGGTCTTTGTCGTGGTGGAGTGGAGCTCCTCTTGGGAATAAGCTAAGAAGTTGCTCCGGTTTAAGAGTCATTCTCAGTGTTGACGTTTGTTTACCAATGTATTTTTAAGCGGTTTGACAACGTTACCTTTGTGTGGATATGAGTTCATACACAGTGAATGCGTTTTTTAGATGACTTTCTATTGGTGTTGTTCTGATACCAATGCCGGTTGTGGTAATGGCCTCTGACACAGCAGAAATGCATTATGGGGTAATGTCACCTACATCTGTCAATGCTCAGATAATATAGTGGTTACTGGAAATCATAATGCAAAGGAAGCTACCAGCAGTCAAGTGCTAAGAGCTAGCAAAGCATATGCTGATAATCCCCCAGCTATTTTCAGTGGCTGTTTTTAACCACACTGGTATGTGAGGAGCTCCAGTATTAGAGAGAAAAAAAAGCATCTTTTTATAAGTCATTTTATCAGTACGTTGACTGTTTATAGCAGGAAAAGCAAGGTGATTTTTAAAGATTTCTGGAGTGAAACTGATATTCAGGGGTTGCAGTAAATGCGTTGAACACTAGGACACTCCAGAGCAAACTGTCCTGAGTTTCATTTGTATTTGCTCCCCCTGAAAGCTAAAGACCAAACATGAACGTGTAAAGCTTTGAAGGAAGAAACAAACGGTTTTGATCTTTTCACCCCGCGGGCAGACTTCTCGTCTACATGATCGAGACATGTATGAACTTGTATAGTTTGTGTTTGATTTAGTCTGGCGTTGTGCCCCCCATCTGGTGAGTGTTTTAAGAAGTATCCCTAAAAGTCTTGGACCATGATGCACCTGTGAAGCAGTTTTTCATACCCCCCATACCATGATCATTGTCAGACTATTATTGTATCAAGGCACGTCTACTTGAATTTATTGTGTATCAGAATTTAAAAAAAAATATTACATATGGTCTTATTCACAATGTAAATACTTCCTAATCTATGAAAAGTATACAGTAGTGATGACAGTTAGTATTGTGTTATTGTGTATATACTGTAAATACTACCTGTACTTATTAAAGTGTATGACATTTTGCTGTGTTTTTCTTAAAATGGACTGTAAATTAAGTGGACAAAGAAGCAAGAAGTAAATTCAGGATCTCATTGTCATTGATTTTTATTGAAAAACATGCTTCAAACATCTACTTAACACTTATGCAACACATTCAAAACATTTAGAAATAGTCAAAAATAAGGAGATTGTTGATCATATAGTAAATTAATTCCCATCTTTAAAACAAAGCTGCCACATTTCGGGTGTATTAAGAATAGTTTAACATTCTTTAGCAGCACTGAGCTGAAACTAGCTTTACTTTTTGTCAAGAGTCTAAAAGTTCATATACGCGTTCACTGTTACAAACAGACAAATAATGAAAAATAGCCACAATAAATCACTCAAAAACAATGAAATAGAAAAAAAAATCACAAGACATGCCAACTATAACCACTGTTCTAAGTAAATATGTATAATTGCTAAGCTTGAACATATGTGTATTGGAACAGTAAAAATGGATATAAAAAAACAAAACAAACTAAGCACAAAAAGTAGGGCATTTTGTCAACAAGGGATACAAAAAGTTTAAAACAGTCAGTACCAACCACAGAATAAGCTGTTTGCCGTTGGCAAATTTTTCATGGGTGCAATCCACTCAGCTCTGCCTGTTCCTAACAGATATGGTACCATTTTAAATGGGAATTAACAGACTTTACAATGGTATAAGATTTATTGCTTGTTATTGTTGTTACAAATAAGATATAGACCAAACACAAATTGCCCTACTTTTTGTATTATGCTTATTTCACCACATCTTACATTAAACAACAAAAAAAACAAAGAAAATAGTTGACAACTAAGAAACGCTTGAACTGTCATGTTCAGAGAATTGTCAGTTGGAATCAGTCATATATTGGTGGACACTAACATAATCAATCATACAGTATTGGGATTTGAGAATATAAGGTTTTTAATTTAGTTTATTTCTTTGTCCACCACTAGTCATATGGAGAAAGACAAAATAGCAAAGTTACACAAACAGAGAAATTCTTAACAATCACAATCACAGTTTTTAAAAAGGAAAAAAAAAAAAAAACTTAAAAAGCTTGTACCACTGTCATCTTTGTGTGTTAAATAACTGAGGTCAGCTTAACCCAACCAGCAGTGTTGCCTGAAACTGCAAAATTTGGTATAGATCTGATATCTAGCAAGTATAGGACCAGTATTAATTCCTATATTGATTTTTTTACATAGAAAAGAAGTGTGTCAAAATTAATCAAGAGTAACACAACCACTTAAACCAATGTTTCTGATTGTGACGAAAGGTACATAACCAATTCTCCAAGCAGAAAATAATAGTGTGCTTTTATTTTTTCTGCTTTATTGTCAGGCAGTAAATTTGAATTTTTACGGATATCAACAACTATTATATTCCAGTACCAAATGCATCATTTTGATCAAGCTGTTTGCATTTACTGGCATATTAAACATGACAGAAATATGATATATCAGCGACAAATTGATCATTTTAAGTATCGACCTCATCACCCAAGTATTAACCGATACTGATACCGATGTTAGTATCAATATTTTGATATTCTAGATTTATCTACCCACCACTACCAACTAGCAACCTCCTCTTTGCCTTGTTCTAGCTTGTACAGCAAAGTCAGGTTGAGTTCGTGGTTCTATTGTTGCACCTATTGATGATAACCTTCAAAACTCCACCTCAGAAAGTAGGTTATTTTTATTTATTTTTATTTTAGAGTGACTTGTTTGTCTTATGACATTTTTTCCGAATCTAATTAGCTTCAGCTACTAAAACTATCAGCATTTAGCTAAAATGCATCAAATATAAGGAGCTAAAATGAGCAAGTAACTTTGGCCAAGTTCATGTTTTCACTCCGGAAATGTCACTAATCTACAGCTTTAGGAAATATGAGTGCAGTACATTTACAGGTGTACCGAACACTTTAAGACGGAGTGTGATTCAGTTTTTTATACTTACTTAGCTCTTTTTTTTTAATGTATAAATTTAAGACAATTGAGTTTATGAAATAGTTTGCTCAATCTGCTCCCTTTTCTTTTGTATCTTTTCTGTACTTTTTAAATTGAAAAGTAGTGAATTAAAAATTATTTAGCTAGAACCCACTACATAATCATTTGTTTTGGAATGACGAGCAGCGTTGTGTAGTTATAGTAACTCTTCTCCCTACTGCTGGCTGACGTCATTAGCGTACAGAAGCGGTGAATTCTCAGTGCCACTTTTCTCACCATTCTCCTCCCTCTGCAATATCTTCATTGGTGATTTGTCACCTATACCGGGATTAAAAAGTGGGAAAACTTCCCCTGTGAATTTAGTGCGTAAGGTTCCAATCAGAGTCTTGTTTTCCACATCATAGAGAGAAAGCTCCCCATCATCATAATTCAAATACACACCAACAGTGTACGGTTGGGTCACAAAAGGAATCAAAACATTTGGTTGACTATTAAAGTGGGAGCTCCCTGGTATGGCAGTGGAAGACAACAGGAACCAGAAACCATTAGATGGAGTTGGGTTATCATCTGAAGAGATTGTTGTTACACTTGTAACCCCTAACCACCAGGCTTGTTTGGCGCCTGTTCCTGCATTTCCTAAAGACACCTCCCAGTAGTGTTGTCCAGAAGAGAAGCCAGGCGTTCCTTTGATAGCTGTGTGGCAGGTAAAATACGGTCCACCAGAGAAATCACTGCGGCCAGAATCTCGTAATATCGCATCTTTGATTTTGAGATATGGATTATCCACTTTGTCAAGACTCACGTTTACTGTCAAAAAAAGGAAAAGCAAACAGGACGACATCAGAAAATCTCTGGTTCAAACACAAAGAGGTTCAAGAGATTTTTACAATACGCTCTTTACTTACCATAATGTTTGCTGGCTGTGGCATAATCTGTTGGCTGGATCACTGCAACAGAGAGGCAGAGACAGATTGTAAAACACTGCCTGGCCAAAAAAAAGGGCACTACCAAAAATGTCACACACTCTAATATTTTGTTGGACGGCCTTTAGGTTTGTTTGCTGTGGCATTGTTTCGATAAGCTCCTACAGTGTCACAAGACTTACTTCAATCTGGTGTTGCATTAATTTTTCACCAAGATCTTGTATTGATGATGGGAGAGTCTGACCACTGTGCAACATCTTCTCCAGCTAATCCCAAAGATTCTCAATGGGGTAAGGGTGGCCAATCCATGTGTGAAAAAGATGTCTCATGCTCCCTGAACCACTCTTTCACTATTTAAGCCTGGTGAATCCTGGCATTGCCATCATGGAATATTTCCATTAGGGAAGAAAAAATCTGTTGGTCATTCAGTACATTCAGGTAGTCAGCTGACCTCATTCTTTGGGCACATAATGTTGCTGAACCTAGAACTGACCAACTGCAGCAACCCCAGATCATAGCACTGCCCCCACAGACTTGTACAGTAGGCACTAGGCATGATGAGTGCACCACTTTACCTGCTTCTCTTTTTACCCTGATGCACCCATCACTCTGGAACAGGGAAAATCTGGACTCATCAGATCACATTCCTCCTGAGTCCAATCTTTATGTTAGCCTCACTGATTTGTGGTTTTCTTAAGGCTACACAGCTGTTCAATCCCAATCCCTTGAGTTCCCTTTGAACTGTGCTCTGACTTGAACTATCAAACATATTTCATACTGCTGTTTTTCCTTGATTTGAATTGGCCAAATGTTTTACGGATCACCTATCTTGATTGATCAGGATTTTTTTAACCAGTCACATTTCTTCTTGGAAGATGATGGTTCCCCACCATCCTTCTAGTTTTTAATAATGTATTGGACAGTTCTCAATCCAATTTTATTAGTCTCTGCAATCTCCATAGATGTTGGATGATTTCTCTACTTGATGCATGTCAATGATTTGACCCTTCTTAAACAGAATAACGTCTTTTCCACCACCACAGGATGTGTTCTTTGCCATGATTGTTTGAGAAATGAAAGAATTACACATTGCATCAGCTGGTGTCAATATTTTGCTGCCAGCTGGAAGATAATCACTTGTGTAGTTATTATCCAATAGGAGGCTTCCACCTTTGTCCTTAGTTAAATCCAGGTGGCAACATCTTATTTTTGCAGTGTACATACAGTATAAAATTATCTGCTCCCGCAAACACAAACAATCCTTTTGCATCACATTGAATGTTTTGCTTTGATATAATCAACTGTGCCAGCGTCACCTCTCACCTTTTGGTAGAAGTCTTTGACTCTCTGCACCTGAAATGAAACAAATTGAATCTGTTATCACACTTCTACTTCACTGGCCTGTTTCCAAAACAGCTAAATAAAAAGACCCTGATATAAACAGGTTTGAGGTTTTACAGCCCAACTTTAATGAGTAGAAGATCATTGTTGAGGTGGGAATGGAGAGAACATGCACCGTCGTGTTCACATGCTAGACTGAACACGCAACTGAGAGATGTGAGCTGACAAATGAGAAAGGACGCAAACAGCACACAATTGAGCAGAGACAGAGCAGAGAGACATATCTAGTGTACCCCAGGAGTTACACTCCTTTAAACCCATTTAATACTTATCAACAGGTTAAGATTAACTTCCAAATCTTAAGTCTCGCTTACCGTCAACAATGTCACCACCTGAGGAGGGTCTCATTCCTGTAACAAATATTTACTTAGATGTAAATTCTAGGATGGAGTCTCTGCTTTTAATACGCAGCAGTGATTTTAGTGAAACCCAAGAGTAGCAGTTTTAGCCAAGACTTCCTTGTAAGAGAAAAATTGTATCTCTGCAGGAATAGTTACAGTTCAATAAAAGTGAAATGAATTTGTAATTGAAATAAGAATGTAGTTAACATGTACACAAACTGCATCACTGAACACTTAAAGATCACTTACCTTTCCTTTTGTAGAGAAACACTCCAAGTGCAACAACAGCAGCTGTGAGCAGTAGCCCAAAAAGAATCCATCCAGCATTTGAGGATCCAGATCCTGAATAAAAGAAAAGCAAATTTAACAGGTGAGGAAATGTAACCATTTAACACATGCAAACATCTATCTTGAATTCGTTTACCAGCTTCAGGAGGCTTTTCCAGTCGAACTCTTGCCTCTTTTGCCTCTTCACCAGAGATGCTTATCGAGCAGGAAACCTCTGTAGAGCTGGAGATGAGAATCCAGCTCTGGACAGACAGGAGGCCTGAAGAGTCGTTGCTGTATTTCGTGTTCTTTGTAGACAGAGCCTGTTTTGAATCTGACCATTGCAGACTGGGCTCAGGGTACCAGCCTCGAGATTCACAGCTCACATTCACCTTATTATCTTCTTTCCATACTGCTGACAGAAGAGGGGAACTCCCTCTTTCTGTGATGAGGAGAAAAAGGACAGCATGAGACACCATCATTTCAAGATCTTGAGTTTTTGGTCGTGTTTAATGTCAGGATACTCACGGGTCACAGTCAGACTGATGCTTGCACTGTTATAATCCTTCTCACTGCTAACAAAACAAAGGTAGTCTCCTGCATCTTCAAGCGTCACATTTATCAGCTTCAGGCTTACATCACCAGTCTTCAGCCCACCTGATGCTGCATCCTTTACACCAAAAGACACTCGCCCTTTGTATGATGCATCCTGGGATTCAGACACAAAGTTTTTGGCCAGGAAGGGGGTTTCAAAGCTATCTTTGCGGGACCAACGGATCTCCAAAGACTCTGCATTTTGAGGTGGGTTGAGCCAGCATGGTAGGGTGGTTGTGTGGCCCAAAGGTACAGAAACAGGAGACATGGTGGACACCACAAAGCTGTCTGAAACTGAAGCACAAAGTAAAACATGGTTGAGCATGTGAGGACAAATATTAAGGCACGTGTCAATTTGTTTATCCACATAAGCAATGAAAAAGTCAAATTTGTGTAATTTTTATAGAAGTATTTGAAATCAACGACTTTGAAACTAACATGATTTGCTGTAAGAAATCAGGTACTTACCCGGTGCTGCTTTATTCAGCGATAAACTCAAAGCAGCAATGACGCACACGTGCCAAATCAGCGCACCTGTAAAATTCGACAAATTAAAGTTATGACTTGAGGGTATGAAGCGCACAGAGCTAGTTTTCCCTGTTATCCTCCAAAACAAGTTTCAACAATGTATTAAAGCATGAGTAATCCCTTAAATAGTTATTCATCGGCCTACCCATTGTGACGTTTTTCCCTGGCGCGTTTTCCTCCCTCAGAATAGATGTGATCCTTATGGACAGAAATACACCAGCACGCCAGGAGTCAACTACAGTAGGTATTTGATTCAAATAAAAATAATCAACTGTATTAATGCGATTAAATAGGCTAAACTACTGGGTGTAGCGACAAGCAGACAGACTAGATTTTTCAAAGGTTTTACTTTCACTTTCAGTGTTGAAGGACACGCAGAGGGGGGGGGGGGGGGGGGGGGGGGGGGGGGGGGGGGGGGGGGGGGGGGTGCATTAGACCGTTGGGTAGCAAAAAATCCATAGTTTATCTAGAGATTGTGTTTGAATAAGCCGGATATTGAGCCATAAAAGAAACGTAAATGAAAATTTGTTGGGACTTGGACTCCAAGTGTGAGCCTTCATTCATACTTGTGGTATTGCTTAACAATACAAGATTTTTAAAAAACACACAACAAATACTTAACAATTTTCATTTTCTTATAATTATGAAATTTAAAAAAAAAAAAGGTAATTTTGATTGGTTATGCACATTAAGGGCAACTATTTTACTTGCAACTTTATTTTTTGATGCATAAATGACGAAGTATGGGTGTGCAATATTAAAAAGAATTAACTGTAGAAATAACTAAGAATGTTTAAAACTTTAAAACTAAATGTAAATGATGAGCACAAGATGCGCGAGGGATTGTTAATTAATAAGGTTTGACCGCTCTCACATGAGAGCGTCGTTAGCGGAACATGGCCCGGATGTTTTTAAAAGTGCCTTCAAAATAAGAGCGTGTAGTTAAACAATGTGGATAGAACTTGCATCTTTCCACATAATGTGAAGTAAATATATATCATACAGTAAAAATAAAATTATCGGTTAGAGTTTTGAACTGTGAGATATGATAAAAATGAAAAATCAGAGTAATTTAATTTTTAAGTACTTTATTTTGAAAATCCGTGCCTCATCTGTCGTCTTTGCTTCGTTTGTTGTGACTGTAGTGAACCCTCACACAGACAAGTTCAGTGTTTTGACACTCTCAGGCGGCACTTTTTTGTAGCTACTTTCTTATTTTGTCGTCAGGTAGAAAGTTCACGAAAGTTGTGTGTGGTTTTATCCCGTGTGTTGGACAAAGTTAAGAATGCGCCGCTGTAGTTGGAGCTCCTGACGTTAGCTGTCATAGCTTTAGCAGTGGAGTTCACTGACACTCTTCTTCATGGCGACTGAGAAATACAGTCCAAAGTTCAGGACAACGTCGTAATTCTGCAGGGCTGCTTTTTTTCTCAGCAAAAATGTCTCAATTTGTTGACTCTGACGATACCACTCCACTGCTGGGGGATGATGCATGCAGGTGAGAGTAGGCTTCAGCAGCTGTTGGGGTTACTTTTTTAAATTTTATTATTATTAAAGAGCTTTAAAGGCCGCGTAAATATTGTAAAATCATCTCCCCACAATATGCAGCCATGTATTGTGTTAATAAAACACAGGTGTAATTGTTAAGTGCTTTGTTTTTGTTAAATCATGTCATGTTTTCCTGCTTGTAGCTCCAAGTTACCTGCCATGACTTGTCACTGTGCTTGTTTGCAGTGTTGACTCCAGGGATGAGGATTACAGAAAACGATGGAGGTCCATCCGGGTCATGTACTTTACTATGTTTCTCAGCAGTGTAGGTGAGGATGCATTTGAGTCATTGGGATTCAAAAAAAATAAGGAAACATGTCCTGTCTCTGGATGGTAGTGTTGTACTCAAGACCGCACTATCCAAAACCAAGACTTGCCTAAGACCAGAATGCGCAGAGATCAAGACCATTAAATCCATTTTGAAGACCATGAAACGGTTGAACAGTTTCAGAGCATTCACTATTTAATCCTTGTTTCCTTTTGCAAGTACACTGCCCGGCCAACAAAAAAGTCACCTCCAAAAGAAAGGTCACAATATGTTGATGGACTACCTTTAACTCAGATTACAGCACAAATTCGCTGTAGCATTGTTTCTATAAGCTTCTGCAATGTCACAGGATTTATTTCCACCCAGTGTTGCATTCATTTCTCACCAAGATCCTGTATTGATGATGGCAGAGTCCCACTGCCCTAACAGGCTTGTACAGGAGGCACTACACATGATGGGTGCATCACTCCACCTGCCTCTCTTTTTACCCTGATGTGCCCAAGATTATGGTTCCCCACCATCCCTCCAGTTTTGGACAGTTTTTAATACACTTTTAGTAGTTTCGGCAATCTCCGTAGATGTTTTCTGTTTGATGCATGACAATGATCTGACTCCTCTTAGAAAGTGGAGCATCTTCTCCACAGTTACATAATTCATCTTTCACCATGGTCGTTCAAGAAATGTGAAGTTACTCATTGCATCAGCTGGTGTTAAAAAAACGTGTCGCAGCTAAAAGATAATTGCCCATGCAGTAATTAGCCAAAAAGAGGCTTGTATCTATTTGCGTAGTTAAATCCAGGTAATAATTTTTTTTTTTGGCAAGGCAGTGTATTTTTGAAAGACAAAAACAAAATGTCTGAAAATCTTTCAAAACACAACATGCAAAATTCTCAGATCTTAACAAATTTGTTTAACCAAATTCTTGCAAAAGATAAACCATTGTATTTGTTCAAAAGTCAATGAAAAGTCCAGAATTATAAATATCTGAAAATAAGATTATCATTTATCAGGTGAATGAAGCCTAAAATAAGTGTTCAGAGGTATTTCTGACTAGAAATAAGACAGACTGGTGTATGAGTTTTTGCATGTGTCTGACACATAAGGCACTTGAAGGGATTTCTCAGGAGGCAGAACAATTAGTGAGCCGACATTAAATGTTTTAAGTCAGATCACAACATCAATCAATGAGGAACATTTCACCTGAAAATTAATTTTTTACTTAATATCAAATTAATGAAGTTGAAGAATAGCAGATCAGTGCCGGTCTCGACTGATCTTGACAGAAAATCCTTATTTCAGCCAGTCCAAGGGGGGACCAAGACCTTCAAAATGTGTAACAACACGACTGGATGGAGATGTTTAATTTGTGTCTCTTGAAAAATATATACTTATGCAATCCAAGAGTCCACAGCTGAATAACAAATCACTCATCTTTTAGGTTTTACCATTGTCATCACATCCCTCTGGCCTTATTTGCAAAAGGTATGTACATCACAAAGACACTGAAGTTTAACATGTCATAAGTCTTTACTTTGAGAGAACATGTTTATGTTTTCTACCCTTTTACTTTGTATGTCTCTACCAGATTGATGACAGCGTGAACGCCAGCTTCCTTGGATGGGTTGTGGCAGCCTACAGTCTCGGTCAAATGGTGGCCTCACCCATTTTTGGCCTCTGGTCCAACCACCGACCGAGGAGGGAGCCACTTGTGTGCTCCATCTTTATCAACTTGTCAGCTAACATCTACTACGCCTATGCTTACCTGCCCAAAGATTACAACAAATACCACATACTGTTATCCAGAGCCTTTGTTGGTTTTGGAGCAGGTGATAAATTGGTTTTTAAGACTGCCAAGGCTCTTGTTTTGTTCACTGATAATCTTTGATGCGTAACTTCTTACATGAGCTCACAAAAGTGTTTCCATTGAAGGTAATGTGGCTGTTGTGAGATCCTACGTTGCTGGAGCTACATCCCTGAAAGAAAGGACTGGTGCTATGGCAAACATGAGCGCCTGTCAGGCCCTGGGTTTCATTTTGGGACCAGGTAGTGCATGTTATGTAAATTTGTCTTGTGTTACAGAAAAAAACAACGATGAAAATTCTCTGTAAATATTTACATATTTTTGCATATTAGCTTTGCAGGCATGTCTGTCATTCATTGGTGAGCACGGAGTCACTATAAAGTTCATAGACCTGCAGCTCAACATGTACACAGCTCCTGCGTTGCTGGCTGCAGCTTTTGGTATCATCAATATACTGTTGGTAGTTTTCTTGCTGAGGTGAGGCTTTGTGTACTTTTCATAGCATTGGTTTTCTCAGTTGAATTTTTAAAATGCTAAGTGTCTGTTGTGATTTTTATCGTCAGAGAGCATCGTGTTGATGACCATGGACGGTATCTGCGAGCCATTAACTACACATCAGACGGTATTTACTGCCCAAACTCAAATAACACTACATGCACTTTTTTCTCAAGGACCTGTGTCCACCAACAACAATGTTGCCCAGTGGTTTATTACTCAGCAACAATGGAGGAGATAATATGCTTGAATAGAAGCAAGTGGAGTAGTTCTGTGAAACAACTTTCATAACCTGGTAAAAATTTGTACATGAATTTGTGAAAGAGAAGAAAAGAGTTTATTTTTCAGATCAACTCAGAATTTGGCTCATGTGTACAAGAGACATCAGAGCTGAAAATTAAAAAAAAAAAAAAACTTTTGTAACTCAATGGGCATGGCCGGGGGAGGCGGCCAATAATGAGGATTTTTCCCATACTCCAATTTGCATGAATTTTTTTGTGCACATCTATCATGCCAAGGCATTCGCAAAAAAAAAAAAATGTTATGGGATTTTTGGAATAGGAAGTTTGGAAATTTGACATTGATGTTGAAATTTTCCCATTCACAGGGTACGTACTTGAAAGAACTTGTCTTAGATTTTTTTTGTTCGATAGACTCAAAAGGGTGCTTATACGTGCTAGATGCATTGATGATGAAAAGTTATGAAATATTTTTCCTGACTTAATGGCTGAGGCCTACAGAGACAGCCAAGTTGACCATTTTCCAAAAACACTCAAACCTTAATAACTTTCCTGTACAATGTCAGATCCTGACCAAAACACACTGACACAGCCTGAATGCATCAATATGGGTTTTATTCATGTAAAGTAAGGCGCCGCCTGCTGGCGACAGTAAATAATATGTTTTACTCTGTGGTCCCCCTTGAAGGTACTTTTCTCCCGAATTGCTCAGAACCCTCTAAAACATCTTGTAGAAGCATGCTGAATTTGAGATAGTAGATGCTGCCAGAACAAAAATGTTAGCATTGGACACTGGCCCTGCTAATGTTCATCCTCCTTTCATAGATGGAGAATACCTCAGCGAAGAACCAGAGGAGAGCATTGATCAGGTTGCTGTCCTGACCTCCAACACCCTCTTCTTCATCGTCATGTTCATCTTTGCAGTCTTTGAGACGTATGCATTTCTTTAAACATGTATGAGACGGAACTTGCTGACAAATTCTGCGCCTGCTTGTTTTGATTTATGTATTTATCACTTTTTCTAGAATTGCTACCCCTTTGTCCATGGACATGTTTGCATGGACACGGAAAGAAGCTGTGTTGTACAACGGCATCATCATCTGCTGCATTGGATTTGAGTCCATATTGGTGTTTTTAGTCGTTAAAGTGACCTCTCAAAGGTGCGCTGCTTAATGCACGCTTGGATTAAAGTTGGGATGTATTCGATGCACTTCCTCATTAAAACGGTTGTTTATGCATTTGCAGGGTTGGGGATCGCCCTGTGTTGCTTGCAGGCTTGATCATTATATTCTGTGGCTTCTTTATTCTGCTTCCATGGGGGAATCATTACCCAAAAATCCAGTGGGCTGGTAAGTCAGGTTTGGTCTTGTGATTTGATTACAGTGTGGCTTCTAAATGTGGGTTCTTCATTTGAGCTTTCTGTTTCTAGTTATATACACTCAACGCTTGTTCATGTCCTGCCTTTATTTTCAAATACAGACATTAAAAATAACTCCATGGTCAGCAAGATGTCTGCATTCTCTAACAGCTCTGTGGAGCCAACAGGATGCCCGATTGAGCAGACCTGGTGTCAGTATACACCAGCCATCCATTTAGCTCAGTACATCTCATCCGACATCCTCATCGGGATTGGTTACCCCGCCTGCAACGTGATGTCGTACACGCTGTATTCCAAAATCCTAGGACCCAAACCCCAGGTGAGAAGAACGTTGACCATAGCAGGATATTGCTTTAAACTTATTTTCATAGTTACGTGTTTTAGAATCTCGACCTTGACAATGTCTTGCTGCTTTCTGCAGGGTGTGTACATGGGCTGGTTGACAGCCTCAGGTAGTGGGGCCCGAACTTTAGGCCCCGTCTTTGTTTCCCAGGTCTACACCATTTTGGGGCCCCGCTGGGCCTTCAGTCTCATCTGTGGCCTGATGGTGGGGTCAATTATCCTCCTCGCCGCTCTCTACCACAGACTCATCGGCTTTTCTGTACGCCACGGAAGGACTGTAGAATAGCAGACGAAACATTTCTCTGCAGAGACTGATTTTAATTCTCTCTTTATGTTCTCAAGCCGAAATCCAGGCTTTTCAAGGCTCTTTGTGTTAGTTACTTTTAACTGATGAACTGTTAGAGTCTTTGACTCAGGGTTGACCTCTGAACTCGAAGGCACAGAAAATTTTTACTTGTTGGCCACTTGAGTGCACTTCAGCTGCACTTTAACTCACTTGGCAAGAAAGAATCATGCACTGCATTTTTTTAAATGGGTCCATCATATTAAACCATTCATATTTTTAATTCAGCAAAGTTACTTTAATATTTGCTACTCAGAGAACAGTTTTGATTTGTTTGGTAACAGACATTTTTATCATAACAAAATAAAACGAGAATGTTCAAGCAAAACCTTAAATGATATGGCAAATGTTTGGAGTATGGAAGCATCTGTGACCAAACAAAGGATGTTAACAAATAATAGTTTTTTATTGTCATAAATTGTGCTGCTACTGCGTGATTCTCTTGAGTTTCCATTCCATGCTCCTAAATGCACTGATTTACATGCTTGTAATGTGAATTTTTACTATAGTGCGAGAAGGGTAAGTAAGAATGTTGGTCTTACCTCTGAAATTGTTCTAAATACAATGTGTGAATGTGTGGGTGCAAATTAAATTGCTGAGTGAAAGATTAAAAACTGTGTTTTGATATTTTAAAATACCCCCGTCCATTTTCAAAATAATCAAAAATTAGCAAAATGGGTCAGTTGTCCAACAATTTAGGTTTTTGGAAATCCAGGATCAGGTAATTTGTCATAGTTTGACCAAAGGGATGCAATTGTGAGAAATTATTTTTGATGATCGTATCTTTGAAATTGGAATACAGTGATGAATGACAGAGAAATTGAATACATATATAAATATATTTTTTTTTTGTTTGCCACTGAAATCTGTTTGGGGAATTATTTAATAGGGACGAGATCAGGTAAAAGGTAGTACCCCTCTTTTCATCGTGGTCGCAACCAGTGTTGAGCCTTTTTTTTTGCCCTTAAAAGTCAAATTTTGAGATAGTCAAAATTTTGAGATAAAATATCAAAGTTATGAGGTACAAAATCAGAGCTTTGAGATACAAGGTCAACGTAATGAGAAAAGCTAGTCATTGGATAAAAAGTAAAAATTTTGAGAAAACAAGTCAAAGTTATGAGATTAAAAAAATCATAATTTTGAGAAAATGTCCTCAAGTTTTAGTAAAAGCCAAAATATTGAGGTAAAGAAGTCAAAGTTATCAGATAAAAAGTCGAAATCTGAGATAAAGAGTCAACATAATGAGTTTAAAAGTCAAAAATTTGAGACAAAAACTTTTTTTTTTGGTAAAAAGTTGAAATTTTGACATTTATTATTATCAAATTTTTGACTTCATATGTGCAAAAAGAGAAAGAAATGAAACCTCGTCAAAGCCTTTTTTAGAATTTTATATCATAAACTGGCAAAAATGGGCTTTCATACATTATTTCTTTCCATTAAAGACAATTTTCACTTTTAACAGACAAGAACAAAATGTATTGGGTTTTGTAGCTACTTTTTCGCCCCTTGGGTCCTCTTTTGGGTTTATTGGAATATTGTCACTCTAACCATTAGTTTAAAAAAAACAAACAAACAAAAAATCCCCAGCATCATTCTGAAGGGGAAAGTGTGAACAGCAGAGAGCAGCAAAGGACTTTCTGCTGGAACAGAAGGATCGTAGTGCGCATGCGTCCCCCACATGATTCCCTGTTCCCGCGATTCTGTGCAGCTGTGCGCGTGCTAACAGCAGCATGCACACGTCAGAAGTGACAGACTTCTGACACAAGCCAGAAACCAGTACATGTCTGAGTGTTTGGCTCGAGTATACGGGTATATGCGGCATTGGAGGGGTAGTTATTACTAAACATGGATTCAGAGGAGGATGAGAGAGGTGAGCTGGACTCTTGTTTTGTTTTTGTTGTGAAGTTAGAGGCTAATTTGGCTAACGAGCTAATTCCTGCCCACTCAAGTAACTTGAAAGTTACCCCAAACAAACGGCTTTAATAGTTGTCAGTGCTGAATTTTCGTCTCCTTCTTTTGCAGACTTTTCAGACGACCCAGTGTATGTGAGTACACTTTTAATAACCCTCTCCTTCACGTGTGTTTGTTGGCTACATCAGGGTAAAAGCCCACATGGAGCTAACGCGGATGTTTCCCTGCCAAAGCCCTCTCCGTGATAAATGTGTTCACCTAATGTTGATTTCAGGCAACAGAAAAGTCTTTTTGGACACTGAAACAACACCCCTTCCACTTAATGTCACCCTTTTAATGAGGACGCATCACTTATGTGTGTTGCAAATATCCTCAGACTAAACATTTCAGTTCCAAACTGCGTGTTGACATTTAGCAGCTTTGGGAAGTCGTCGTTCTTTTGGATTATAAACATGTCCTTCGTGAACTTGTCAGTGTTCTTGTTTGATTTTTTTGTTAGCTATTAGGAAAACCTGCATTTAAATTTTGTTGCAATCGCAGGAGTGGAGTATCTGACCAGATGAAAATGATTCATCAGAATGACGCAGGAAAAAGTAGTTCACCCGGATTTGTCCACTATGATCAAACATGTTTATAAAATACAGTGCAAAGCTGAAATTTTAACGTGACAAAACTGTAAAGAAATCTTTTTTGGCTGAAACTGTCATTCATTTTTCTTTTCTCCTGTTCAGTCGAGGGTGTTGGGTATGTTTGATGGAAACCCAGGTTTTCAACGTATTATAAGACTTGGACTTCAAGGTAAGAAGATGCCTTTCTGCATATTTACTGCATTCAAAAGAAGTCTGTTTTGGTTTTGCATGGATTTGAACTAGTACAATACTCATTATGCTGACATTTTACAACTCATTTAGTCGATAAATGTCATTTTTTCAAAACACCAAATTGCAGAGATCATCAACTCTCCTCTGATTTGGAATTAGCGTAAAGTAACATGGTACTTGTATCACATTTGTTCTATAATACTAATTTTCTGTGAAAAATAATGAAAATACTTGATGACTTAATGCTCTCCCAGAGTCAATCAGAACTGTACCCACAACCAGGGACTATTAAGCCAATTTCACTATCAGCAGAGTGACTGTTGCGCAGCAGTAACAATAAACCAAAAACAAACATGACAGATAAAACAGAGCAAAACAAGACAACAAAAACGAAAAAAGTATTAACCACAAACCTTGACAAGTAAATCATTGACTACTTTGGAGACTTTGGGAAAATGCTGTCATAATAATTAATAAAATGCATTCATGATACAGTTTTTGTTGTTGATCAAAAGATATTTAATAAGGGACTTGAATTCTAAATGAAAAAGTGAAATCGTTTTGCTGGGGGTGATGCAGCTTAGACATCACCTCTGTGTTTTGTTTTATCAAAAATGAAACCTAAGCACTCAGCAAAAAAAGAAAAAGCTTGTGGTTCAGTCTTAATGTCAAAGCTATTGTTTTCAGAAAGGAGATGCTTCGTGTCTCAAAACTAAACCTCGCATAGGTGATCTGTAGGTTAGAACATTTCAGCAAAAGTATTGGTTATGTTTTATATAAAACCATGCTAAGGAACCCCATTAGGCATTACTTCACTGCAAATTCTATGCTCCTACTTTGGGCCATGTTAGATAAACTGTGACCCTTTAATCCATAAAAGAAAAGAACATTAGTAAGTTGATTTGAAATTAAAATAGCTACTTTAAAAAGAGAACTTGTTTTGCTCAGAAACACCCCGTTTAAGAGTTAGGAACACATCTGATTCTTGCACATGCTTCCTAGACCTTTAAGTAACTCTTCTCTTCTTTTGTGGTCAATGCAGCGGAGCTAGGTGCTGCACAGTGGGTTGGATTCGAAGAACATGATGGTTCGAAACTACCAATCCAGCCCAGTGAATACCTGAAGTCGTCAAACTGGAGCAGCGATGGTAGATTTGTTGCCAACTACACGCGACCAGCCAACGCCATTCCAGCATCTTACCTCAATGCACTTGCAAATCTTGACCTCCAAGCAGTAAGTTTTATCACACTTTCTGTCCTAAATGACTCAGCTGAAAGTTCTCAGTTTGAAATCAGCAAAGTGTCGTAAAAAATTTTCAGGCTTCTGAAAAAGGAGGCGAGGTAGTACCAGAAACGAAAAAATACAAAGGGAAGGCAGAGAGGAAGAGGCTTAAGAAACAGGTAAATCCAGCATTTTTACACAAGTTTGTTTTTGTTTCTTGAGGTGTGACCAAACTTTATGGTGTATATTCTTCATTCCCAACAGAGACAGAAGGAGAAAAAACGTCTCGAAGAGTTGGAGAAGGAGAATAAGAGCACTGGGAAGAATGCAGATGTAATCTTCTGACACATGCAGATACCTTTTGAAATTTTTTGCAGTTTTTAACAAGAGTGAAACAGCCTGAAACGTACTCTTTTCTCTGCTGTGACAACAGAGAGGTGAACACCAGAAAAGCAAAAATGAGACCAGTGTTAAACAACAGGCGTGTGCAAAAGACAGCGACAGCAGTAGCTGTAGTGATGAAGATAAATCCAGTGGTGAAGATGGGGATGCTGAGGAAGACTCTGCTGACTTTGAGGTACTTTCAGACGGTTTTTGGAGGAAGTGCAGTTTTTCTGTATTAGCAATCCTTGCTTTCAACGCGTTTCTTTTTCTACAGGAGCTGGATATGAGGAGTACATTTGTGAGCAAAGCTGCTGATATAGCTAGACGTCAACTGGAGCAGAAGCCCAAACCTGAGAAGAAGAAGAGTCCAGTTAAAGAGGAAGCTAAAACCAGCCAAGTATTTACAGAAATAGTGACTGGAGATAAGGTCAGGACGACAATCGACTTCCTCCTTTTAGAGCATAATAAAGTGACACCCACCTGATTTTGCTCTCAACATCTTTTATTTTTTTAATTTCCACAGGACTCTGTCACTGCCAGCAACCTTACTGTTGAAAAAAGTGTAAAAATAAGTACTGAACTTGCAAGTAAGTGTTTCCCACCTCTTGTGAGTGCTCACACTCTGAGATTGTCTCCCTGACCTGAATTTCTTTCATATTGATTCTACAGATAAAGGAAATAAGTCAGCTACCACCGGAGACTTTGAAGCAGCCGCCAAGTATTTCACAGATGCGATCATATTCAACCCTACAGAGTTTAAGTGAGAACTCTTTTTGGACTCACTAGTCTGTTCAATCATTTGCTTCTATACAGAGTTTAACTTTCTTTTCTCCTCTCTCTTCCAGGTTGTTTGGTAATCGTTCCTTCTGTTTTGAGAAGATGCAGGAGTATGAAAAGGCGCTGGCTGATGCAGAGTTGTCTCTCAGCTTGCACCCGGGCTGGGTTAAAGGTCTGTTTAGGAAAGGCAGAGCTCTGGCAGGTCTAAAGGTCAGTAGTCTCTCCTGTATGATCCCTGTTGGAAGCCCTTATGTAATGTCACAGAGTTATAAAACAAATGTTGGCTTTTTTGCAGGGAACAGAAAGTGATTTTCACCTGAGTGATGTGGCAAACTCTGCTTGTATCAGAGTGCCTCAGCACAGCCCCGCATTGCTTCATATGCAAATACTTGTAAATCTAAGACATCAAACTACTGATTACATAAGGACTTGAAAAAGTCTCACTTTTTTTCATTGGCGTGTCCATAAACATTGATTTAAAATGGCATTAACCATGCCAGAATTGGTTATTTGTAAATGCTATTTCTAAGTTTTTGTGGTCAGGTTGGATTTTCCTGGGAGAACAGGAATCCATTCACGTGATGGGGATGAGGGATGGGTATCGAGAACCAGCTCCTATGAAGAATCGATAAGAAATGGTCCATAGACATCATTAGCCTTTATTCTTAGTGATTCCTTAATCAATTCTTCACATTTTGCCAGTGCAGCCAGACTTTACATCGACTATTCTGCCTCAGCTAGTTTAGTTTAGCACAATTTTCCAAAGAAAGCTCTAATTCAGGTTTTCCACTTAAACTTTTACTTAAGAAGCTGTACCACTAAACATACAAAGAAATGCATATAAATAACTCTCTCACAGGAGACTCATATTCAATGCAGTCAACATGCTGTTCATCATGCTCTGAATAAATACAACGCTTCACCTCTTTGGATTCTGTTGAAAGTTGTCTGGAACAAAGTTACATAGTGTTAAAAAGTGGAGTAAGAATCCTTTTCTCCCTGTGGTTCATGTCAGCATGACTTTGTGATCACGCTGTCCTTGTTGCATCAGATTGATTCAATTTCAAGTGTCATTGAGCTGCACCGGCTGGCGTTATTTACTCAGGTTTGTTTTGGCTAGCTGTTACTGTAAACATTCATAACAGAGCTGATTAATCCAGCAGCGTGACAGTCATTGAGCCTCAACTTTGATCTAGTGCAGAGGCAGCAGCTCATGGAGGGTTACCTTTTTTTTATTCTCTCTCTTTTCCTGCAGAGATACGAGGAGGCGTCTCAGGCGTTCAGTGAGGTTCTGAAACTTGAGGGCTCGTATGCTGAAGCTGCACAGGAATTACTGCAGATGCAGATAATGCAATTAATGGTGTGTTGTCAACTAAAACCACTGTTGGCTTCTCCTTTCTTTCGGAAAGAGTTCTCTAAAAAAATTAAAGCTAATTGATGGCTATTCGTGGTTTGTTTCAGGGATATGGTTTCACTCGGGAGCAGTGCTCAAATGCTTTGATTATTCATGGAACAGTACAAAAAGCATTAGAGGTTCTGTCCAAATTGACCAATCAACCAGGTGAGTGTCTCTTTCATAGATCCCTGAAAACCTTTTTCCTCATCTTTGTGCCCAAACTTTAACCCTTTGTTTCCTCTTTAGGACCCGTTCAGAACGGCACTTTTCCACCAGCTCAAGTAGTGAACATCAGTGGAGTGTCTCCAATCCTTTCAGCTACAAACCCCGCCCCTCCTACCCCTCCTCCTACAACTACCATTCAGCCCCAGAATGCACCAAGAAGCCAACCCCATGGTGCACCTGTAGTTCCAGCCCAGAATATGTCTTACGTCAAGAGCCAACCAAAACCAGTTCCTGATCAGGCTCCAGTAAAGACAGGCAACAGTAAAGACCAACACGCACAGCAGTAAGTGATCCCCATGGTGTCATTTCAGTGTCAAAATCCCACGTGCATAAAAAAATCATAGTCACCGTGTAGTAAGACCACTCTCTGTGCGCCTGCTGTCTGTGTAAACACACTCACTGTCACTTCATGTGCCCTCTACGCACTTCACTTCGTTGAGTTTTGGCACTCAAGGGGCAGATATTGAATAAACGGCCCCCTGCATTAACCCTGATTGGTCACAAAACGCCAACTCTCACCAAGTTACAGCCAGCCTGAGGCATAGCAGGGCGGCCCACTGTGGCAGCAGAATTAGGTGAAAATTGAGCTAAAATTGAGATGTCCGAAAAAAAAGTGGTACTTAAGGGGCTGTTCACACAACAATGGTTTTTAGGGTGAAATGCAAAAGTATTGTTGTGTTTCAGTCTCTTGTTCACATGGAAACAGCATATCAGCCGACCTAAAACGCAAACTTTTGAAAACGACCTCCAAAATGGAATTTTTCTGAAACCCGATTTCACCATTACTGTGTAAACAGCAAGCTGGAGTTTTCAGTGAAAACTCTGACGTCATGCTCAGCTTGGTGTATGAGCATTAAACCCTCACTGTGCTGTGACAACAACAGCAATAGCAGATTTCAGTGACTGATACTGACTATATTTCAACATAATGTGCATCTATTGCACCATTTTTGCAACCAGCGGAGAAATTTTCAATATGGATGATCATCTCACTTCTTCTTCAGCCTTTAGACTGTTGTCATGTATAAGAGTCCTACAGTCATATCTCCATCTACAGGCCTGGCATAACTACTACAGTGTTTTCGTTCCCTTAGCATTTCTGCGTAAACACAATTTTAAACTGCATTTTTTGCCAAAATCAAACTAAGTCGAGTTTGAAGAAGGGAAGTGACAGTGTGTATGTGTCTCTGTGTGTGTGTATAACCCATAGACTGTATAATGAGTGGACGTAACGACGTTTGGCTTAAACTGAAGCCTCCAGCAGTTGCCCCGACCCCTGGTGTCTGGCTGCAGTATAGGTCATAAGCCCCGCCCCCCTATGCATTTCAGATATGAGCCTGGAAAACTTTTAAAAATTACAATACCTGGTAGAAACGTTTCTCATCCTTACGCTAAGGTGGTATGACGATGTCATTTGGCTGCATTGTTTTCAAGTCTTTTTTTTCCTGAGAAGTTGGTTTCTCATTAGTTATTGGACGTTATAAACCGTGTTATACATTTCGTTTTACGATAGTTGACTGCTGCCGTTCGTGAGTAGTTTTTATCGGGATATAAGAAACTTCAGGAAAGAGAGCCAAAAGGAGACTAAACGTTCTAAAGAAGGAGAAATAAATATTTTTATTTCTCTTTTTTACTTGGATTCACCGGAAATTCTCTGCGCAGACTCTGGCTCAAGAAATGGGGTTTTTTTGGCTTCAAAATCGTAGAACGTTGACAGGCGGAGCCACGCTGTCCATTCTATGAACAGTCAATGGTATACCCAGACTGCAAGCTCAAGGAGTGGTTTTATTGCATGCTACTTGGGATTTTAATGTGCATGGGATTTGGACACTAACGATGCCATAGAGCCTGGAAAAGAGTGGATCCGGTCTTTTCAATTTTCCACTAGCTCTTGATTATTTCCACAAAAACCTTTTTGATTCTGCCAGTGATCACTGAAAGAGGCGAATACTTCTTAAAATGGTCTCTGTGACCAGGCTAAGTCAACAAACTACACAAGTTAATCAGCATCTGCTTGTACATAGAGCATGTTTGGTTGACTATGAATCAGTTCTTGCATTGGACGGTCTTAATTAAATACTGATTGTTTACTTAAACGTATTGGTTTTTCGCCGTCTCTGATTCGACGGTTTATTCTGAGAGAGCAGGAAATCATTGAGTGCTTTCATGCAGCTCAGACTGTATGAATGAATGATGTTACCAGGATCTCTGTGCGGGTTCTCTCTGTATCATCTGTTACATGTAGTGATTCTGAACCGTCAGTGTAAAATCAATTCATTTCTCTTCTTTCTACAGGGAGCTGTTTCCAGTTTGGGTGGGAAACTTATTCCAGCCGGTCTCTGAGTCTGACATACTTCGCCTGTTTAACAAGTGAGTCTATAGTAACAGTTTTTCTTTTGTTTTTGTTTGTTGTTTTGGACGTGACTGCTAACATGATGCTCGTCTCACAGGGTGGGAGTCGTCCACAGCGTGAGGCTTCTGTCGTACAGGCGGTGTGCCTTTGTCAACTATACAAAGCAAGAGAATTGTGATGAAGCGATTCGACGCTTTCAAGTGAGTTCAACGTGAGAAGTTTCCAAGAAATGTAAGCAGATCCTTCTACTTCTGCTCCAGCCTGTATAAGACAGATATGTTGCTTTATATTCTCTTCTTCAGGGCTTTGATCTAAATGGTGCCAAGATCGCAGTGAGATACCCAGACAGGATTCCTCACGGCATGGGGATTTCCAAATCCGCCCTCAAAGCTGACGACCTGGAGGAGGAGAACATAAGGTGAAAACATGAATGTGTGAAACTGTTTTTTTTTTTTTTTTCTTAAATGGTGGTCATTGGTTAAAGAGGGGATATGATACTGTTTTCATTTTAGTTGCTGTCTCTGTAAGACTTCCTGTACCACAAATCCCCCTTCTTCTGATTGTTTCCTTATATCTATGTTTAAAAAATTTGAAAGTTTGAAAACGCATTATACCCCCTCTTTAAATAATGACAAAAAATAAATAAAACATTGTTTGCATCTAACTAAATCTGGCAATACCCTTGAGGAGCTGGCAATAGTGCAGGTTTTATTAGTGTCCCAGGGTCACTTTTAACCTTTTTTCCCCATTTCTTTGTTCAGGTATGAGTACCATAACTACAACAGAAGAAAACAGTTTGGTCCTTACAGACACTTCAGCCAAGACCACTGAGAAAACTTCGGTTACTGGGAGCTCTTCAAAATAAAAGCATATCACTCACACTGCCCAGAAGAGGTTTTTTAATGAGAGAGTATTCGCCTTTTACACATTCTGTCTCTTTCATCAATTAGTGTTTTAAGTGGATGATGGATGCTTCAGGACATTTTGTTTTTCTTTTCCAAGAAGGATTTTGTGATATTTATTCCTGATGGTAAAAAGAAACGTTGCTTGACATGTTGAAAAAGTGACGCCTCAAATTTTTTACTCTGCTGCAAGCTAAAAATTTAGGTCATTAAAGCTTCTTACTGCCAAGTAGAGATAAAGAAGGATTGAGTTTATCATGTATGTTATTGATTTTATAATTACAGTTAAAAAGATATATATAAATTACATATTACTCTTAAAATGGAGATTAAAAACTTAAACAAAACATGGTTTTGTTTCAGGCGCCTCAGTCTTGTATCTTGAAGAAACTGCTTCCTGTGAGTGGATTAAACTCACTTGATTATAAAAATATACAGGAAGTTGATATTAAAAAGTGTTAAGAATCTTAAGAGATGTTAAGAATGTCTGCCTTAATAAGTACTCAGCTATGATATAGCAGTATTTTTATTTTGAATACTGATGATTAAATGTTAGTTATACAAATGAAGGTTGTAACTGCTGTGGCTTATTAGATGTTTCTTAAGTTTTCCCATCTTTATACTCATGTTCTTTTTTTAACCATTAAAAATTCATTTCAATTCTACTGTCTCATTTTGTTGAACCATTGGGACTTTGAGGGTACAAACAGGTTTGTTTGAATGCACTTTTGACAATGAAAAAAATTGAGTTTAAAGATATCCACCAGGATATATTGGGAAGTTTTTTGACTTTTATTAGATCCCAATTTGTAAAAATGACCTGAAATGTAAGGAATAAAATGTATGAAAAAAACCCTAAAATGTAGTAACTGGTCAATAAAGCAACAGATGTTGAGTCCAAAGTGTATTATGTTTTTGCCAAAGATGAATCATCTTGCTACATTTTGAGTCAGTAATTAAATTTCTGGTTTCACGAAATTTTAAAAATTATTTTTCAAGCTCAGAACTTTTGTTACATTTTCGACCAGGGATAACATTTCTAGTTTTATTACATTTTTTAAATACATTTAAGGTTGTGTTGTTACATTTTGACTGTTGTTGCATATTGAATTAAGTTGGATATTGACATGAAACTTATCCACAGTTTGTGGTATTATGTATTCTAGCTTTGGAACAACAAATTCATGACATTTTTAAGTTTAATGTGCATCCAAACAGATCTGCAAGCTCTCAAAAAAAGAAGAAGAAGAAGAAAAATTGACAGGCTTTGAGGCTTTTGTGGGCATTTATACCTAAGCCAATAGGTGGCAGCACAGGTTTAGTTTCTGATCACGAGGAAACCTGCATGTCAAGAACATTTCACTTGAATGTAAAAGTATTTCTAAGAGACAAACTTTTTGAATTGCATAATTTCCTGTGAAGAAGTCAAAAAGTAACAAATTGACACGGTGTGTTGACAACCTAAATTAGTGAAAGCAGACCTCTGCTGGAGAGAGGCCTTGAATAATAAGCAAATAAAGAACGAGCAGTCAGGGATCTCTGCAGCTTCATGTGAAACCAAACTAATTAGCTGCAGCACTGCTTCATCTGAACACTGATCATTTTTCTCCCCAGTACTGTTCTTTCAGTGAGGACATCCTGAAATATTTCATCTCTTTACAAGGCGTGAAAGTGATGATGCAACAACAAGCATGAGGCAACATGTATCTATGGAAAGACATCAAACTGACTTCAGAACTATAGGACTCTAAGAAACAGAGAGAGAGAAGAAAGAGAAGGAAACTAATAGAAAGAAAGAAAAAAGAGACAGAATGTGGACAGAATGAAAGAAAAACAAAGGACAGGAAGAGAGAAAGAAAAGGAGAGAAAGAGTGAAAAAAACCCAAAGAATAAAAAAGAAAGAAAAACAACAGTGGAGGAAAGAGAAGGAGACAACAGAAAAAGAAAGTGTGTAAGCAAGAAAAAAAGAAAGAAACTTACAAAAATTGTGAAAGAGGAAAAAGAGAGAAGAAAGTTCATCAGAAACAATGAAAGCAAAAAGCAAGTAAAAAAAGGGAACGAAATAATGAATGAAAGAAAGAAAAAAACACATGAGAAAGCAAAAAAAAGAGGAAAGAATGGAAAAACTCTAAAATGAAGAAAATATAAAAGTAAGAGAAGGGAAACATAAAAAAGAAAGTGAAAAGGAAAAAGAAAAAAGGAAAAAGGGAGACTGGGAAAAAAAGAAGGAAAGGAAGGAAAAATGGAGAGAACACTGGAAAGAAAAGGAGAATGAAAGAGAAAATGAGGAAAAAAGAAGAAGGAAATGTTCCTACAAGGACCACAAAAAAAATGGAAAAGATTTTTTTTTTCTACTGGGGCCACAAAAAAAAAAAAAAAATTCTACCAGGACAATGAAAACATTTATTTTTCTTCCAAGGCCACCAAAGAGTCCAATGCAAACTTTAATGGAGAGAAACGCCCAAGTTCAGTTTATCTTGACTGAAAGTTTTTTGCTGTATATGATTCAAGAATTCATCCTAAAGAAGAAAAAACACAACGTTTTATTCAGCACTTTTAAAAGCTTCAACATGTTAAAGAAACACTTACACCTGTTATTTTTTCCCCAGTGTTCTAGGGCCTTTCGAGATCAGAAAATAATACATTCCTGTAGACTGGCGGAACAACTTGAGGACTTTTGAAATGGTTATTTCGTTGTTTAGTGAAATCAGAACAAGACGCTGAGTTACACGGAGCAAATATACCATTAAATAAACAAATCTTTAAAACATGACGCTGGAAAAAACTCATCAAGCTGCTAATCTGCTGTTGCGATGTGGTTGTGTTTCTCATGGAAAAGATGCTCCTCTGCAGCAGAGTGATGATGGAAGATGAGGATGAGGGGAGCCTTTGCACCCTGGCAGGCTCCCCAACACATGGCTGCCTGCCTCGCTCTCAGCTGCAGAGCCAAGGTCAGTCAGCCTCTCGTGTCAAACTCCACGGAGGGATCCTGCCTCGGAGAAAAACATACACTCAGGTTTAATATGCAAGAATTACAGAAAGGGAAGTTTGGTGAGGTTTTGCTCCATCCAGCCAACAGAGCTGTATTAAAACTGAAGAGAGAAACTCTTACTTTCCCAACATTGTCTAAATGGTTATCATGTGCACTGCCTGGCCAAAAAAAGTCACAACCTGGATTTAACCTGGCGAATAGGTACGAGCCATTTACTGGGTAATCACTGCATGAGCTTTTATCTTTCAAAGACACATCCTGTTGTAGGAACTTGAGGGGTTGGGATTGAACAGGAGGGTATCTTTAAGAAAACCACCAATCAGTAAAGTTAACTGGGAAAAAAGCTTCAATTTGCTAGGGAGCATAAAGATTAGACTCTGGAGGAATGTAAGAAAGTCATGTGGTCTGATGAGTCCAGATTTACCTTGTTCCAGAGTGATGGGCGCATCAGGGTAAGAAGAGAGGCAGGTGAAATTATGCACCCATCATGCCTAGTGCTTACTGTACAAGCCTGTAAGGGCAGTGTTATGATCTGGGGTTGCTGCAGTTGCTCAGGTTGAGGTTCAGCAACATTATGTGCCCAAGGAATGATGTCAGCTGACTACCTGAATATATTGAATAACCAGGTTTTTTTCGTCGATGGATTTTTTCTTTCCCTATTGGCACAGGCATATTCCAAGATGGCAATGCCAGGATTTATCAGGCTCAAATTGGGAAAGACTGGTTCAAGGGGCATGAGACATCTTTTTACACACATGGATTGGCCACCACAGAATCCAGAAATATATATATATGTGACATAGCAAAAGCTTATTGAAGCAATGCCACTGAAAATGTGTGCTGTAATCAAAGCCAAAGGCGGTCCAACAAAATATTAATGTGGATCCTATTTTTTCGGTGGGGACATTTTTTTCCCAGGCAGTGTATTTAATAATGAGATTCTTTTTGTATTCTATCAGAGAAATCATGAAAAAGTAGCTTTACCTTGATGTGTTGGAATCCCATGAAAGTAGTTCAAATTCAAGACATATTTTCCTGTTTTTCTCACTTTGACGCCAAGTACAGTGTGTGCCGCATAAAACATGTTTAATTTCACACAGAACAGTTTTCAACGGAGTAGAAAACAAACAAAAGTCTATTGAGATCAACACAAAACGCATTTTGGGAGAAAACAGAATTGTGCTTACTTTTCTTTACACCTTTAACTCCCTTTTTCATCTTTTCTCTCTGCTTGTTGTCTTTGTGGAACATAAAGTAGAAAAATAAAGGTGTGTCCTCTAAAAAAAAGAAGTTAGTGGAAGTGTTCCTGATTCCAGAGAGCTGCTCCGCCTGCTGTTCATCAAACTCTGTCAGCAGTACAGGAGTCCTGACCTCCAGGCAGCTGACTGCTGCTGCTGTTCCTGATCTGAGCTCCGACGGGGAAGAGCTGGAGCTCAACCCTCAGTTTGTCTTGATCTCAGCAGTTCCGGAGCAGATGTTAAAAGTTGTCCCCAGGTCAGCTCCAGAGGCAGATGTTACTCATGGCCTGACATGTGGAGCTGCTCTCTGCAGGGGAGAGGTAGATCTTACCGCTGGGGCAGACGCACACCTCGTAGACTTCCTGCTCCCGGGAGACTTGATGAGGCGACGCGGTGTAGACGCCCAACGGGAGGCTGCCCAGCTGAATGGTGTTGGCGTCTAGAAGAATCTGTGAGGGCAAACATCAGAGACGTGCAGGACGGTATTAAACACACATCGGCAGGGGAGCACTGAAGTGATGATTTGCAGCCTCAGACTGATAAACTGACAGGATTCAATGTGACAGCTGGAGTGAAGCAAAGCAGCTCTGATCTGGTGAGCTAAGATAAGCAGCTGAGGAGGAACGCTTGCCTTCAATTAAAATATTTGGGGCTTTATAGGGTTTGTTTTTAACCATGCTATGTATTACCAGGTTATTAGTTTTGTCTTTACAAATACAGCATGAATTTTCATGAAATCATTACTGTGCAATAACAAAAACAACAAGAACTTAAAAATAAGGTATTAAGTGTTTCCATATTCAAGGCATGGATATTCAAGGATTCAAGGATTCAAAGATTCAAGGAACCAAATGTCATACCACCTCACATTTGCATGTAAGTGGTACAAAATTAGTGCTCAGGTCCCAGTTTTCAAAGCCAGGACCATTGTTATATAAAATAACAATGCTGCATGTTCATACTGATCGTCCTCATTTTTAATCTACTACATATTCATGTTATTGAAATCCCTGAATCTGCAAGGGATAAAATGTACCCACATGAAATGTACACACATCTAATTATACCTGAGTGAATGGAATAAATCATGAAATATTTCGTTTTTAATTATGCTTGGTCATCCTTTAACATGTTGGAGAGGCAGGGCCTCAAACATCAAGGTCCAATCATAATCTGCCCCTGATAGGCTTCCAGGGGGGCCTTAAAGAGACAGCAACTAAAATGAAGCATAACCTTGATTTTAGATAGAACCTAAAGAAATACTTTCTAAAATTCCACTGAGAGAAAACACTGACTTGTAAACCATATAAAGCTGCTACAGGATACCAAAACAGGGAAGTAGGGATGATTTTGTGTGTGTTTATGAGGAAATAAATGATAAATTATTAATGATAAAATCTCAAAATGCTCTATTTGAAAATCAAATATATCAAAACAACATTTAACAGTTTGTACTGTAACACTGCAGCTGTTTCACTAATTTATTCAACTTGAGAACCCTTAACTAAAATGAACTTCAAACTAATAATTTCACTGCAACTGCACAGAGTTTTTCTTTAAAATGCACAAATTAAAACCCAGCTTGACCTGGTTTGTCCATGCCCGGCATGGAAAAACCACTTTGTCTTCCATTCCCTCACAGTTACAAGGATGTGTTTAGGTACTAAAACATGATACAGTTTGATTTTATGTGTATTTCTACTTCGTACTACTGATGGAATTTGGTCGATACCTATAACAGTAACAAATTTGGTACCAATGCTTATAGGGAAATTCACACATTAAATGGCTCTTGACAAAAGTCTCTTTATTTGTAAATCAGGAAATAACACCCTGTCCCCCAAACAATTCATAATACACAATAATATGGTGGTATCAAGCCTGACATGTCGTCCTCACAATCATCTGACGTACATATCCTTCAAATTGGGCTGTTATTTAAATTCCCAGGATTTTTATCTCCCTACTGCCCTGCAGCACCACTCGAGTAAAGCTGAGAGAAGTGAAGAGGTTGGAGCATTTACACCAATCACAAACGGTGTTAAAACAAACACAGATGAGAGTTGCTCAACCTCAGATGAAACTATTAAAGAAAAGAAGTGGGGAACAAATAGCAAAAACAACAACAGGGTGAGTGTTTTTATTCCCAAAGTTACTCACTTCTCCCTCTGTGGATTCCAACTGTAGGTCCTTTCGACCGCTGACCTTCAGCGGCCCCGTGGCAGCACTCACCTCCACCCCTCTGGGTGCCTCCATGGTCAGCGTCCGTGTTGGAGACTCCAGCCTAAAGAAAAATGAAAATAAATCAGTGCAGGTTCAGAGATTTAGAGCTTGAACTCCAATTATTTCTTCTCACACTTTCTTGACTTTTGTAGCCCTGAAATTTAACAGCTGAAAACACAGGACACATTTTGACTTTCATTAAACGTTTTTCATTGCTGTTTATAAGATATTTCTGTGTAATGCTCCTTTAAGGATGGATCAGTGGCGTTAATGTGTTATAATAGAGCTTAGGGGTTTAAATATGGAGCACATTGTGACTTTTCTGCATTATTGTCTCCTGGCTGTTAGCTAAATCTATGACTCCTCCACCTGTGGAATATATTAACGCTGCTGTTCATCTCTAAGCAGCTCTCCTCATTATTCTAATCCAGAATGGCTCCTTAACAACCCATAATTGTATCAGCTGATTTTGACCTTCAGCAACACCGAGGCTAATGCAATTTGCATTTTCCTTCTGCAGACTGTTTGTTTACACAAGGAAAGATAAGTGCGAGAGCCAATCAGTGTGGGATTTGTTTTCATAACTCATAACCCTTTCAAATTGATTTCCTTCGCCCCATCTTCCCCTAAATCTGTTTTCAATGAATTTTAAACGGGAGACTTTAAGGCGTCGTGTTGAAATCACTTGAATCTCCGTACCCCTCTGAAAGTGACACACATTTCAGATTATGTGCTATTTGGATAAAAGAGGGAAGAAAAAAAGCAAATGAATTTCATCTGCATTTGAAAAGCCTCTTTGACTTTAAATAAGCTTTTCAGTAGATACAGTTTGGAGAGGATCTGTGGAATGCGCCTTTGACCCGAAACTGGGGAAATGGAGAAGATGGATGTCTGCTCTGTTGTTTTTTCCTTTTTCACGCTTTTTCTGCTTTATTCCTGTAAAAAATAACAAAACACCACAAATACGCTTTTGATCATTCCATAGCATAGTTTTACACATGTATTTTGATTGTTAATTTTGAATATCCTGACCCTTATAAGTAGGGTTTTTATTAAATTGAATGTTTCTCTTGGGTTTTTTAAGTATCAGACCATTCTCTATTTGACGTACAGACACTGTGCGGTATTGTTTCTCAGGCTCTGTATGTGTATAAGACTCAAACTTCTAGACAGGTAAATTTAAAGAGGGGGTGTTCTGCTTCCCCACATTTTAAACACAGGTATGAGCTAATAATACAGGATGTTCATACCACATGTGTGCATATTTTCAAACATCTACATATTTACATGTTGTAGAAATCTCAGTCTGTAAACTGCTCAAAAACATTTGTTCCTGTCATAAAACAAAATCTTAGAGGTGTGGGCCTCAAACACCAAGGTCTCTCCATAGCTGTACCCCAGTCAGTCCTTCAAAGGGGCTGGTCAATCAGAGGGAGGGGCCAAAAGAGACAGTGTTTTCTAAAACACCACTGTGAGGAAAAAAAGAGGTTTTAGGGAATTGCGTTTACGAACGTATTACGAATTATGTTACACTACTACAGGAGCAATATAAAGTTGAAAAAAAAAACCCACAATACCCCCTCTTTAAAATGAAAAAACACTTAAATAATTTCACCTAACTATCAGTGTTGGAAAGCCAATAAAGAACTTCATGTCTTATGAAGAAAAAAAAGGTTGAAAAGAAATGTACATTCCAACAAACATCAAACTTGTATATTCAACCACATTTAAATACACAAACTGACAAATTCACAATTTTACAGCACCCCCAACAGTAAAACATTATTTTGATGAGGTGTTCATCCTGAGTCCAAAAGCTTTTCAAAAAGTGCAGCGCTTCTTTTTCTAGTCTTATTTTCCTCACAACTCTTTCCCATCACAGTCATCACATCTTAGCTAACTGTTAAGCCTCCATCTATTCAACACAAACTCACCTGGGACGAGTTCACAAACAGATGGGGCCTTTCTGTGATGGGTGAAATAATATGATCTGAGTCAAAAGCAAACTGATGGTCAACTGCACATGCTCATGTTTCCCAGAGCTAAGTTACATCTATGCCTCTCAATCCAGTTCATAACACCCCACTTCTTTTTTATTTTCTCCAACATCTTCAGCACTGAGCAGCTTCTTAAACTCAGCTTTTCTGGCTTCATCTGGAAATCTCTTTGCAGATAACCTGTGTGGCATTTGCAGCCACATCAGCTGTTTATGACAGGCTCTCTGTAAAAAATCTGACCAGCTTTCCTCGCAGCGTGCAGTTTGACCTTTGGATTCCCAGAAAAGGTCTCTGTATCGCAGATCTGGACAGCATAAAATGTGCTGAAGGCTGAGGCTGAAGGCATAGTGGATGAGACTGCTTTAAATACTGCATGTCTCCTCTGTTCGCTGAGGGGATTCCAAAGGTGAAAGTCAAGTTTATTTTTATACGATGGTATCTTATACAGTGTCTCGATGGGATGTAGAGAGCGCGTTTCTTCAATTCTGCAGCACTAAGGCAATTAATGAATCTAATGAGCCCCATGAGAGGATGTTCTCAGGTTCTTTGAGCAGTGCTTCAGTTCTCGCACATTACCTGACATGTCATTATTTGCGGATACATTTCAATTTTTCCACTTTTATTCTGTTTATGGCCAGAACTTCACATCGTTCCATGGTAAACATTGTTTAATATCATTGTTTCTTTTTTTGGAAAAAATTGCAAATGTAATGTTTTTTGAGTCTGCATTTTTTCTTACAAAAAATAACAACAGCTCACCACATTAATCAATCTTGGAGTCATTACCGGACAAGATATGCCTCTGTCACCAATGGCAGGCATCCTCGTCTACCCAGCTGTTATGGCGCTTTTCCACTACACAATTCCAGCCCTACTCGGCTTGGCTCGGCTCTACTCTACTCGACTACAGACTCACGGTAGGTGTGGATCTTATAACACAGCTGCGCTTAAGTGCTGTCAAAAGATTTCATTAAAGGAATACAGCGGCTCATATTGGGCGGCATGACAACGGAGGTAAACAACAGCCTCGTACTGCATGCACGAGGAGGAAACGAAGGAGCTGCTTCCTTACTCTTCCCTGGATCCAATGAGATCGCTTTAATTTTTGATTTTTGGGCCTGGTATACCAGAGTTTTTTTGTTGATCAATAATACTTCTTTGAACTGATTTTCCTTTTTGGTTCCCTGTGGATTAATGGACTGATTGGTGCTTAAAGACGCTCATGGCAGACAGATCACTCCTGTGCCGACGAACTTTGATTTAATCGAAACGACTCTTCTATCTTTGCTGTTAACTCCTTTTTCGTTTAAAAAGGACTTTTAACTTATCTAGGAATCATGAAGGTGCATTTTGGGGCTGTATTTTGTGTTCATTCAGTGTGGTTCTGTGCCGTCGGGTTTAAATTTCCTTAAAAACATGTCACTGACTTATTCGTTTGCCTCTTGTAAGTGATTTGTTCAAAGTCAGAAGCTGCAGAGACGACATTCTCTGACCAATGAGTGACCGGCAGCCCGTCGACGTCACCTTTTAGTATCGGCTTTACTCGCTTGGAATCCGAGTAGAGTAGGTACTAAAAACTGGCGTCTGACGCATAGTACCGCGCTAATGGAAACACAACACAAACCGGGTAGAGGCGAGTAGAGTAGGGCCAAGGCGAGTCAGTGGAAAAGGTTCATTAGCGATACATGACTTTCCCCCTGCACCGCATGGTCTACAGTCCAATTAGCACCCTGTGAAGTGCCCGTTTGTTAAGATTCAAAGTAAAGCTAAATGTTTCCAGCACCTGTTCACCTCCTTTTACCAGGTCTCTAGGCTTCCGAGTGGTTTGTGACACAAGGAAATCTACAATTAATGTGCCACTAATGGGTTTGCTTGGAAGATAAAACAAAAATTTAGGACTTAAAAAGTCAAACATACGGCTTTTAAAAGTTAATGCACCAATGAACATTCTTTTTAGCAATGCTAATATTTTGCCCTTGGCCCAGCCAGTGAGTAATCAGAATCTAATACAGCATCAATGTTGTGGAGTGTTAGCAGAAATGTAAAACAGATCTTGTGGATAGAAAGAAGAGTGTAAATGCCCCACCAGAAAAAAATAACTTGTAATTATTGTATTATTAATCAATCTTCCACTTGAACACATCGAGCCTTGCTGGAGGAGTACACAGCTGTTGCGGGGAGCTCACTACTTCTTTGCCGAACTTTACAAGTAATCTCTGTTAGAAACTATCAAGCATGTTAGGTTAGACCAGTGGTTCCAAAACATCCTTTGCAGCAGCAAGCTCGCAATCTTAACATCTTCTGAACTGTAGAGTTGGAGAAAATTCAACCCCTGTACAGTGTGTGCTGCTAGCAAAATTAATGATCCAGGCAGGAGACCGGTTTTATACCGGACTGTAAAGATGTTTTTGGCTTGGTGTGTATGTGACAGTACTCTCAGAGCCAGCCTCAAACGGACACATGAAGAACGGCAGATTTTAGCATCATCTCATATTTTCAGACTGGAGGTTGCCACTTGGGTTGAACAGTGCAAGATTGTTTGAGATAATAGGAGTTTCATTATTTTGAAAAAATCTCACTTGAGGGCATGATTAGGAGTAAAAAGTGTTACTAAGTAGGTATTTATCACAAGTTAATTGAAGACAATTAAGTATTCAACTGTGATGCTGTGGATTTTCGATATCAGCTATTTGTCATTAGGCAATAACCAAATAACCCTGGATGTCAGTTCATTGTATGCACTCCTTCAAGTTATGGTCTTTAAAAAAAGTGTCAATTCTAACACTGCAGTTCCAAGAGCATCTACTTGCTGCAGATGTAACAGAAAACCACACACACTTAAAAAAAGCAGTTCATCACAGCAAAATTTAACAGGTTTCGGTCCAAATGGCAACAACAGCTATATTTTCCTTTTTGTAAAAGCTGTAAAATCGATGTCTTTTTCTAAAACTTGTTATTCTTTAAGTCATCAAACTTAGGAGTTTTGCTTATGCAAGGGGCGAAGTTAATTTTATTGGCCAACAGGCACCCTGTAGCTGTAAGCAAAGAGGCTCTGAGCCCACCTTAGCCCCGCCCCTTTACCTCACCCTAACTTGCACAAAGTTGGCCTGAGTCAGCTGTTTTCATTCAATGAGCATCTGTCCGACATTTCAGGGTCACTATGACTCAATAAACGTTAGTTCAGCAATGATGGATGATTATTTATGTATAGAGGAAACCTTGAAGATCACACTTTAGCGATAAAGTTTCCAACTCTAAACATTCCTCTTGAGGATAAATAAGACCCCCCCCCAGTCATAGAGCACCGTATTTCTTATTTGTTGTCAACACAGAGGGAGAGAAAAGAAGTCTTTTAGCACTACATCTCAATCTTACCAAATTGGTAATAAAAAAAAGTCTGACTTCAGCTAAGTGGAACCAAGAAGAATTGTTCTGTTCTGCCTTTATCTTCTTAATGAACCTGTCACTCCTCTGTGGACACAGTTACTGCAGAGACCGTCCCGAAAGACGAGCACGGCTGACTGCATCGCAAACAGACTCTACCAACAGAGACTTTGAGAGAAAATAAAAGAAAAAGTTGTTTTCCTGTTCTCTGATGCCAGGCTTGGAGATGTACCATGTGTTGTCTGCAGTGCAAGGAAGCAGAATGCCTTCAATTCCTGTCTGGTCTGCTTTCTGCTTCTTAATGTCAGACTCGTCTTACTTCAGATTCCCATGTGCTCTTGCACCGTTGTCGAAAAAATGCAAGAAGAAGTTTGTTCTCTGCGCCGTCGAGACTCTTCATAGCGTTGATAAGACGTCAATCCACCATTTGTCCTCCAAACATGTCAGGAGAGTAGAACGAGTCTCTGTGAGTGTAAACAAACTGGATGACAGATGTATCACAGTCACATTTCAGAAAAACAACGTTCCAAACCAGCTTTTCCGAGAGGAATGTAACAGAATTACTCTCTGCCTCTTCAGATGGATTTGGGACATCAGGAATCAGAGCACCATCCTCCAGAACGAGACACAAGATGATCCTATTATGTAATTGACAGAAATATTTTCATATCCAGGCCTGTAATTTCTGGCTTGAAGCTGCTGCAGTTATCAAACTGAGTGGGCAGCAAGCAGTGGAGTCAAAACATGAATCCTCACAGCCAAATTTCTGCAATTATCCATCTTGATTCCTGTCCTCAAACTCAGCGCCGGGGGTGTTTTGAAAGTAGAGCTGAGCTGAGGAGGTCAGCGCCAGGTGAAGGAGCAGATCAGAGCCTCGACAAGAGGGATAACTGAAGGTAATGAAGCTGTGAGCCCAGAGAAGGACATGACAGACTGACGGGTCGCCCCTTCAGGACTATATCCACTTTATAACTGCAGCACCCTTGTTTCAGAGCCCTTTGGATCAAGGTTTTTTTGTTCCTGATAAATCTTCAGTACAGAGCACAAAGCACCAACACTTTTCACTGGGATTTCAGAATGTACAGCGGACAGGAGAAAAGAAAAGAAATATTTTGATGATACACTTTCCAAGATATACAATGTTCTTTGTAATTACCGAAATTATTGTTTTTTATTGTTGGTCTACCCCTAATACAGGCCTCGATCATGGATACACCAGATGCTTCCACTCCATTGCGTGTTGACTGCCACATTCATTAGCGCACTTTGTTGTTATTGTCAAGTTAAATATAATCCGGTTCCGATACAGTTTGTTTCATATTGAAAGCCTGCTTTAAGGTGGTTTCGGTATATTACTGTGAGTTTACGTGTCACAGCCCTGGCATCTAACACCAACACTAACAGGGCTATTGCGTATCTGCTGTGATCTGCTGGAGCAGGGAGGCAGTCAGATCACAACTCAGCTGATCCAGTGCATGTTGACACTTTGGAAGGAACCTATCTAATCAGGTGCCATAATGGGGCAGGGCTGAACTGAAGACACGTCTGGTGTATTAGGCCAAAATACGACGAAGCATTGTGATGAGTGGAGCCTGGAAAACACAAGTTCAAGGTGTTGACATGGCCTCCAAATTCACCAGATCTCAAATTTAGTCAAGCTTCTGTGATACAGGCAAGTCCAATCCATGAATGCCCTGAACTTAACTTACAGGTCACAAAGGAATTGCACGTCGCTATAATGTTAAACCTTTGATTTCAATATATCTTCCTCACTCTGCTTTACAACGCCAGTTTGACAAGCTTTAAACAAACAACATTGTTGTGCTGAGGACTTTGTGTTTTATCCACAGGCTAAACTCTTATCGAGTTGTTTTTGTTGCTCTAACAAATTAATAAAAGAGGACTGCAGCAAAGATTAACTCCTGTGCACTTATTGACAAAACAGGTTTTGAAACATGTTCTAACTAATAAAAGAGTTGTTTTTCTCGGATTAAAGCAATGTTCAGAAGCATCACGGTGATGAGAAAGACAGACTCAGGCACAATGCAACAAACACACGGTGCTCGGGAGAGGGTTAGGGTGTGCTTCAAAAGGAGAGGCTGATCTCAGGTGGCTTTCTTTGATTTGCTCTTTTCTTCTCCTAGATTATTGCTGGCTCGCAGAGGAGTACAACACATCACAAAAACAATGATGATTCTTTAAAGAGGAAAAGCAGGGCGACATGGATGCGAGCCAAGCGGTATGTCTGTCATCAGGAGAGTTGTACTAACAGGTGGCGAGTGCTGTAGAAAGAGGAGGCTGAACTTGTGACACAGAGAGTTGTAAAACTCATGACTAAAGAAGTCTCACAACCACTGAGGTTTTTATATAAACAATGCAGAAACTCACAAATGCTGGAAAAAATTGAAAGGCTCACTTGCAGTAGTTTGCATAAGTCAAGTGACAGTAAACTACCAGTGGTGGGTCAAGTCTATGTCTGAACTACATCGAGAGATATTATGCTCAAAGATTACAGAGGCGACTTTTCAAAGGCTGTGTACTGTCCCTCTGGGTCACCCATAGTAGCTTTATGTGATATATAGCTAAAAAAAATCCCTGTTTTTCTCACTCTGGTATCTAAGAAACTCTGTCTTCAACACTTAATTTTAGCTGCTGTCTCTTTAAGGCTCCCCAGTAGACAATCCTTCTTCCCTCTGATTGGTGAGGGCAGATCCATGGACAAGCCTTTGTGTTTGAGGACCACCTCCCCAAAATGTCATGAACCAGTTTGGAGATCCTTATAATGACGTCATAATTTAGAAAATCTTGTGTAGCTCTTATGAAGATCTTGGAGAGATCTCGACTTGTTTTTTTGTAGAATGAACCGTTTAGAGCAATTTACTGAGTGATTCAGGGTTGTTCATGACAAATGAATATAAAGTGGTTTGAAAATTTACACAAGTTCAGTTTGAACATCCAGCATTATCACTTTATATTCGTATTTCAAATACCGGAAAGCATAATACCCCCTCTATGAGTCTTCAATCCTAATGGACATCTGTGGTAAACACTGTAAAACTAAACTCAGGACTCGTAAGTTTTTGCCTCACACAAGTTGTAAAAGATGACAGTGACCTGATTCTGAACCGCTGCAATCCAATCATTCTGTCCTGAAGTCCACTGTTTGTGCCAAATTAGAAGATACGCCCTTCAGGCATTCTCCAAATAATGTGTTCACAAGAATGTGACGCACAGATGGACATTTGTGTGTTAGGACAGTGAACTTGAAATCACTTTGCCTCCAGGCACATTAATCTTCAACAAAACAAAATCTAGTTTTCTTTGAAGTGTTTGTTTCACTATTTCTAACCAACAGTATTGAGTACAATAAAAAAGGGAGGAATAATGGAACAAGCCTCTGCATATTTTTACTGCACCACTGGTTTGCCAGTGTTTTATTTAAGGTAAGAGTCAGCCCTTTTGGATACTGTCCTCATAATTACACAGCATCATGTCATCCTATTAGATGATAAATTGGAATTACACATGCAATCAATCATCGCCCTTTTTCTGGCTCATAACTCTGCCTGGCTTTATAATGAATAAGTGCCTGATGTGTTCTTTTTCTTCATATCTTGAGCTGATAAGAGTTATCTTGCGGTAAACAAAAGGACAGTTTTTAGAGATAACAGGCCTGTAGCTCATCTTATTACAGCACCTTCTGCCTTAGTGCCGTAACAGTCTGGGAGGACAGTGATTCAAGTGTAGCATTGTGTTCATCTGTAAAAATACCTTCACCTTGAACCAACAATCACATTTGTTATTTTCAAAACAATGACGCATTTGTTTGTGATCTTGAAATGGCAGAACCAGTAAACACATGTATTTGTGGAGCCTCAACACTCTTTAAACATTGGGAAAACTGTGAAACAAAACAAACCAATATTTCAGTCAGGGATACTCTTGTCATAGATTTGAACCATTTATAGCCAAATGGAAATACAGTTATAGCTGGTGTTATAGCTCTGGTTTCAGGGTATTCCCTGGGTTGGTAAAGCAGCATGCTTGAACATGCTGAAAGGAAAGACACATACTTAATACATAGACAACTAAATACATGAATACAGACTTAACAGAAGGAGGCTGGGGTGGAGGAGGTAACTCTGAGATGCAGCACTGTGAATGGTGCATTGGAGTAGCAGGAATAGTTGTGAATGGAGACAAGTTTAAACACACCACCTTGTTGCTATAACGAGCTGTGATTGGTTGAGAAAGGTGGAGAGATGTGATTCAAGCATCAGCCTGTCAGCTGGAAACAGCCGGGCGTATGACTTCAGTGTCCTGCATGAACTTACACCGGCTTCATTTGTCGACTTCTGCTGAACCTCAGTCAGCCATTTACTCTACAGTGCAGTTTGCGAAACATTTAACCCATTGACATGGATTAGGGGTTGCAAAAAATTAAGAATAACTTTACAACCGCACATTTCATCCATTACTGTAAAATATAAACAAAATATGGACTGTGTTTTATAAAACTATGCAAACAGAAAATGTTTGATCTTGTGTGTCTTTGTTGCCCCAAGAACACTGAGGTGACCAAGAGATAACAACAGTGTCGGTGACAGCAGATAAATTAAGGAAACAAAGGAGCAATGCATGCCTTATCAAAATTCTGAGACCAGTTGAAAAATTGCCCATAAACCTGAAGGTTGTAGAGCAAAAAAGTTAAATGGTGAACACAAAAAATTCACAGGCGGTGAGACCAATTGGATCCTGGCTGTCCATCAAGACATGAAGTGATCCTCAACCCATATTAAGGCCATAACTGGTGCTGACTGCAGCCTAATAACCATTAGACAACAGCCTCGTATCCTTCAACACCACAAAATACCCCGTTCGGACTTTGATAGAGAGCATCAAACATGGGATACTGGAAGGTGGAAGAAAGTTTTATTCTCTGATGAGAAAATATTGAACCTTGACGGTTTCATACATTTCTGACACAACACTTGGGAGGAAGGCGCCATCATGATCTAAAGTGCTTTTCCTTCAGTGGAACATTGGAGCTTTAGGTTGCACAGGGCGGCTGGCTATGTAGAGATCCTTCATGACTGAGGGCCCTGGTCAGTGTGGTAATGAAGACTGTGTTTTTCAACATGACAATGCTGCAGTTTATTCACCTTAAGTGTTCCTTGCAATAAGTTGCTAACTGTTTTTTTTTCTCATTCCCATTCCTTCTTTTCACATTTTGAAACGACTTAGAATCTTTATAAGACTTAAAATTTTAGTTACCAAAACACACACTTTAAAGATAGAAATTAAAGAGCACAAGCGTTTATGGGCTCGAATTTGTGTAATTAACAGCCCACATGGTTTGGTTTTAAAAGCACCCAAAGATTAATACAAAAATTCTCTGACTTTTTTATCCCAGTGTTTGGGAAATAAATTAGTTTGGGATTAAAGAGGCATTTATTTCAAGTCCTTAAAGTGCAGTTTTCACATCTGCTTGTTTGGAAATATTTCAGTAAATGAATTTCACAGCAATTTTAGACTGACTTTGAATGAGCTTGAAGAAATAATGGGTTTTTAAAATGCATGGTGTTTTAATTAAACAAATCAAACAAACCCAATATGCTGTCAAGTAAATCACACAAACAGAATCAAACTTGAACAATTTGGAAATTAAATATTTTCATTAAATAAGCATTAAAAGAACATGTGAGTCAAACATCATGTTGGAGGCTTGGTGTCTTAAACGTCTCCTGTTTGTCTCATTAAGAGAGCGCACACTGCAGATGGTCACCTCTGAGCTGAGTCTGTGTGCGCTGCTCACATGTGTGTGTGCGTGTGTGTGTGTTTGCTTTAAAGTGAGCCTCATCAGTATTCCTCTCGCTCTGAAGGAATTAGATGCCAGAACACCGCTTTTTCTGCCAACTTTGATCCCAGCGCTCCCTTCAGGACCAGTAAGGTGGACAACAAACCAAACTCGTTAGTGCTCGCTAATGGAGCGACGCAGCGCTCAGAGCCTCCGGGCGAGCAGAGATGGGGATCACACTCACAGGAGTCTGATAAGCATCTCAAGCTCACCCTCTTTCAGCGTACTCTCTCTGTGCTTTAATCAATTCCTGACTGCTTTAGAGAATGACTAACAGATTAGCTCACCCCTCAGCTGTGAAATTAATATAATGGTCAAATCTAGTTTATTAATTTGAGCGATACCGAGCCAGCTAGTGTACGTTTAAGTTTAAAACTGTGAGCTGCAGGATAATGATACTGGTGAATAATGGTGCCTGCCACGTTTTCTCTCCCTTTTTTTCACAGCTCAGGCAGTGACTTTGAAATGAAGTGGTACATTTATCATCATCATTTAAATCATCTTCACTTTAATTGAACAGGATATGAACATGTGACATTAAGCTTTAATGAAAATCTGTAAAGTCAGTGGGTTTGAACTTACTTCAGGTCCTCAGAGGATCTCGCCTGGATCAGAGGAGTCTCAACTGAGTGTCCAAACACAGCACCTTCTGAGCCTAAAAAACAACAAACCATTATAAGTTATAAACACCAAGGAAGTTTTTATGCAACATTTTTCGCAGAATTGAATACCGTCAGTAAAATAAAATATCCTAGACTAAGCTTTTACTTCACGAGTTGGTGAAACCAGGGTGACAATAATTCTATTCAAACACAGAAACAGATTTTAAGTAATTTTGAGTGGAGGGTAATGTTGAAAAGTGAACAGGTGGTTTTGCAAATTAGAGTCCCGACTGCATGACACCAAGCGCTTATAGCCAGGCAAACAACTGAGGGCATAAATAACTTGATAGAAAAATGCTGATTCAAAGATGATCCAATGATTAAAAAATGATTTAAATGTGCACACAAGAACTGCCATAATGTTCTCCTTGAGTCTATTCCAGATGAATATTCTGTCTAGAGGAAGGCTAAGGTGTTATCAAAACAATGTGAAAATTTTGATTAGCTAGCACCTACATGGTGCAGGTATAATTCATAGAAATTTCACCAAGAATCTCAAAGGTAAAATGCTTACCTGAATTAATGTACAATAATAACTGGGTATTCTGCTTTCCCATTATGTAAAGATGGATAGAAAGAGTTACTGTCATTTTCTATTTGTGATGTACACTTAGAATTGAAGTTTTGATAACTATAGTAATAGTATACTGAAATCATATTTTATAGTTTTGTACTCTAATTTAATTTTTCCAATCTACATTGGAAACAGAATACGCATGCACTGAGAATAATTTTGGTATCTTACATTTAAATGCGTCAGGGCGGATCTGTGACATTGCCATTTTGAGTGACAGACTGTTCTGTATGGATTGGTAGTTGTTCATTAAAGGGCGGAGGACACATCGATTCTACTGTTGTTAACCCTGATGCACGTGTTGTCTCGTTTTTTCTATCCAGAAGTAGGTTCAAGAAGCATAATAGCAATGCTGAAGTTCATACCAAATGTACAAATTTTCTACCCGCTACATATTCATATGTTGTAGAAACCCCTGAATTTGTCTGTATACTGCTCAAGACAGTCCACTCTAGAAAAAGTATGAGATCTTCAAGAAATTTTTGTGAATCGGGGCCTCAAACACTAAGGTCTACTCATTGCTTTCCCCCTGGCCTCCTTCTGATTGGCCAATCAGAGGGTAGGGTGTTTTTTTTAGAGGTGGGAGCCTTAAAGGGACAGCAGCTAAAAGTAAGTCTTTCAGAAAAAGTCTTGAATAAGGCTTTGCTAATAAATACAGGGATTATTTCTGAGCTGTGTGAGTAATAAAGGAGAGTAAAGCACATTTCACCTGTGACAGTAAACTTTTCAGTTGTCATGATGACCTCCTCTTCATTCGCCATGAACAGCAGTCTTTCTCCATCTTTACTCCGTACCTCCAGTCCCTTACACTGAGCCTCCACAGCCTCAGCTCCTGAGGAGAGAAGGGAAAAAAGGAGGGGGGAGGGGGGAGTTAGAGCTAAAAACTACAAATTGGATACCAGCGCAAGAAATTCAATTAAAAGACTTTGTATACTTTGCATTGGTATTCATTTATATACTGAATTTCTCAATAGCATATTTATCCAGTACTGAAATTTAATTTTGTTTTGATAACTAAAAGCATTAAAAGAAGAGATTTCTACCAAAAACCTTTTATCTGTTGTTAATTCTCCACAATAATGCTCATTCTGAAGATGATGCAGACAAATTAAACGTTGCTTTATGTGTTCCTGGCCTCACAAATCAGCTTTTTGAAGTATAGTCTGGTCATACAAGGCAATTAGGAAACTGAAAAACTGTGCAGAGTGCTTCCCCTTCAACTGAAAGGCATCTAACAAAGCCGGATGTGCCGTGCTTTTACAATGGATAGAGAGAAATCAGTAATCTGTTCCGCTGGTGAAGAATATTAATTCCAGGACTTTGGTGTTTTTCCAGATGTGCATGCAGGAACTTTTTAAATGTCTGCTTTTCTCACACTCCCTCCTCTTCCCCTCGTTTCATTAATCCACGGACTGCTGGGGAATTTAATTATTCTCGCCAAGTTCCATCTCATTTCAGACAAAAACGCACTTTCTACAAAAGCGGGCGCTAATTTTCCGAGGAAGGTCAAGCGCGACCAAAGCGTGTCATATCACCAGTCTTGTCAAATCAGCATCAACTCTCAACTTATGTTGGCTAAGATCAATAGCTATTAATGTTAATAAGCAGGTCATTTTCTTTCCAGTGGTCATTAATCATGTAAATGACTTTGGTAATTTGAGCTGACTGATGGTTGAACTTGATGATAATAAGAAGAATCCATTGTCCTTTCAATAAGTGCAGCAAAGGTTAGAGTCTGGACAAAAACTACAGTCTTTCTTTTAAGGCACAAAGAGATTCAAAGAGGATTTAAGGATGAAGAGCTGCACTTATCTTGATTACAGCCATTAATTAAATAGATAAATCGTGCCATTTATAATCAGGGAAAGCTCAATTTGAGATCACTTTTCAATAAGTTGTTGAAAATAAGAGAAACGAGAGCAACCAAATCTGAAGCGCAGTTACTTTTATGTCCATTAGGGGGCTTGATATGTTCAAATTCACGACAGAATTGGTCCCTTTACTGTTTGGAAACAGTTACAGCTGCGTGTGCAGTTTTTAAGTACTGCAGAGGGAAATGGTTTGCCAAGGTACACAAAGGGCTTCAACACCAAAAAATGTAATTTAGTTCAAGATATCAACAAGTGGATGGATATTAAGTTGACATCCAGACAGAGAACTGCACCACATACATCAGAATAATGATGGTTTTTGTTGTAGGTTTGCTAATAAACATCATAAATAGTTAAATTACCATAGTTTTATTGTGAAAACGAAACTTGGGTCCAGTAATTACTAATTTAAATATTTCCTTGTTTTTTACACTATGTAACTTTATATTTAGGTAAATGTGATTTATTTTTCCAAACTCAGTTGCCCAGATTTTGGTCATAGCCTCGCCCAGAAACCAACTTTTTCATTTGCTACACAAAGACAAAACTGGGTATTGCGGTCAAACCTGGTTAACTGAGTTTGGAAAAATAAATTACATTTACCAGCATAAATAGACGTCTCTGGTTCCAACATTATCTGGATGTCACCCAGACGTCAGGTTTCAACATCAGCTGAACATCATCAGGCGTCATTTTTGGATGTCAGAGTCCGATATCACCTGGGCTTCATTCTGACGTCAAGTTCGTATATCAGGTTCGTGCGTCAGTTACAGGCTTGATCTGGACTTCACCCAGATTTCAGGTTCCAACATCATATAAATGTCACATGGACGTCATCTGGATATCAGGTACCAAAGTAATTGGGGCGTCAGGTTCTGATGCATCTGGCCATCATGGATGTCACAGACTTTGCTGGTATCATTGTATCAAGTGTGGCCCTGTGAACTGGTGACTCACAATAACTGACAATAACTTTGACGTTATGTCACCAGTTAGCGCAGTCACTCTGAACTACAAACACCGGTTGTTCAATCCCGATTCTGTTTTGATATTGACGGCTTAGACATATGACTACACCATTTTTCTCTGTTCCTAGAATTCACAAAGGAATAGGTCGCAGGTCATTTAAGTTCATAGTCCCATCAGACTGGAACATTTTTCCTTCCTTTTTTGAGTCCATTACTCCTATTCTGTCCTAAGATCAAATTCATTTTCCTTCTTACAATCAATCTATTCTTGTTTTTGATATTGTTTAATTTGTGTTATTACTTATTTCTTATTTTTCTGGGATTCTGTTTCTCCTGACATTGTATTATCTTGCCACGGGATTATCAATTTCTGTGTATGTAATACTCTTGTTAGCTTGTGTTGGGCTGGGTGGGGTGTGGAGGTTGTGAGAGAGGTAGAGCAGAGGGTTGTGTTTGTTGTATATTCGTACATTGTATGTTCTACATATTTTTGTATCCCTGTTGGACCCCCTTTAAAATGAGATGGTGCATCTCAAGGGGCTATCCTCAATAAAACTGAATTGAATTGAATTGTTTATTGAACATGATCAGCGCCTGAAGTAGTGACATGGGAAGTTAATTAGTATATATGTGTATTTATATATAACATTTACACTCAGTAAGCAGTCCAAGCATTAACACGAGTATCAGAGCTCAATCAGCCTGTTGGGAGTTCAGTGCCGTTGGTGTGTGAATGGGATGAGTTTACAGTGGCTCTATACATCACAGCCTCTTTCATCAGGATATGAAAATGGTGTGAATAGATAACTGTACTTTGCAATGTGAGAGCACTCTGAAAGCACCGGTGTCTGTAAAGAAAAAGCTGTACATGAACACGGTCTATTCAAATCCATGCAGACTTACCCACAGTGAGCTGACCAGTCATATGGCCTTGTTCGTTTCTGACATTCAGCGTTACGTTCTTGTCAGACTGAAAGACCAACATGCTGTCCTAGGAGAAGTATGAATAGGGGAAGAGAGAAAGAGAGGAAAAAAAAACAGAAAATAGTGTTATATTAGGATCCTTTATCTTATTTCAGGATCCTTATATCAAAAGAAGAAATCTTGGCTAAGAGAATTCCCTTTAGTAATCACTGAGATTTTGGAACATGAGAGAAACCCATCAGTACTTCAAATAAATTACTTTCAGTCCAACACAAATATTAAAATGGAGAGGTTTAATAAACCAAATCTATTATTTGAATCCCCAAACAGAGGGGCTGTTAAAGGATGTCTCTGGTGAATCTCTATAATCAGTCAGCGCTGAGGATGGATTAAAAAAAGTGTTAATAACAGAAATCCTGAGCACCATGAACCCTTATATTAAGCTCGAGTGGACAACAGTCAACATTTTATTATTCAGTGAAGTGTTGAAGAGTTTTAGGAGACAGGGAATGGCGACAGCTCAGCCCTAAATGTGTGTTTTTCGTGGCTCGATGTGTAGGTGTCTCCTTTTTCCCCTGCAGACAATGTAACTCTGGACTTCTGCTTCTGGCAGTTTTGCATTTTGAGGTTTATAGATGTTTGTTATTTGAGTGACGGCACTTGGTTTTGTTGCTGTTTGCACAGTGACAAGACTCACACTGCATGCAGGGTTTTTACCTCTACTGTTAAAAAACCTGAAACACAGACTACAACCTAAATTAACCCTTTCACTGTCATCTTAACAGTTGGCCATTTACTACATATTATGTTCACCACTATATTTGTTTGTGCAAAGCATGCTGGCAGTTTGCAGTTTTCATAATCTACAGCTCAGAGATGTCCCATGATTCTCAGGTGTTTTAGAAAATCCTTCGCTGCTGTCTCTTTAATCCTCCATGATCATGGAGTCAAACGGCCATTTTTTGACCACTTTTGATTTTACTTTTATATCTTAAAACTGTTCACTTTGCCTTGCTTGGCGTCTTTTTTCAGCATAACCTAACTGGTATGATTTTACATTTAAATTCATTTTGATATAATGTATGAAGACACTGGACCTACATTTGCAAAACAGTAGAAAATCCTAGCTGGAAAAGGTTTATTTATTTATTTATTTTTTACCCTGGAAACCAAATGTGAACAACAAAAGCTGAACCCAAAACCTTTTGGGTTTTATTCCATTTTTTTTCCATTGCATTTCAGGTTGTTATTACATTTTCTGGCCTTTGTCACTGGGCTCCAACAAGCCCTTTAGAGGCCTGGTGAGGGCAGATTTATGGTCAGACCTCGATGTTTGACGCGCTGTCCTTTTAGATATAGTTCCAGATCAAACCATCTTGAGCAGTTTACATACGGATACAGGGATTTCTATAACTATGTAGTGGTTTGGAAAATATATATTCATGTTTAAAACATCAGATACCCCCTGTTTAAGGGACACCTTGGAATACTGTTATAGAAAACACTGTGCTATTTAATCAGTAAATTTTGTGAAGTAATGGTTCAACTGAAAAGACTTCTGAAGTCGATTTGAGACCAGTGGAGTTATTTTATTTTGTAGGCTGGGAAAAGAAGTATGCATTTGAAGGAGCCTTTGCAATAGAGCAGCCTTGTTTTGTGGCTGTGAAATGTGCTTCCTACCCTGAATTGGGACACAGCTGTAGAGTCACATTTGGGCTGATAATTCCAGTCTGCTGCAGTCTTACATGTGTGATTAATTGGCATCCGACTGAAGCAAATTATCAAGAGGGTTTTTTATGTACATTTGCTGAGGTCAACCAGTTCATTTTGATCCCCCCTTTTCTCTCTCTGGATATGAATGCACATCATGAACAGAAGTTCTCCAGGAAACACACGAAGAAAATTTTTGTTCTTGATTTGCAGCACCCCTTTATAGAGTTTATAGGTCCTGGGCTGTTTCCTGAGGGGCCGTGACTGAGACGCCGTCGCCCTCTTCGACACTTCTTTGGGATCTCATGAAAGGCTTTTTAGTCACCGCGCCTGTTGAGGAAGGTCAAGTGCAGATCAGAGCGAATGCACATAAATGGAGCCCGTTGTTGAAGGTGCAGCGGGCCCCGTCAGACTGAGAAATTACCATGGCTGCTGTAAGGCAGAAGATGCTTCCCTGCATACAATGAATAACATCAGAGGCGTACGCGGGAGCACGGCCCACTGCTCCGATGAAATAGCTGAAAACAAAGCAGCCTGGTGTGATTGTACTGTCTTCCTGAGAGCAGAGCAAAATACAGACCTTTAAAGAGACACTGCTTGGGGTTTTAACTGTAATCCCAAACACATATTTGCATACATATATTTAAATTTTAATTATATTTGATTGTTCTGCCAGCGGCTCATTTTCATACTGAGCTGAACAGGAAAAATAATGAAGCAAACATGTCACAAGTTGAAAAGGTATGCTTATTAACTCTTAATTTATTAGTTAGGAACGCAAATCCTGCAGGGCGGCTCTTCACACATAGAGTTTAAGGTTGTTTGAGGACATTTTTGAGCTTATTTTGTATTTTTTAGTATTAAATCCCCCTTTATTTCAGTTTAATACTGTTAGTGAAATTAAATTGGTTCTGGAAAACTGGGTGTGCAGATCTCTAAGGCACTGCTGCCACTCTAAAGAAGATATAATTCAAAATTGTGGGAATGAAACAAGCGGTTGCATCAGCAGACTGGAATTCAGATCAGCACTGGTGCTCACAATCACATTTGTCATGCGCCACCGATGCAAGTGGGTGAGACCGAGAAGTTTCACCCCAATAAAGATACACCTGCAGCTGATGCTATTAATAGATAAGTCAGTGTCCCCAGAGACAAAAAGGAGGGGCCAACACTCTGAACGGCAGAGATTTGATAAAAATAAAAACTATCCGGGCACTGTGTTGCCTCATACAGAGATGTGCGTCAGACTGAGACTGTTTGATTAATGGAAAAGATGCATTTTAACTTGATTACATAGTGAATGATACACAAACATTTGTGAGATGTTTGCCAATAACGTCATCAAACCTTTGAATTAGAAAAATGCTAGTCCAAACCAAATGGTTTGAGCAGTTTTCTGTGTCTTTTAAATGGTTTTATTTTAATTAAGCAACAAGTCTTCACCAAACTCACATCCAGAAACAGTAGAGATGCTACATTTGAGCCGTTAAGGAGTCAAGGTAAGAGAGATCCAGTCACCTTTCTGCAGAAATGGAGACCTTAGATGAGCAGAAATCAAAGCCTTCTGACGCCTTTTAAGTCCTCCTTCGGTTTGCATCAGTGGGTTTTAACCATGTTCCTCCATATCAAAGGCCAAGACTGCAGGCTAAACATGCCCGTTAATGTTTTGTTTTTCTCTGAACCACTTGAAGCAGAGGATTAATAAGAGAAAGCAGCTCCTGTAGGTCTTCACATGAATAAAACACTCTGTCTCCGTTCATTTATTGATATTCAAAGGAAGAATCAATTTACAAAACCAGGAAAAAAAAATCTTTAAAATATACACCCTCCTCTGCTCGTTGCTCCTCACATCTGATTTGATCTCTGTCCATTAAAGCTCCTGTGAGTACTTCTAAGCTTTTAGTCAAACAGACAAAAATTAATACTGCTGCCTTTTTAGACCTGACGAAGTCAATGAGACCATCAACTATTAAGATAAGTTGTTTTTATGTGTGACACTGCTGAGGTGGGGTAGGTGTCATAAGGTATTACTGGAAAACACTGCTAAAAACTCTTTTTGTTCACATATTTCAGGATAAATATTCCGGATAGGTGAACAAGATGGGAAAAGGGGCTCAAAAAAAAGTACTGCTTTGATTATTGAGAAAATTTGACACAAAGTAAAAAATCCTAACAGTAGCTTTAAGAAGCTGAATTTAAATTACTGTTGCTTTAACTGTGGGCTTTTTGTGTGTTTTCTTTAAATGCTGTGTTGAGTATAAACACCAAATTGTGAAAATATTAGTAAGACATTGAGAATATAACAATACAACTTAATGCACATGATCCCTCCAGCCATCATCTTTTCATATTTTAAATAAAAATAAAAACATACATACAACAAAATGATTGATTTCAGAATATGGCAAACTCAGAGGAAATGCTTAACTGCTGAGCATCAAAACAGATAAAGAATTTAAACTCAGCCAGGAAAAATAGGTAACAAACTGTTGAAACTTCTGCAGCGTCATGTTTGTCTTTCAGCACAAGTTATTTCATCTGCTCTGTTTGAAGCCTCAATGTGAGGAAAATGAAAGGGTTCAAAAATACGTCTGGTGAAACACCTGTTGAAATTTTACCTGCCGGAGGAGCTTTTATAGATTTGGTCCTAAAATTACAGCATCTCTTGTTGCATTTAAAACCAGTGTCTTTTCAAGTGTCAGATTAATTTCACATTTCTGAAAGAAAAGCTCTCACAGGTGTGGGTGTAGGTGTTATGAGGCATCATATGGTTCAGATTTTAAGCGTGAAGTGGATTTTAAACATTTAATATTGAAGTAAGCCCTATTTGGGTTGAAAATACAGGTGTGAAGATGCTGTGCAACTGACAGTCAGATGGATGGATGCATAGATAGACAGACCTGCATAGAGGAAGCCCGCAGGGTGAGGAGAAATAATGTACAAAAAATCCTCTTTTATCAATCTCCCTGTCAGGTTTGACAGACAGCTCAGCACGGCTGTGACTGAACTCTGCTGCAAAAAAGAGCCCAGCGTTTGTAACGTGTATTAAAAGGATCATAATATTGAGTGTCTGTGACTCATTCACACTTGAACCTTCAAGCAGGAGCAGCACAATGCTCGTAATTTTAGATGCAACAATGGCACTCTAATTTCTAAGTGTTTGAAATCATCTACGCACTCGAGGTTTCACCTGCTAGAGGTAACCTGATGCTGAATCTGAGGTTTTAGAGAAGCCGTTTTGACCACCTGGGTTCATTCGCAGCAGGCAGGAAATGTGAAGCATCAACACTGAGGCACCGCAGCCTGCTCTTTGCCATTAAACTGTGGAAAATGTAGAAACATTAATTATATAACCCAGTGTGAGGAGCCTCTTTAGCGCACGGTTTCATGATTAGGCCTGAGTGTTCACTCATGATACTGCGAGAGGAAAGTGAGCGCAGCATTAAGTCTCTCTGATGCCAAACACACATAGTGGGTTTGTTTTTAAGCTTCATTGATGGGAATAATATAAAAAGAACATTACTCATTGGAGATGGTTTTTCTCAAGGTTCGTTGATTACGTGATCATGTTCGTCTGATCAGTTATTGAACATAGGAGCTGCCGTTCTGTGTGCTTGAACTAATACCATCAGCTGATTACATCTATGCTTCATCTAAACCACTTTATCCTGCCTCCTTCTGCTATCTGCTTTTACCAGTGACACGTGTGTTGTCGCTCTGTTTTGCTTTTCTTGTATGCACATGACAGAGAGGTTAGGTGTGTTCTCCCTATCAACAGCTTTGGTCCTAACTATATTCATAGTGATGCAAAAACTATCACCATAGAATAGGTCTCTGTTGCTTTTTCTGCCATTGTAAACATTAAACTGTGGCTTGAACAGTACAGAAGACTGAAACACTCTCTTTTTCCAGAATTTTAAACTCTAATACTGTAGTAATTATTTTTGAAAAGGACATCTCCCCAAGTTAATATAACGTTTAATCTTTTTCATTAGGAGATTCTGCAGCAACTTTAGATTCAAGAATACAGAAGCTTGTGTTCATTTGTAGTACAAGTAAAGGCTTTAGCACTACACATTGACAAAAAGAAAGGCAGGGAGACCCCAGAACAATTAAAACTGCCCAAACTTGATTTAATGCATGCCAATAGTTATTTCTTAAGACAAGAAAGGACCTTACATAATTGATACAAATACATCCTAGATTCTGGGAAAATTACTTTTTTAAAAATAATTTTCACAATCTTTTGCTTTTCTCTTATTGAAAAAAACAAACGAAATACTTTTTCATTGAGATATGTGCTCAGATCAACATATGGCATAATGTTGTCATCACTGCCATCCAAGGGATTATGAGAACAAGTCTCATATCTAGATATATATCCAATTATTATCTACAACCTCAAATGAGACTATCAGTGCTTAAGTACATTAAGCACTTGCCGAAGTCTTTGTGACAACACCACGCCACCTGATGATTTTAGCAGGGAGAAGAGAGATCTGCATTTTTCTCTGCTGAAACAATTTCTGTGATTTATTTTTATTTTTGTAGCAATGGTGAGAACGAGACCTGAACTGTCTGATAGAAACAGAACAGAAGAAGGCTAAAAGTGACAGTGATAGAACATGGGCTAAAGGCCGATACTTCTAGATAGAAATTCCTCAACTCAAACTTTTTGTTGCGTTTCAAGTTGTTTGTTTAAATCAAAACCTTGGCCAAGAAGTCTTCAAAATGTATGCACGTAAAAATTTTACCACAGAAAATGCACAAGGACAGCATCTGTAAAAATAGGAGCAAAATTCTGATAGTATTTTTTGACCTTCCGGGTGATTTGAGTAAATTTACAAACTAATACTTGTGTTTTTGTTTTCATCTTGGCATGAGCCCCGTTGTAGGTAAACTGTATGCAAACTTCCCAGCTCTCCTCTCACAACACGCTCCTGAGAGAGCTGATATAAGGGGCAACTTTGACTGTAATTTACCGCCAGCTACCTGAGCTCCTGCCAAAAACACTGAGGGAGCTTTTCTGCTTGGTATTCACAGATTACAGCTTCAGTCATTGATGAGGATTCAAAGCATCGATTGATCCAGAGGAAGTGAAACAAAGACACTCTGAGTCCTGCCCTGACGGCACCTCAGACTTGGTGAACATATAAAAGAAAGAGAATCATGCTATATTTAACTTTAAGGAACCTGTGGTGCACTGCTGAGGTCACTGCTGTTTCAGGTAATGGCTTATTGATCAATGGCGGTTATCTGACTGAAGAACGGCACCGTGAGCTGTGCTGTAAACTCATTGGATAACCATAATCCCCGCTCTCGCAATGCTTGACATATTTCCTCAAGTGAGAAATATCGAGTGACCCGCAGAGATTTTTGTCCTGCAAATATCTCTGGTGTGGGTAGATAAGGGGACGAGTGCACAGCATGTCTGTAAAACAGGACAATAAAAATGTCTGCAGGTGGTATTGCACCAGGGGAATGAAATATTAGCTTTGTCCAGTGTCCGGCTAGGCCCTGTGGTGTTTTCTCTATTGCTTAGCGCACAGCTGTTTTATTTAAATCATCATTTAGCTCGGACTTCGACATCAAAGACGCAGAGAGGGCTATTCTGAGTTGTTTCACGATCCGCTGTGGCAAATTGTACCCGCCACTTCCTCTGTCGACGTCCCTCAAAAATCAAATTTACATGGAACCCCGGCTTCCAGTGCTTGAAATTGCTTCCTCGCACCATGCCTAATCACTGAAAAAGAGGATGATCCAACAGTCTGTGTGTCGTGTGGGAGAGGGGAAATTTGGATCAACTTTGCACTGGAGCTTCGTTGGTTAATCTACAAAACATCAAAGAGTAGAGAAAGAAGGGAGGCAGGACGGAAGTGGAAGAGGGGAATTTATCGTGTGAGCTTGATTGGAAATCCGAGCGGGTGGACTGTGGTCCCTCTGTAATCGCCTGTAATCTCCTGTAGGGTTGTATGTGGTCTGAGAGGAGCCGAGAGGCAGCCTATTACCCATCTCCGGCCGATGGGAGGCCGCGATAGTGCGCCGGTGGAGGGTGGCAGGAAATGAGGAGGAGGAGGAGAGTGTCTATTCGAGCACAATATAAGTTAACATCAAAGTATCATCAAGTCAGAGTTCAGAGAAAAGTTGGCCTTTGTTCTTAATGAATTGATCATAACGTCCTGAGATCAATAGCAGCTTGTCTGTAACTTGGGAAGGAGCTCCAGTCGATGGATGTAACCCGGAGTTCATCAGCGTATTGATCACCAGGCAAGCTGGAAGAAGAGCAAAGTGAGTGACTTACCCTTCTGGACTGGATCTCGCTCACGTAGAGAGGCAGGACGAACTCAGAGATCCCCTCCAGGCGAATCCCGTCGTGGTTCAGCTGCAGGTTCCCCATCCCGTCCTGAAACACAATCAAGAGCAGCGCTGATATCTCCTGGTTTGACTCAAAGGATTATCGCTTCCTGAAAGCATAAAAAATTGAACCCAGCTGTCACTGAACTGCATTAGGGGGAGCATTAGGAGGGCCGGTGGACGGGCAGCAGAGCTGAGTGACAGTGAAAAAGTAGGACATGACATCGAGGTGACAATGGAGCAGACACTCAGGGGTGTCGGGTGGCATGCAGGAGGGAGACAGACCGAGGCGAGAAGGGCTAATGTGGCAGCTGCCAGAGGAATGTTGATGACAAAAGACAGTATGATTGAACAGATCTACAGGCTGTCATGATGACGGCATTTTTTAAGGTTATTATAAAAGCATTTTAACTTGTAATAGAAGCACTAATAGCTCTGAAAGAACAAAAGTACGAGAGTTGCATCAGACTACATGAATTGTTGAAACATCATGTATATTTAACATTTTTGCTGAATGTTACTGACACAAGCAAGAGTTTTTGATGTGTTTTCACTGCTGGTTCAGACAGCCATTGATTTTCATTTCTGTGAGGCGCTGAAATCAATTAATGGAGATTTAAAACTTGCTTCAGTAATATTATCCTTCAACATGAGCATCAAGTGATGACTTTTATGAAAGTTTAGCATTGATCTCAAAATCAGAGGTGACTGAGCTCATAATTACCACACAACTTTGACAAAAGTTGTGCAGACAATGTTAAGCAGTCTGAAACTTTGAGGCTTACTTAACGGACACAAATGGAATGACAAGACACATAAATACCTGTTAAGTTTATAGATTACTTCAAGTAGAGTATTAGAGGGTATATTAAAGCCTTTTGTTTGTGTTAGTTTTAACGCCCCCGCAGGAGAAAGCAGAGCCTCTTGGGTCTTTTTTCTTATTTTTCTTTGAATGTGTAATTGTTTTTTCGTATCATAAAAAACACACTTACCCTTCATTTCTTTAGCAGTTAAATTTACTTATAAAAGATTTTTGCTATTACAAGTTATTCTTAAGCACTTAGTCCAACATTGACCTGGTGGCAGCATTTTCAGGCATTCAAAAAAATATATCAAAGGATTTCATCTTACCGCCAATGGTCTTGTTTGCACTCCAAGGTCATACATTCACAAATCAAAGTATCTACAGTGATCACATTTTTAATTGTGCATTTGTAAATCCATTATTTTGCACTCTAAAGAAGTTTTAAAGGGTCTGTGAGGAGAGTATGTACGAAGTGGATAACAGCAACCCCTTCAACTGGAGGACTTGCACAAACTGTCACGATGACATGACTTGTGTATTTGTTGTGAAAAATAAATGGAAATCAGATATGCCTTTTAACACCACTTGCTGCATTTAGGTTGGAATGAATGTTATCATACAACTTATTCCGTGTTGTAGCCTTTAGCCTGTGCTCTATCACTCTCCTGTTTAGCTTTCTTCTGCTCTTCTGTCCCTTTTGTGACAGTCAGTCAAGCTCCAGTGTCCACTATTATGACTAAAGCGGACAAAAATACAGATCTTTCTTCTCCATCAGGCAGTGTGGAGTTGTCATAGAAACTTTGAAATATAGCACAAGATGCTCACAAGATTTGCTGAAACATCGAGGTCACTGTGTAAGATCAATTGCTGCATGGAACGGGCCTTAAACACCAAGGTCAGCCCAAAGCTCTGCCCCTGACAGGCTTCTAGAAGGCTGGCCAATCAAAGTGAAGGGGGTTTGTTTTAGGGCTCAGTGATCATTTTAGTTATAGATCTAAATTTTAAAAAGACGCAGCCTTGAAACAAAGCAGCAGTGCTAATACCAGGGTACCTGCAGGTTTTGGCAAGTCAAATTTAAGACTTTTTAAGACCTTTTTAACGCCACTTTGAATGAAATTTAAGACCAGAAACACATGAATATGGTCGATGGTTTGGGGGTCCTGCTGTATTACAACCAAATCATAGCATGTGTCATTTAATGGGACTCGTTAGAGTTTACTATTTGACTGTCTATTGAATATAAAGTTGCAAACAGTGACCCATAGTCATAGACTGATTAGCTAGGATGCAGATAATTTATATCAGCAGCTCGCAAAACAGTTTTCACTCCAAATCTCCTTCTCAAAAAGTCCTGCAAAAAAAAAAAAAAAAAAATCAATAAAACATTAACAAATCCTGTCCTGATAAATTCAAGACCTTTGAGTGATTTATTTAACACCAGAATATAACATTTTAGTGAATTTAAGACTTTTTAAGGCCTTGGTTTTAGATAAATGAATTTAAGACTTTTTAAGGATGCGTAGGAACCCTGAATACCATCAACGTAGTGTTTGTATCACAACAAAAGTCAAACAAAAAATGTGTAAACTTTTTCAAGATTAACCCTTTCTTGGTAATAATAAAACCTTCCCCACCTTCAAGCCAGGTCCTGATTTCGGTGAATAATTCAGTAGAAGCAGATAAAAGGTGACGCTCTGGCATACCTCAATAAGTAAAGTAAAGTCTTGAGAGCAGCTTTTGAGAGGATTTGTGTGCACAGATGGATTCTGACGGACGTGTTGGAAGAATCCGTAGAGCCAGCAGCACAAATGGATAGGGATAGTGAATTATAGAAGCAAGGAACAGAGAGGAGAGCCCCATCACACAGACTGGAAACAGACAGGAGGACAAAGTCAGAGGAGGTGGGTGGGGAATTGTGGAGTTCTTTGTGTGTCGACAGCCAAACGTTAAAGTCACTCCTGTGCTGAAGCTGAGGTGATGTGGTGGGAGTGAAGGGTCTGTACAAGCTCCAGTTATTCTGATGTTTGGGTGTGAGGCAGGACAAACAGGAGGGCGTTACAAGGGATCAGTCGTGACGCTCTGAAGGCTGGGATGAGCTCCAGTAAGAGCAAGAGCGAGAGAGAGAGAGAGAGAGAGAGAGAGAGAGAGAGACGAGAAGACAGAGGCGATGATTCTGAGATGTAAAATGACAACTTAGAGATTCAGCTTTGTCAGGTTTCAAAGAAAAGTGCAGTCAAAGACGTCAACCAAGGTCCTGCTGTCCTTGACAACCAGTCAGAAGTTTTAGTTTTTGTGGACGTGGATCCTCCCAGTTACAGTTGAAAGTTACTCTGCTCTACATTTTGATACAGTGCAGAGGGAGATTTTTTTTGATGTTTGTATGGATTTGGTTTATGCATCATTTACTGTTTGAGGAGTGTCATATATTATTAGCTCCGTAACTTGTTTATTTATTAACATACTCTGGCAATTTTTTGCTTTGAGTGAAGTGCTAAAATTTAGGTTACGAGTGAGCTTCAAGTACCCAACTCATGAATGCCACAGCGAACGCCGCGACACTCCCCCAGAATCCCGTCTCTCACTCGTTCACGTTAAACAGTGAGCTCACAGTGGCAGCACCAGTGTTGTGCTCACATCTGTGCTCATGAAAGGATCATTCTGAAAAAGAGGATGGAACAGATCCTCAGTTTTTTATCTAAAACATCTTTAGATGAAAGTGAGGAAAGCGTGGCCAAAAGGGCAAAAATTGGCAAATAAAATGTCGTTATTTAGCTCAGCCTTTCTCTTTCTCCTCCTTCTGCATCTGAATAAAAACAAGTTTATAATATTCTACTTTACAATACTGGGATGTATTTAGTTTTGTGTTATAATAAAGAATTCATTATTTGTAGGTACTTTTTTCTTATAATGGATTAAGGGAATTTCAATTCATTTCAATGGGGAAAATTGGTTCGACATACCAGCAATTCAGCTTACAGGCTCTATCAAATTTCAGACCCCAAACTGGAAAACAGTCACTGTCATCTCTCGTTTTATTTCCAGGGAAGCACCAGTTCCTCTGTTTCTCCTGGGTCTAAGTATCACTGTTAATAGTAAGTCACACAAAAGCTTCATACCAATTTACTTCAACATTATGGGCTGAGAAAATGACAGCACTGGTTTCTCTATAAAATGTTTCCAATATACTGTTCTCCTGACAGAATATGACAGCACATAAAAGGAATGAAACTTCTATGAAGCTAAAAAATCCTATTCCTTGGGTAAAGGGAGGTAAAATAAGTTATTGGAGTATTATGTCTTATTAATCATACTCAAGTTTTTATAGCAATTAATTTATCTGAAATAATGCAATGTCATCTGTCACCTTATAACATTATATGCCTCTGTGAATCATGGCCAACTTCTCTGTATTTATGGTGTTGCCAGCACTTATCAATAAATTGCTTCTTGCCAAAACTTCTTTGCATGCACTGCATTTTTTACAGTCTAGATCTCAATTTGAGAAGTAACCATGTCTTCAGAGCAAAAGCAAAGTAAAAATCACCCTCAATATTCTTCCATGTCTTGGTTCATTACAAACCCAAGAGGTGCTTGTGTTTGCCTGTTGATAATGAGTCTCAGTTTCACAGTAAACTCATTACACAGCTTTACTCTAACAGACTTTCTTAGAATGAACCCAAAAAGGAAACCACTCTTTGTGTGTGTGTTTTACTTGCTATTAGCTGAATGCTCTCTCTCAGGTTTGTGCTTAAGCAGATGAAAAAAAACTTCTAAAATATGTGTAGAGTAAAGGTTAGATCAGTTTCCCCCAAATGCTGATTGGCTTAAAGCAGATTTGTTCTCCAAGTTGATATTTTTGATCTGGAGACTCAATGTTAGCTGCCCTTGAAGGACAATAGATTTTGATATTGTCAGATTATTGACAATTAAAAACTTGGATGCCATTTCAGCAGATTGCGGTCCACTTGTTTTTGCTCTGCATACTGACTTTTTCCTTCTCTCTTTGTTTCAGTAGTTTGAGATAGATGAAAAAAGCTGCAAATGACAAATTTTAATGAATCACTTGTAATTTTGTCTGCACAGGATTTAAAGTGATTTTCCCACGTATTACACTGCAAAAAGTGAAATCCAAGCAAGTCAGTCTTATTTCTAGAGTCGTATTATTCTTGATATGAGCCACATTCAACTCACAAGTCCAGAAGAATGTTTTATTTCAACTTATTTGAAGCCAAACTGGGGTCTGAATTGCTGGTAAAAAGTCAGAAAAATCTGTCTGTGGAATAAGAAACTAGTTTCTTGTACTCCAACAACTTTGTAATGTCAAGAAACTTGTCAATCGAATGTGGCTCATATCAAGAATAACAAGGTCATTTCATATTAAAGATGAGAAATAATGACTCATTTAGATTTCAGTTACTTGTCATTAGCAGCTGGAACACCAGCAGTCTCTTGACGTGTCTAATTCTTTTGACTATTTTATAGCAGCATTATAGTGTTACAAGTTCCCCACCACTGACTCTGATTTACAAGGACGAAGCAGGCGTCAACTTTTCCCCCCCTGCACCGTTGCTCATAATTATGATTTGAACCATGTGCCAAGAATAAGGCAATTTACATGGCAGGGAGAGTGTAATAATAAGATTAAACGCAGGATGGGAAATGTAGGATCAAGCCTTCTTGGAGCTTGACCAAGAAACAATGCTCTTGTGCCAGTGGCCCCCGCAAAAATGATAATGACACCAATACAGCAGGGTGCAGTTTGGCATGTGTTTTCTTATTTAGCTGCCTCAGAGATAGGAAGCAGGGAAGTACATTTTCTGGAGCGACACCAGCAGCACTGATAAGGTCTTTTGCTCGTGACACAGATTGATGGGAGGTAGAGGAGTGGAGGAGTGATAGCAGGAATCTGGGGATGCATTCGTCACAGAGAGGGGGGATGCTGTCATCCCCGGTTTGTTGACAAAATGCTAAATTGTGTGCATTGTCCCTGGAAATGTCAGAGGAGCTCACAGCAGCTGCTTGTTTGGTTTTTCCGCTTTGAGATTAACATGTTCTGTGTCAGCTGGGCTGCTTCAAAGTCTTTATGAGTCCTTATCAAATCCAGATGGGACCAAACAGACAACACGAGAGAGGACGCCTGTGACACGTTTTCCACCGAGGCTTTGTATTCAGGTCAAAGAAAGATCAAAAGGGAAAAAAAAAAAAACATTCTGTGCTACAGTTCAGTAACATTAATACCACTTGATCTTTGGTCAGAGATTGTCAGCATTTCAGCAAAGCCCAGAATCATCAGTGAACTGTATTTAATTTTCAACATTCTGTTCATGTGCATCTTCACTTTATATCTTTAAAACTCAGTTTCTAAAAATTTCTTGGCCCTGTGGTTGTGGAGCTTATCTTATACAAAAGACTGGAATTTACTGAAAGAAACGAGATCATCAACAAAGAGACAAGTTTCTTTAATACTTAAAATCACTGCTGCAAGGACGTGTCAGATTTATTTATTTATTTATCCATAACTTGTGTGAGACAAAAAGAGACTTTTATTTTGAAGTTTTATTTACAAAGTAACATGAGTCTTTAACCAGCTGCGCTCTGTGAATTTATTATTACACTGACAAATAAACATTTGAACTTTCAACTAAATGTACAACAAGAAAACTATTTTTTCGGTTAAAAAAAAAAAAATTGTTGGACATATTCCAAATCATAACAATCCTTGTATAAATTATTCACTGAAGTGTGGCTGTTATGTTTCTGTGGTCCTGGGTGAGTTTTTGGCACTTTTAATCCCAACAAAACAAAAATTTGGGGGAGTGGCATTGTGGGTAAACAATCAACCTTCTGAGGTAACCTTGGGGTTGAGGGGAATTATTTGTGTTTCCTGGTTTAATCAAAATATTGACTGTTTTTTGTTCATTATGTAACAATGAAAACTTGAACCCCCAATGAAAATGTTAGCAGACGCTTCTTTTATTTATTATGAACCATGTTTGGTTTTTGTACCCTGAAAATGACCTGAAAAACAAAAGCTTCAAAACAACTTCAACAAAGGTAACAACGAGTGCAAGAGTGAATGAAAATAAAAACTTAAACTCTCTTTTAATTTAATGAGCACTTGTATAGCCTCAGCACAAATGAGCCTTCCTCACATCAATACAGAAAAAAAACTGCTGCTGAAGACGCGGCTCATTATGAAAAAGCATAAATGAACTCACCACAGAGAAGTTCATGACCTTGATGATCCACACAGTGAGGGCCAGGTTCACTATCATGGTGACCAGCAGCAGCAGCAGGAAGAAGTAGAGACCTCGTTTCCTCCAACCGTAGAGACCCACCGGGTACACTGCATCACAGCCGGGCCGCTGGAGGTGCAGGGACTGCGATGAGAGGATAAACTGCTCCTGTGTGATCTGGGAAACAAACATAAACACATGGCTTTATTCTAGCCTGCTGTCGGGGATATACACACACTACAGGGGGAGTCTCATTGTTGTTATACCCCTGCCAAGAGCGTCAGAAATAACTCCTCGCCGAGGTAAAGCTGCTTTACCTTCTTTCTCTAACGGGTGGTGCAAATACTATAAGAACAAAAGATGGAAGCGCTGCGGTGATAAACATTAAAGTAAGAAGAGGATATTTCAATATGTAACACACAATGGGATGCCTAAATGAAGAGGGGCAGACTATTTTTGTTGTTTGAAAATCTGGCCAAGGCTCAGTTTTGTGCCCCGGCCCTACATGCTTCCAGAAATTGAACAAGTGGCAGAGTCATTCATCATGTTGTGTTCCTACAAGACAAGGTTATTTGGGTGAATTTATTTCTTTGAAAGAGATACCAAGTAAGAGTGGCCACTCAGAAAAAAACATAGTAATTTAGAGTGTTTCCTCTACTGCAGGACAGGGAACGCATCACTCAAAATACAGCTCTGACAAAAAGCCATCAGTTGAGGAAATAAGCTCAGAACAAGGGAAACTCTGACGTGCACAAACAACAGACTTTTCAAGTAACTTGTTAGCAAAGGTACAATTATCAGACGATGCAAAAGAGATCACAAACTTCCACAGGATCTTTAAAAAAGGAACTTTTTGGGATAAGTACATTTCAAATAAGCAAATAAAGCAAAACACAGTTTCAAAACGCAAGTTACAGCTCTGGAATAAGGTAAACAACTTTTCTGCTAGCATCAACACTGGAAATTTATTTGTATGGATTAAATATCATGTCACAGCCTTGTTGATGATGCTAATTGCTTGTTGACATTCTGTCAAACTGAAGTCTTGTGTTCACACATGCAGAGTCACCATGAGTGACAGCTTCCTGCGGGCCGGCCTGTTTACCGCTCCCCTCTGGCTGAGATCTTTATAACTCGGCTGCCCATCAATATTTCTCATGCCACGAGCACTAAGCAGCTTTTATGGTGCTATATCAAACACAAGATGTGAAAGGAATGCTGCAGGGGGGGCAATTTACGGCTTGAATAAAGGATATCACTATGTAAAGCACACTTTATGTGTGACTTTTCACACTAGCTGCTGCTTTCTCTCACTAAACAAAAGGAGGCAGGTTATATGACAAAGGACCAGCTTGGTGCCAGAGTATCTTAGTGTGCAGCCTTTGGGGAGCTTCTACATGTGAGCGCTGATCTGAGATCAGAGGGGCTGATGTCTGTCAAGCAGGTTCATCCAGGCAAGGGTGAGCAGTAGCTGCTCTCCAGCCAATCGTGACTGCAGGCTGACAGTGTGACTCCCCATCGCCGAACAACCCTGTTAGCGGGTGAAGCCACCTGTCATCAGTCTTTGTTGCACTGATGAAACTTGGGCAAACTAAGATAACATTCACAGCAACACCCCAGTGTCCATTAAGTTGCTTAAACTTCCGCGAGGCAACTAACAATTTATCGCTGATGGAACAAACATCTATAATAGACGCACCTGTGCACAGTTTTCCCCAGAGAAGCTCGGCACTGTAACGCATGCATAACTCAAGTCAGAATCCCTGACCTGCATGCTTTATTCACACTCAGCATGTCATTAGCATATGACACTGATGGCATATATCATTAGCTTGTATGTTTTCCTGACAGGCTCTCATTAACTCAGCCACAGTAAGCAAAGACTCTTTAGCTCAGCAAACTAGAGACGTTTTTTCCCAAAAAGAACTCAGTAACTTAGCGAAGGCAGAAGCTGGATCTTCTTTGGGAGAACATACAGCGATGGAAACTTGCTAATAGAGGGAGTCTTGCTGAGCTGCGTCTCAGCTGGTGATGGTGATTAATACTACTACTGTTGCAATGAATCTATCTCTCTCATAAAATCTGAAAAGTTGATTAATTTTATTGATTGAAAAACTGTAGATGGTACTTCATTGTGTTAAATTGTGTGTTGGGTTGAGTGTTTGGATCAGCTGGTGTACTCTGCAGTTGCTGTGATGTCCCGCCACATATCAGTCATTTAATACTTCTTTGTTAAATAAATTCCGTATTGGCAGGGAAGGAACTATAAACTAAGCACCTCTACAACTGATGCAAAAAGTTAATTTTCTGTACATTGATTAACCCAAAAGAGTTCATGAGTTTGTAGCAAGTGCTAGATCTTTTGCTTGTAAAACTATAAATAGCTGTGCAGCAAATCTTTAACTATGAGCAAGTTAAAAGTCCCTGTGGGAAGTGTCTGAGTTATCTTGAAAAATCTCACTTCTTTATATTTGTCTGATCATAATACACCATTCAATGTGAGATTATCAGCACCAAAAAAGTCTACTGGACTTTTCTGTTTACAAATCAAAACATGAAAAAGTAAATATGAAAAGCCAAAATCCATCATCTGCATGGGGTTATTATCTTATGGGATTAAGGTATTAACTTTTGAGCAAACGTATTGATCTGCTAAGAAAAAGTGGTATCTTGCACTGCACACACCTCTCATTCTGTGAAAACAGCTTATTAGCAAAAAAAAGAAAAACTTGGTCCTGTTTCTTCATAGCGGTACTGTGTATAATCATTTTTATGCCAATGACAAGATTTTGTATTTTACTGTGGTCAATATAAAGTTATAACTGTGTAAATCTTGTTTTGTATAATTAAGCAGCTGACTTTGTTGACAGGCAGGGACACTGTATCTGTTAGTTAGGAGGCTCTTTTTCTGTTGTTAAACTCTGGTTGAGTCAACACTTTCTAGATCCTTTAAGTTTGCAGTCTATGATAGTAGATATCTTGTGGGAACAATCTATCTTTCATGAACATGTTATTAATTGGTGCAAGCAAGTAAATGTGTTGTGTGTTGTATTATCTTTGGAAATTAATCTCCACCTCAGAGAACAAATTAACATGTGGGGACAAATTATTTACATGTAGGAAAAAGCAGTCTTGTGTGTGCAAGTTTTTATCTTCTGCTGAAGTCATTTCCATGTAATAAATTTGGACTGGTATTTTGTTTGTGACAAAACAAACCAAATGAAACTTGGCAGAGGTGAAGGTTGCTGTGAAGTATTAGCAGCTCACCATGTTATGTGCTTCTCACCAGATCAAAGCTTCATAACTAATATCTGGGCTGTATCAATGCCAGATTATTTAGCTCCCACACTGCTTTCTTTGTTTCGTTTGGCTTCTTACTACTAAAATGGTGGCCAGATCAGAATAAATAGTGTGTTGGAGCCATAAGTGAATTTTAAGTCTGGTTTATCACACATAACCAGAGACAGCAATTACAACTGCTTCCTAAAAAACAGATTTTCTTGTCTGCACATATAAACAACTTACTTCTAGGAATGGATTAAAAAAATCTAGAAAGTTTCTCACTACCTGGGTCTTTGATGAGGAATTATGTTCATGTATTGAACATTTAATAAAGAAAATGGATAATGGACTGCTCGAAAACAAAAATAATGGAAACACCTGAGACTTGATACCATTATAAAGAACTTTTCTCACCACTTGTAGGCATCATTACTCTTAAAAAGCCACTAAGATATCTTCTCTTATACACCAAATAGACTATTTCCTGAGATGTTATGAACGAACAACCAATCTGTAGACCAGAACAGGGAAAACAAACACAGCACCGAGAGTCTCCTGCAGCTTCGTAGCTTCACCCTCTCTCTAAGCGACCGTTTCCTCGGACCGACAGTTTGGGTCGCGTCTGGCAGAGATGGCAGATGTCTCACAAATGGGTGTTGCGACTTTGCAGCAAATACAAATGACCCATATCGCTGGCCTAGAAATGTCAGTGCTTCCAATTTAACCAGCGATACAGCTGAGGGACGGGAGCATTATGAGAGGCGCTCACTTACAAGCAGAATATAAACTCTCCATGCTGTCTCACACAAACATTTTTATTTGTTTATTTCACAGTCACAACTTGTCTCAGAGTTCAGCGAGACCATATACTGAGATCATCTTTGAGACACTTCAACACCTTTACACTTTAAAAGCCTTGAAACTTCTCAAAACATTCAGATAACACCAAGAAAAAGTGCTTCCGTCCAACATTTTAGCCTCCAGCAATGCCCCTGCTGGACAGATTCAGTCTATTTTCAATCCAGTGTTGCCATGGGAAATGTCAGCACTTGAAATTTCTATGGCAACTCACTGTTTCGAACATTTGAGGATGCTGTGATTTCTTTGTCAGAGTTTGAATGCACCATTACGCCAGCCTAGTCATACCTCCTAAAGCGTGCCCATTCACTGAATGAACAGAAGTCTATACTTGGTCGATGTATCATTTTAGGTACATCAGTCAAAGCTGATACCAAAAAACACTCAAGAACTGAACGATGGAGACGACCAGCTGTGGCGGGTAAAAGTAAAAACTTTGGCTTTTGAAGGAACCAAATGTCCCCTTCATATTTTTAACACCAATTTCAAAAGGTCTGACACTTTGTTTTTCATTTCAGTCTAAAAACAGAAGTGTGAAAAACAGCAATTTCGAGAAATTTCACCCAAACCACATACTCCAGGGAAAAAAGTCAATTTTACAGGAAAACAAACATGATTCATGTTTGAAAGATTTTAGCCTGGAAAGCTCTTTTCTGTTTCACCACAAATTAGTCGGGGTGAATTTCTTGAGAACTTTTTTCCCAATGTTGAACAATTTTTGCCCATGTAAGGGAGGGCCGACTTCACTGACAGGCTGGCATCCTGTAGCTGCCTGAAAAGACATGGAAAGCTGAACTCTTTGTGTCATCCAAACTGAAACAAAGCTATATTGAGTTAGGCATTGCCAACATGGCCCCCATTGACAATAGGATTCAAAAGTCTGTAAAAGTATAATTTTAGTGGACTATTGCACTGTAATATAAACACCTCAACACAAGTATGTCACTTTTACAACTGCTTCGGGCACTATGGCAGAGTAAGCAGATTTGCAAATTTATAAGCAAGGCTTAAGATTTTGATTTGGGCTTCAATTTGATGTGGGAGGAGATGTAGCAGCATCATCCATATTTAACTGAAACCTTCACACCCTAAGATGATCATTTGCAAGTGAATTTGGTATTGTGGCCAAAGGATTCCTGTACTCCTAGTTTGTGAGGGATGATTATGACAGTAATAATGAAACCACTCAGAGTAGAGATGAGAGGATACTTAACTAAATTACAGAAGAGAAGGCTGACTTTTGAAAGTGAGACCAGAGGTGGTAAAAGTTTATTAGCTGTTGGTTAGAGCTGCCTGCAGAAGTTTCAGCCCTGAAGTAAACTCACACCTCTAACAGCTCAGTGTCAAAAAATCTGAACTACCCCTTTAAGGTGAGCAAAGATCAGAAAGCCACATGACCAGGCCAGGAAAAAAAAAGAACATTTCCATCTAGTTTCTTGTACCTGAAATGCCTCCTGCCAACTCCAGTTCCTCCATTATCAGCGTAATAAAACTATTATGTGTCCTCATGCATATTGTTCAAGAAAAATTCAGCAGCGGTTCAGTGAGATCAGGTTAATACATTCATACACCAAATAATGAATTAGATTTCTACTTTCCTCACAAAGCACGCACTGAAAGAGAGAATAGATTGGATCACAGCTGTATTATCCTTCAGTACAGGGTGTGAAATTCACTTTAAGATTCTAAAACTCAATCAAACTTTTGTGCTAGATACATTACACAAGCGCTCAGCTTTAATTTTGTCTGTCGCTAAAAAGTTTGCTTGTTTTGTTTTTCAATAATACATGAGATGAGGTAAGAAAACCACAAAGTTGAAAAGTTCTGTTCATGTATTTTTGAGTAGCTGGTCATGGGCCAACCGTAGATCAAATCCTCACGCGGCCCCTTTCAAGTGGAAAATTTCCACCACACATGAAAATTTTTAACTGCTGGACGGAGACGCATAGACAAAATGGTAGACAAATGGCCGCGACCAATACTTGAATGTGAAAACACAAGCATTTATATGATTCACCATACAGAGGTCAACGAAAAAAATGGGATGAACAATTCATTGCTGCCACACTTGGCAGAGATAAGGAATGGGTAAAAAACAATGTTGGAAGCAAACAATTGCAAACTTTTGTATTAGCTCAGTGCTTTGGTAGACGTGTGTTTGCGATACACAACCCCCTGCAGATTGGGAACGGACGCTAACAGATGCCGCATGGAGTGCAAAAAGTACAAAAGTCACACACGTTCTCTTGTGCTGATTCCACGTCTAATTTCCATGCTTCACATTCGCGCAGGCAGCATAATCCAGCCTTTAGCCCAACCCTCTGGGGGTGGCATCATTTGTCATCGACAAACTGGAGGGGCACAGAAGGCCCCATTAGTACAAGCTACACCTGAACAGTGATGCCAAAAACTTGTCACAAAACTTCATCATTCAGTATCATGAAATAACGTCTCAATGTTATCACAAAAAAACGTTTCCCGTCATAATCTGATATATCTTGGGTTGTTTTCTGGTGTAGCAGTAAAACACCTCCATTACTGTTTGTGTTCAGTGATTAAAACGATCACTGAAAATCATTTTTGACAGCCTTTTTTGTCAGAGGGACCTGGTTATTACTTTCTGGTGAGTCTCAGTTTTGCTGTAAAAAGAAAGTTACATGGAGACTTCACTGGCTAGTTCTGGCTAAACAAACACTAAAAAACGATGCTTCTCTGATGACTTAAAATTAATGCTATAAAATATCCGTGGTGATTCATTCCTGAGAGTTGAGAAATCTCAATGCTGATTGAGTCTTGACTCTTGCAGATTTTTGCTGCAGAGGAAAATTTTGATCCAGAAGATATTTTTTGATAGATAAATGGTTTTTAGATAAATGTTTGATGACAGCTGATGAACTTGCTTTACTTCTTAAGCAGTCAGGATACTTGTATCTACATTTTTATCAAACACATATTGGACCCAACAGTGAGCAGAAGTCTACTTCCCGAAATATAAAAACTATTTCTCACTCCAGTCAGACAACATCATTTTCCAGTCTGCACTCCTCGTTGAAACAATTCTTGTGGCCCATTTTGAGCAGCAGTCCTATCTACAAGGAAATCTTCACAATATGTTTGAGATGAGTGTCAACAGATTATCACCAACAGATGGCTGTGAAATCTTCTCAAGGCTGCAGATGCTTTTCCACCTACAGTCCTGATTACATGTTGTTTCTAATAATAGAAACTCAAACACCCACTCAGAAACTTGCTTCTCTGAGGTACAAAGCCAAAAACGACTTCCTCTACACAATAGAACAGGTTTGTTGAGAAGGTCGCATTTCTCCATGTGATGCTTTTTCATCATATCCATCAAGTTTGAGTTGATACTTGTCACTGTCCCTTTTTTTTTAATTATTTGCAGGAAGAAGACGGGGGTCTCCAGAGCTTTGGCGCTACAGCTGGATCCAGCCGAAGTCAGCAATTACCCAGCAGTCCCTTCCCTCCGCCAGCACAACTCATCTTCACCAATTAGCGTGCGGCGTGATATTCTACATGCTGTTTCGATCAAACATTGACACGCCGCAGAGGCAGCAAAAACGCAGCTGAGGAGCCCCTAATGAAAGAAAATGAGACGTTATCAACGGATGATCATGTTAATCAGCCAATCGCAGAGCGCTGCCTCACTCAGGGGTCCTGCAGGGCCGCCTCAGCTGGAGGTAAGAAAACATTTGAGGAGCACTAATGACCGTGAGGCTCATACTTGCGCTGCCCTGCAGAATCGCTGAGACAGCATCTGAGGGGGAAGAGAGTGGACACAATGATGACATAAAGCGTCAAAGCACCTGTTTGTTTAGGTTTGTCTGGGTGTTTTAGTTTGACAGCAATCCAATCATGAAGACAGAGAGGCTTGAATACTCAGTTGTAACCAGGGGAGGCAATTATACTCCTCAAATGTGCGACTCGATGCATTGACAAAGCCATTTCACATTTTTGTTGATGTGACAATGAGGCATGTGGGTGAGGCTGCGGCTGTCAATAGGCGCTCACTTAAGATGTGAAATCCAATTTTTCAGGCTCCATCATCTCTGGTGGAGTTACAATAGCAGCGCGGCTGGTCGATGGCTTCATCTCTCGCTGTGCGGCTGCCCTTTACGGGTGGATGCTGGTCTGCTTCCTTGAGCTGAAAGGCAACCTCGATGTAAGGAGGCCTACAGGGATCAAAGATCTCCAAAGTCTGCAAAGGTTGCAGCTGTTCGATCAGAGAAGAAAACATCACAGGCGGTTTTGAAGAGGGGCGTTCAGAGAGAATTCCTTTCTTTTCTTCCACACGTGTCTCCTTTTAATGACATTTTCATGAAAATATTTGCACCTGGTGACGTCAGAAACGAACCCCACAACTCTTTCATGCCATGAGTTTTCTTGAGTCTTTTTCTGCTTCTGTCATTTTCTACCCCTGGTGTTGATGATAGCTCTGGCAAACTGCTGATGTAAACAGACAGACACTTCTCCACAGTACACTAGCTTTCTCTGCTAATCCCTTGGCAAATCCTTGGAGAGCCTACGGGGCCATTTTGGACAGCACCCATAGGCGTCATTTGCATTCATCAGTCAAACGCATAAGGGAGGGGGAAAGAAGGACTGTTATCAACAAAATGAATGTCACAAAAATCAAAAGAAAATGGATTGTTTTGACGAGTGACGGGGTAAACTTGAAGAGTGTCATTTCTTGAGTGATAATTGTGACTCATAACTAAGTGTGGCGCTCTGTGTGTGCACATGTGTGTGTGTGTAAAGGGTCAATGGATCTCCCCCAGTGCTCAGCTGAACAGTAGCTGTGCTGTGTGGCTCCCTGACACCAAGCTGCCTCTTTTCTTTTGCACTGCAGCACAGGAGACGAGATGCATTCACTGTACCCAGAGGTTAGTACCTTCCCACTGCTAGAGCCTGGAATGATAATGAGAAACCATGCAGGAGGAATATTCATAAGCTGTCACATTACTCTGATTCTTGAAGAGGTGAATGCATAGAAAATGAGGTATAGTGCAGAGAGGGGATATGTAAAGAACTCCAGACAGGCTTCCTGGGGTGTTTGAGTGCTGGTCAGCGGTTATTAATCATCATGTTCCCGCCTGGAGAGAGATGCAAACACTGCAAGACTTGAACTGTAAGCAGACGCTTCACATTCATCTTTGATTAGCTCGGATTTTTAATGCAACAATTGAAGTGCACCTGTTGCGGTGAGCACTTGAGAGAAGCTCCAGTTTGAACTGTTGAATAAAAGAACACAATACGCAGATTAATTATTCATAAACAAGTCCGTGAAGTATCCTCCAGTTCTGCCCCGTACGGGAAAATTAAACTCTTATTTTCTGTTGCGTCACGAGTCTTCTGAGTCAAACTGTAGTTGATTTCTCTTGGAAAATAGTTAATTTTCAGTCAAATTATGTCAAAAAACAACATTTTCATCTTACCTTTAATGTCTCTATGTCGAGAGTGGCCGACTGCTCCATGTTTTAATCTCATTTGTCACAGTTACATATTTCCACAAAGTTCAAATTTCTTAACGGACGAAATCCAGCCTCACAGCGCGAGCGTGATAACTCCTCTCTCCCGCTCCTTAAACATAAAAGCACCTGGTTTTAAAACTAATACTTTAAAAACTATATCCGAACAGGACTCTCGCGATGTTTTGACTCAGTAGTATCGGCAGATATCACTGTTCTGATGAGCTGTCGTCTTCATTAACCACGCAGGCTCAAGTGCTCCGTCTCATCAGCCGCTCACTTTTCCTTCAAGCAGCGAGTCGCGCTCGTGCGTAAATGAGCACCGGCAAGTCAAACGGCACGAGGAACAACACATCCTGGAGGAATTTTCAAAATAAGAGTCTGAAAGGTTAAACATGATTCTATGGCACACGAAAGCTACTGGCCATTGCTGTATCACTTCAGTTAATGTTTAAAACAAGAACAATTTAATCTGAATGTCTCATTTGTATCATGTGTTCTGACAAGAAATGTCTAAACATTATTTTATGCTCACTATTTTATCCACTCCATTTGAATATACTCACATTAGCCCTATTTTTTTTCTGTATTTTGTTTTATTTATTGATTTTGCATTTGATTTCAATTTTAGATTATTTTTTACATCTCATTTTGAATGAATAATTAAATATCACTATAAATATAAATATAAGACCAAAGGCCATAGCCTTGTACAACACCTCACCTCTTGAGTACAGAGAACTGTCATCATAATTATAGAGTAAATATCTGCCTCTTAATGTGTAATTTGCTCTGCTCACTCACATCTAAGATAACAGCACCGGCTGACTGCTCAACCTCTGTGACATTGTTACATTATTACAGTTTACCTCTGTCACCACTATGTTTTTCAATCCTGCATCGCCTCACTCAAGCAACTATCATTACAATTTTATATTTAGATAACATCTTAGTTATTTTGTATTAAATTATTCATTTTTAACTCCAGGAATATTTGTTTAAATCTTTGTGTATGTATGTATGTATGTGTGTGTGTTTGTGTGTGTGTTTATTCTCATTCTATTTTCTGTATGTTGAGTGCGTATCTTTTTTATATTGTTCAACTGTCCCTGGCAACTGCTGATGCAACAACATAACTGTCCAACTTCAGATCAATAAAGTTGTTCTGTTCTTTTCTATTTGTTTTTATGCTATTCTATAAAGTACATTGAGTCGCCTTGAGTGAGACATGATGTGCAAGATGAAGTTGCATGGCTTTGTCTCACCTTGCTTACTTTCAGTTCCTATAAATTGAAGGGATTTTTCTCTACATTTAAGTGCTTCACCTCTGCACAATTCCTTTTTTCAATGCAGAGTATGTCAGCCTTTCAAAATTTAACAAAACCTTACTGGAATTGTAAATGTTAAAGCAAACGCTGTTCAGCCGTGTTACACATTTTGAAGTCACTTCATTGAGTAAAAACTTATTTTAAGCCCTCCTTGACAATTTGTGATGTTGTGCTTGAAAATCTAGTGAATTATTATGAAGATAAAAATGTAAAATAGTAGATTCAGTGGGATCACATCATCCAATACCTTGTTAAATTTCCTTAAAATATTATCAGTTGCCAAATATCCTTTATTTTATTTTGAAAATATAATAGAGTCTAATTTCCTGTGTTGCCACGGGTGGACACACTCAGCAGCAACTTGGGTAAAAAAAAAAAAGTGACAATTTCATAGGCTGCTACCACCCTCATTCAATGAAAGATAAGCTCTCCACAGTAAGCTTCATAGGACCATCTCTGAAATTTTAATTTAGACATTTAGTTTCTGATGATTTGCCACAAAAGGACTTCCCTCAGACTTTACAGAAATTGCTTAAAAATGAACAGATATTTATGTTGCTTACTAGCACCATCTGCTGGAGTGACTGTGACACTGCATTATAAGTAAAAGTAAAAATGTTAAACCAAAAGTAACCTTATTTTAGTGTATTCAGTTATTAATTTGTTTGCAGAAAACAAACAACAACAACAGAAAAATACTGTTAGTAATAAAAATTATTTGTTGTCTGAAGCTCCCTTTCAGTGAAACATTGTTTAAAAGAACCAAGAAATAATAGAAAGTAGAAGGAAATATTGGTGTTTCAGTGGATAAAAGCTTATTCATTAGTGAAATAATAATGAATAGAAAAATTAGATATGACAACCAGCACAAGCATGCAGTGCAGTAACGCTACATTAACAGTAGAGGGCACCAAAGGTTCATCTAAGTCAATTTCAGACAAACTCAATCAATCCTTGAGCTCCAGCTCGTTTTGAGGATTACTAATCAATAACCGATTATTCAAGTTATCGTCGCTGGGATGTCAGACGCCAAACAAATCGCAGCACAGAAAAGGTAGATTATCAGCATCATTGTGTTTCACTTCACATCAGTTGTAAACATGTAGATATTGAGGAATTGTTGTCTTTTTCTGCTCTTAATACTCAGGCTAAATGTTAGGCTGCGACACCCTTTATTATTGTAATGACTTTTTATTTGCTTGTCATGCTAACATTCATAATGCATCATTTATTTTCCTATAAAATGATCCCATTTGTTCTTGCAGTGCTAAAATAGCAGCTGGTGCTGTTGTGTGTGTGGAGAGCGAAATAAGAGGAGATGTGACAATTGGTGAGAAATAGCTTTAAAGTGACTTCTTATTTATTTTATGAATTTCAGCTGCTGTATATGATCATTCAATTAGATCTGCTTCTATATTTGCTTGTTTTTCTTCAGGTGCTAGAACAGTTGTCCACCCTAAAGCACGGATTATAGCAGAGGCAGGGCCTATTGTTATTGGAGAGGGTAATCTAATAGAGGAGCAGGCGCTTGTAATTAACAGGTACAGATTGTCTGGAAGCTTAATCACCCATTTGTCTTTGCGGTTTCTCCTCCTTGGTTCAGATTTCTTCTAAGTGTGCTTTTTACAACAGTTATCCAGAAAACATAATGCCAGACACAGAGGGGGTGGAGCCAAAAACCATGACAATTGGGACCAATAATGTTTTCGAGGTCGGATGTGGTATCCTTTAAAGACACTGAAGAGATGTTGTTGTGACTAATTAAAGAGGAAATGCAGAGAATGTCTTAAGATGCTTTTTAAAGCGGTGTGTCATCAGTGCCACTGGTATCCACCAGAGAGCAATGATGAGCTTAATTTAGCTTTAAAAAGCCCCACTCAGTAAATATCTCATCTTCTTGAATGTGTTTTTGTTAAGACATAATCCTTAATGGTCCGCAGTCTCCCAGGCTTTGAAAATAGGAGACAACAATGTTATTGAGTCTAAAGGTAAGTACTGTAATCACTCACTGTAATCCTGTTAAGAGTCTGCAACATGGAAAAAGTACTACATAAGTGCTTTATCAGCATCACGATTCACAGCAATGAATAGAAAGCAATTTGTTCACTATTTCTTTCTTTTTTACCATTTTATAAACCATGTTTTTAATTTAAAAAGTAACACAAGAAATTGCCAAAATCTACATCTTTTAAACTTAAGCTAGAAGAAATCACCAATCAAATCCTGGTATGGGATAGCAGTCCAACATAGACTCAAAAAGTTAGATTGGATATCACATAAAGCCATAGGGCAGATCTATTCAACTTAGTTCTGTGCACTTCTGTGATTATTACTAAAAAACACACTGCATTTTTTGAGAGCTAAAATAACGCAAAGGAAGGTAACTACAGCAGCTCAGTAGTTTGTTTCTCAGTAGGTATTTCATGTGTTTTTTTTCTCCAACAACTCTTTAGAGCTTTACAATTTAAATTGTATTTGGGATTTACTCTTTACACATTTACTCATTTATAATCCCAATAAATACCAATACAGTCAGTTTAAATGTTTGTTTTTTTTCCATTTTACTTCAAACAGTGACAAAAAGCCTGAAGTTGCCAAAATATAATTTTCAGACTCATCTTCATATTAGAGAATAAAAAATGTCAAATTGAAGTTGGTAACAGTTTGGATCAATGTCAGATTTGGCCAATTCAAAAGCTCAGGTACCAGGATTAAACAAGTTGCCTCCCCACAAAGTAAGTTCTGCCTCTATGATGGCAAAAAGCTCCTCAATCATATATCCGCATACTGATGGAGTGGATTTTAAAACAGTGTTGCTTATTACCACAAATGTTGGATGAGTAGAGGTCACTGTTTTAATGATGTGTGCGTTTGTTTTCTGTGATTTATGAGAAAAAAATTGTATCTTTCTGCTGCATTACATTCCAGCTGATCTCGGCCGAAACGTGATCCTAACCAGCGGGTGCATCATTGGCGCTTGTTGCCAGGTAAACACGTGTGAGGTTGTGCCGGAGAACACAGTCGTGTACGGTTCAAACTGCATCAGGCGCGTGCAGAGCGAGAAGCCACAGGTCAGTCTCCCATGATGCTTGTCTTCGTGCCTGCCAGTCACGAAGTTCTGTTGATGTATGCATAGATGCGTGTAAACAGAGAATGATATATTTTTTTATTGTTATCAAATCTTGCAGCCTCAGACTCTGCAGCTGGACTTCCTCATGAAGATTCTGCCCAACTATCATCATCTGAAGAAAACCGCCAAAGGAGGCAGCACGCCTGTGAGAAACTAAAACAGAGAAATAACTCACACATCTGCTTGTGCACTTTTGCTTTCAAATCAATATTAAGATTATTTGTGATACAGTCTCAAAACTTTTGTGCCATTTCATTGAAAACACCCATATATATTTATAAATGTAACACAAAGAAAGATAAATGTTAAAATAAAGATCACACAACATGCTTCCATGTCTACAAGTGTTCATTTATGTGATCACAGGGGGGAGCTATTGAGCAATGGCTTGTTCAGGCTTTGCTATGAATGCTTTGTTCCATCAGGTGATAAAAAATAACCAATTGGAGCAGCATTTATTTTTAATTCAACCAAAAATAACAGTATTATCATGTTCTTTGTTCCAAATATAGCTTTAAGACGACATGGTGAGACAAAAGAAAGAAATAATACTTGCAATGGTTGATGTGCTTGTTAATCACTTTATCATTCAAAAAGTGTAATTTGGAACAGGAATGATAAGTTGGGGTGGGGTTGTCCACATCTTGACAGTGAGTTCTGCGCCCCTCCACCAGAGGTTACCAAATTGGTGCCATGGGTACAGTGGGAATTTCACACAATGCCTGGCTTATTGTAATTGACACGGGTGTGGTTGCAACTTGCATTTCCGCTGCAGTGTAGGTCTGGATAATCCCCGGAGTCCCACCACTCCTTTATCTCTAAACCCCCGTGGGTGGTGCTCCCATCTGTGGCATAGCCTTGAAGATTGGGGCGTGGATGGATTTGTGCGTGGTGGTCATTCTCCTCGAAACACCTGACACAAAAAGTTCAGACAACATCACAATGAACAGTTGTTTCCATTTAACTCTTGTAGCTGTTAAACAAGCTGAAGGCCGCCGCTCTTCAGGGTGTAAAGGGTTTGTTTTCATGCTCAGTGCTGAGCAGGACATGAGCTCCCTGTAGGAGGCCCACAGCTGGTGTCGCGCACTGCCAATACTCATTTGGACATGTCACGGTGGAATCCCACGAGGAGTCCACGTCAACCAGGGGCTAATTATTTCAGCAGAGGAGTGCAGCAGGGGCCACTTCTGGGCTCCTTTCTGTTCTCACTTCGTCTGTTTTTCCCCCCTCGCTGCAGTACCATCACTTTTATTTCGGGGTGTTGCCAAAGCGTCAGTTTACTTTAATATGACATGCAAGACAGATGCTGGGCACAGTTGCACAGATGTGAAGAGTGACAAGGACCTCATGGGGGCTGAGTGTGGCCTTAATCTGCGATGGGGTTTTTTTCAAGAGGCAAAATGGTTGTGATGATAGCAACTCATGGCAGGAATTTGAAGAGGAAGTTCAAATGTTGATCTATATTTGGAAGCAGTTATTTATACCTCTCCTTTACTGTACTGCTGTGAAACTGTATTATCTGCCTTTTTCTTGTTTGCTGAAGCTGGTATGCTCTTTTCTTTCTTTAGGATTATTGTAAATTAATATTTGGACATTGCCTCAGTATGCCACATTCCTTTAAAAATAAATAGTTTGGAACAATGACGGAAGAATGATATCTCACTTTTCGTTGAAGATTAACTTGTCCCAATCCTCAGGGACAATAATATCTGTGCTCTCAGCAGCACAAGTCCTGCTGTTGTCCGCTGCAGTCAGTCATGGTCAAACAGGCCACCAGTTGCTTTTGGAGGATAAAGGCTTTCTGACAGCTGACCTTTGCATCCAGGTCCACTCCACCTTTGAAAAGTGAAATATGACCTATAGGACGCAGCGATTTCCTCTGCAATCCGACTGAAATTATTAATTTAATCACGACAGGGACCCTGGAATGCTGGATGTCGTGCATTTTTAGCCAGGCTATGGTTCTGTGTACGTGTTGGCTAGTTGAAACACTGCTTTGGTCTGAGACTTAAAAACACCTGTTTGGATGATTAAATATGAAAAAGCACAGAAATAAATACAGTACAAAGTATGCATGGGTGAGTATCACCCTCAGCACCACTGTTCCTTCTGTTTTTGGAAACATTTTTGACTATTTCCTTCTTTTCCAACCAAAAATTTCAACCCCTTCAGAATAATCAATAAAATATTGGTAATGCCTGAATCCTTATTCCTTATATGCTGTTTCAAAGCAGCTCATTTCTTGGTGGTCTGAGTGGAAATCTGAATCCCAACTGACCAGTTGGACAACAGCCATGAACTGCAGAACGGCCCACGTGACTGTGCAGGGTACCAACGTACAACTTAGCCTCCTTTTTTCTTGATCATAACTATACCGAACCACATCACCCAATGAGATTCCACCTTTCCCTCCTCTTTTACATCCAATTAGCATGATAGCATTATCTGTTAGCTTTAGCTACAGCCTTAGGGGCAGATGGCTGCACACAACACTAAAAGACCATATTGAGTCAAATGTTAAAAAACATCAAGTTCTTAAACTGATTTATTTCTAGAAGTTATAAAAACAATATCAGTCCCAACCAGAGGTGGCACTGCAATCTACGTCAAACTCTCATTTGTCAATTTCTGGAGTCTATCATAGTGTGACTGCTGAACGAATGTCAATGTTTTCAATCTCAGAGTAACTTCGTGTTTGCTGCTAGCTACGAAATAGCTATAAAACATGCTAAAATGCTTTAGAGTGGAAAACAGTTGCTTAATCAATATGTTGAAATGCTAACCCACAGTACTGAAAATCCAGAGTGTGTTAAGTCCTACATCAACATTTTAGCTGTTTTGTTCTAACTAAGGATTAGCATTGACAAGATTTTATGTGATAGCCTCCCAATACCATCATCTATTCCACTTATCAGTTTGATTTTTTATCAATCCCTTTGTCGATTCGTCCTGTAAATTTTCTATTCACAAAAAGTAGCTTTACATGGAAAAAAATTGATAAGGGAATTGTTGAGCAAAAAGGCAATCAATATCAATGGATTTAATCATTTCTCATCGATCCTTAACAGGAACCCGTTCTCAACACCCATCCCTAGTTGTAACCACGTTAGCTTGTGGATTTTAGCTTCTGGGTGTTGCTAGTTTTGCTGTTTCTTTTCAACCTATCATGACTCAAAACAAGGTAAAGTCAATAGTTACTGCTTCATGAAATCATATGTTCCAGGAAATACAGCTACTGCACCTAAGAATTTGCAAGCATATAGGCATATTTTTGATGGTTTTGTGATTCAACAGTGTATGCTACTTATTTGTGTGAGTCATTTTCTTGTACTTCAGTAATCACAACATGATTTAATAAATAGTCCAGACCTCACAGTAAGATGTTGATGTTGCTACCTTAAATGTAATGAATTGTATGGGAAGCAAAATGAGCATTTCATAGATATCCTAGGTATCAAACCTAAGTTTCCTCTTTGGCTGCACTGGTTTCCTGGTAAAATGTAGAAAGATTAACTCGTAAACTCATAGAAAAAGTCCAAAAGTCTGTTAATTAATAATTGCACCAGTGCAACAAGTAGCAGTTTTTTTTGCCATCATTGTGGAAGCATTTAGTTTCCTTATTTTACCCTCTCTTTGTCACATTAAACATATAAATTACAACAACATTTAAATAAATTCTATCTCATTTTATTATTTTATTTGTAAACTAGTGCAGCCAAAGAGCACACTGGTACAGGAAACTTAGATTTGATATCAAGGATATCTTTTAAATGCTTATTTGGCTTTCCATAGAATTGCACTTAAAGTAGAAAGATTTTGGATTATCCAGTGAAGGTCATTTCAGAGCACCTCAAAGCAACAGAAAGCAAATTAACAACTTATTTTTTTGCACATACACACACACACGCACACGCACACGCACACAGATTGTTCAATAAAGATTAAAAGCGGTGGGAAAGACGCAGACCTCTGGGGCCGGGTTTTACTTTAACCTTTTATTGGTTACACTGCATAACAAAAGAGGAGATATAACTTTACGTACTTCCCTCTGACCTGCTTTGAGACATTTTAGGACCACTCAGCTGCAGTCAGAGGGAACATTATAGTCCATTACGTAGACTTGTGTCAACATTTGGGAATTCAAGCCTAGGAGACATACTTAGCGCATTCTCAGTGCACTTCTCAACCTCTTCTCTGCCAGCTGAACCATGAAAGCTTAAAGTACAGTCGAATGTCACAGATCTGTGTCTACTTCTAGTGTTTTTGAACGTCAAGACATCAGGTCTTTCCGGAAAGATACAAAGGCATTTTTTTCCCCACTTCTTCCTTTTGTGTGTAGCAGGTTTCACCTCATGGCTTGTCAACTTTGACACACAGGTAAACCTAAAGACACAGGTTGTGACTTTTAGTGTTCAACACACATTCTTCTTCATTACTCTCTAATTTGAGCAAGTTAATCACAAGGGCACTTGCATTTTCTTTCTTTGAGACTACAAAGAAAGAAATTTCAAGTTGACCAACAACAGCTTATAATTATCGTACTGTTGCCACACTTGTGTTATTTATTTGAACTTTTAACTTCCTTGAGATACAAACCTAACCTTTTACACTTTTGTGCTTCAGCTGCTGTTAAAAGAAACCCTAAACAAAAGAAAACTTTAGGCTGAACGGCATTCTTGAGGGATTATTTCTCATGGTGGAGACTTTCATTTCCTCTTACAAGTGTTCAGTGATTGACAGTAACCAGAGCATAGCTTTAAGTGAGAACTGATATGAGGACAGTGAACTCAGGCTCACAGTCTTTGTGATAACAAAGACAAATTTTAATAACTTAACTAAAGATTTCCACTGTATCACTAAACCTCGTTTGTGAAACCAAAAGCATGAAGTGCCATTTGGTTGATGAGACAAATCACTCTAAAACTACCATGATTATGACAATCATGGTCTCCAGGGGTAACCTGCTTTGATAGTTCTCTGAAATCTTAAATAATGAGAAAAAAAGACTTTTTTTGGGCCCATATAGTTCAAATTTTTATGATGAAAAAGAAAAAAAAATTGACTGGAAAAATAGGTAAACTTTTGACTATTTTTCTCATAATTTTTTACTGTCGATCTCAAAATTTCAACTTTTTATCTCCACTATTTGACTTTTTATTTCAAATGTTGGAATTTTTTCCTCACAATTTCGACTTTTTAACCCAAAATTTTGACTTAATATGGCCTCAAAAACATTCTCAACAAAGCCAAGTTTACATTTTTATTCTTTCAAACTGGCAGATATGGGGTCCTATAATAATGTCTCACCAAATGCTGAAATAAAAATACATATTTTATATATTTTCATCAATAAAATATATGGTCTGCAGAACAAACTGAGGAAAAACCCGGACATTTGGGTGTAATTTATAAACTCCTACCCGTTGTACATAATTGTTCAACCATGAAGGAGGACATGTCCAGGCAAAAGCGAACGTTTGGTCAACCTACTTTTAGAATATGTATCTCATCATATGGAGCAAGCTACCGTGAAACGGACCTAAACTACAGGGGGGAGGGTTTATATGATCTTCTATTTTGTAAGACAGAAAAGTTTCAGACAAAATAGCATTTGATAGCATGCTAGCACTGAACTTCAATGGAAAAAGGCTCATTTAACCGCTTCCAGACAACTACATGTTTGTTCAAATAATGTTAGCAAACTGGTTTCAGCATTTATTTCAAGTTAGTCTGTTTTTACCTTGACTGGGCAATTGGCATGATAATCTGACCCTTGAAGCAAAAAAGCGACATCTCGAAAGAAATGGGAGAAAACGGACTGAATTGAAGGAAATACGCCAGTGAAAACACTGACTAACTCAAACAATGCTCTAGCCCCTCATGGTTAATTAGCGTAGGTCAGTCTGACCACCAACTGCTCATTGGTGATGTTAGAGGAAGATCAAAGGGCACTAAGCATAAGGGAGGAAAGAATCAGAAAGTCAAAGGAATGGAATGGTCTGGCTCCGAGCCCAATGAGACCCACTTACCCCACATCACTCAAAAGAGTGAAGTGTTGTGCTCTGCCAAACCCAGAGCTGCTGTCAGGTCTTACAAGAGGGCCTGCCTGTTTTTACAGATGACCTCTATAACTATTGCAACATTGTTCCCTCTCTCTCTCTCTCTCTCTCTTCGTCTGAAGTTGTTTTGGAAGAAGTCAGTTTCCATAGCAGTTCATGAGTTTGCTTTGATATTGACTTCCAGGAATGCAAAGAAAGAACAAAAAAAAAAAGAGAGAAACAAGACAACACATCATCTTTGAGTCATCTGACCACCGACCGAGCAGACTGCGAGAACCGTGGGGGTCCTCTCTCGGGAAAACACCACCGGTCAATACATCGGCATTGTGTCATGACAGATTCTTGTTTTGGCGCTGATATCAAGCTGGCCTTTTAGCCATGAGTCAGTGATCCAGAAGATGATATCGGATAATCTGATTTATGTCTCAATCTTCACTGTTGTCTTTGCTGAAGCCAAAGATCTTATGTAGTTGAAATGTTTTTCATCTGGGTTACAAAATATCACTGGTTCTTAAATCATTGGTTTGACATTCTGGTGAAAAATGTTTTGGGAAAAGAGATTATGTTAATGTCAAATTTGTAACACTGAGTTGAATGTGAGCCTAGAACTTTCCAAAAGTTAGCTGGAAAACAGAGAGACATTTCCAATGTGACCCCAATTTTAAAAATCACCTTAAAGAGGGGTCACTTTGCTTTCACATTTTCAAACATGGATATATAGCAAAAATCCCGGATGCCTACATCAAATGTGTGCAGATTTTCAAATGGCAGCATATCCATATGTTATGGAAATCCCAAGATCCATCTGTAAACTGCTAAAAGAAAAAAAAAAGAAATAGCCGTAGTAGCAAGAGATTTTAGACCAGATTTGCTTGATTGATGAGGTCGTCACACGAGGATCTTTTCATGTTTTTGACACACTAGATGGGCCTGAAATACCAAGGTAAAACAACAATAGGATTTTTTTTTTAATGCAATTTTTGCAATTTTGCTTTAAATAATGTCATAAGCTGTTATGGGAGCACCAGAGGGACAATATAAAGCCCAAATAAAAGCGAAATGTGGCAAAAAAAAAAGGAGGAGGAAGAAGAAGAAGAAGAAGAAGAAGAAAAAGGTGGTCATGTTCTAGTGTTGTTTAATGTTGCATTTGTTTTTTATTTTAATTTATTTTATCTTACTTTAATATATTTATAAATTTATTCATTTTTGTTGTAATTTTTTCAAGCCAAGCTAGTGAAGCAAGTTAAATTGCCAAAAAAATTCCAAAATGCTGGAAAAAAAATGCTAAAACCATTTTTTTAATATTCTGGAAATGTAATGTTCAATGTTCAATGCACGTTTCATGTAAAGATTGTTTTTTTTTTGCGATTAATGTACTTCTTCAAAATAAAGTTGTGGATTTGTTTTTAAAGAAAAGAAGTCTAGCCTATTTGAAAAAAAATGAATTGTCTGGAACATGGACATAAAAAAAGACAGGATTGCTGGAACTAAGTGCACCAGCAATACCAGATAATCAGTTAGATTTATTGTGAAATCATGCATGCTTTACATATCTTCGTAACATAATTTATAGGTGGAAACTTACACAATACAAACCTATTAATAATGGTCACTCAAATTGTATTTCTGTCAATGAAAGAACATGATTTGTGTATATTAAGAGAATTCTGGAGGTGCTGATGGCAGATTTATTTATTTATTTATTAACTTTGAATCCATGCTGTTTATTTTTCTGTGAGCTAACTAGGCCAGCTGAAAAATGTTGCTGCATGTTTAGCACAGACAACGAGTAAGATCTGATTGTCTACATTTAGAATCAACAGTAAAAAGACATTACAGCATGAATATTATCTTCCTATAAAGTGAAACTAGTAGTAGTTGGTTTTCTTGTGCTGTCAACTTTGACTAAACAAGAGTTTTTCAACCAATTATACCAACAATGTTGCCTTTTCTTGAGCGAGCATGCTGCTGATAACCAAAGATATCTTCATGTGAGGCTGGACCATGTCAAAGCTTGCTGACATGTTACCCAGGACACCGTGACCAAACCGTCTCCTAGCTGCTACCCCCTCCCTCCCAGCATGTAAGAGTGTAAGTGTGTGTGTTTGTGGAGAGAGGGGTAGGGGGAAGCACCCTCCCTCTTTGAGCATCAGACCACACAGCTCAGCCCTGAGACCTGTCAAACACAGCTGGGACATCTCCCCCCCCCTTTCCCCGACTCTTTTCCCCTCCTCTCCTCCTCCTTCTTACCTCTCCTCCCCCTCTTTTGCTCCCCAGACTCCAGCAGGAAGCTTTGATACAGGGGTGTTGAGCAGCATGGGGAACATTTCCATTTTTATCTGCTTCGAAGACTCCGAGAACCTCCTCCCTCTCCCCCTTATCCCGAGCTGCTTCTCATCAGCATAAAAAGAATCTGCCATTCCCCTTCTTCATTGTGTATGCTTCAGACGCACAGTAATTGATATAGACACTATCTGGATGGGGGGAGAGAGCAGATAACTCCACGGCCGATCCACGATGACTGTTTTTCCTTCTTTACTTGCTTTTAAGGTGCAAGTTCAGCAAAAACGATGCTCTGGTTTCTGCACCGGCTGTCATAAAACGCTAGCTCTTGTCCTGCGCAATAAATGTCATGCAACATATAGTCAAAGTCTCCACCAGCGAGCTACTGTCAGCTTTTGAACTTTTCATCACGAAAACACAAAGTGAGGCAGTTGCTCAAAATAAATGTTTTGAAACAGGGGAGCGTTCAAGGCTGCCTTGTCACCTGATCGCTGCTTTTAAGGCTGTTCTGCACCCTGCACTGTAGACAATAATAGGTGTGCCAGCAAACTTTGTCAGTGTTTGTTCATCTTCTCTGTTGTTGAGACATCACTTCCATAGCTGCAGGGTCTGACTCGTCCTTCACTCAAAGATCATAAATCAAACCCTCTCCAGTGAGCTAATGGCGGATTAGTGCAACTTGTTATCTTATTGAAATCTTGAGTGATAAACAGGTGTTGTTTTCCACTACCTCTTTACAGACACAACCTGCCATTGTCAATGTAAACAGAGACAGAACTCGGCTGTACAAGGTGATGTCTGAGGAGAAATATTTGCCCGAAACCAAAAAACTACTCATAGTGGCCTTGAAAAGATAAACCACAAGCCATGCGATATTTATTAAACATCCAGGTTGATTATTATCTGTGTCTACTGCTCTGTCGTCCTCACAGATGATGGATTATGCTGAGTGTTATGTTTCAAGGGGTTGAGATGAGGAAAGAAAGAAAATACTCCTGAGTGAGCAGGGTAACGAGACATCTTGTGATGCCAGATTTACGACGGAAACTGATGGTATGTATCACAGCACGGTTAAAGTTTAACAATGGTTAAGGTATATGGGGAAATTAATGACCCCTTGCACACAAAGGTAAGTACAACTGAGGGACTTTCTGAAACAATGCAAAAAGTGGGCTTAACCAAGGAAGTAATACACATATATGAACAACGCTACAGCCAAACCTTACTTAGATAACAAACACTTCTTCCATATGAGTCATGTGTCATGTGTGCTCCACTGCTTAACAAGTTTATTTTTGGATAATGAATACACTGTGTCATCCCATCTCATTCCAAATAGTTTATTAGACCTTTGTGTCTGCTTACGTTAAAACAAGGAACCTGCAAGTCAAGCAAAAATTAATCGATAAATAAATCTGTAATGGGTTTATGCTAATAGTTTATTTCACTTTTCCTTCAAAATCAGAAGCTAGCAACACATACTGCAATACAGGACCATTAAGATATGTGCTACTATTTTGTGTCAAACCCAAAAAGTTGCTGCTTGGATTTAACTAAGCAAATGGGTACAAGCCACTTATTGGATAATTACTGCATGGGTGATTATCTTTCAGCTGGCAACAAGTTATTTAACTCCAGCTGATGCAATGAGTAACTTCTCCTTCTTTAAATAACCATGGCAAAAGACACAAGCTGGGGTCGTGGAAATAATGATAGTCTGTTCAAGAAAGGTCAAATAATTAGTATGCACCATGCAGAAACAAACATCTAAGGAGATTGCAGAAACTAATAAAATTGGGTTAAGAACTGTTCAACGTATAATGGAAAAACTGGAAGGATAGGGCACCATTGTCTTCCAGGAAGAAATGTGGTCAGAAAAGAATTCCGAAGAAGTTAATCAACTTACAAATCTCAATCAACCAATTTGAGACAAAGGCTGACACAAGGCATCGTGTTTAATCAAGAGAAGAGAACAACATTTATTTTTTGACCTGACATAAAATTTGAAGGCAGCCTTTACATCAGGGGTGTCAAAACTTTTTCCCAAAAGGGCTGCATTGGAAACTGTGAAAATGACCAAGGGCCGGTGGTTATTATGGACATGTTTAGTAACAGTGAAAAGTACAAATGAGCGCTCTATTGGAAAACTATTTCTTTTTAGTGGTTTCTGAAAAAAGAAAAAACAAACAAACAAAGAAATGGTTAAGTCAAACATGCTTGTGCTGGTTTTGCAGACCTTGAGATAAAACCAAACCTGGGTAACATATGTGACAATTTTATGGCAGGGTCAGGATATGGACTTTAACACGTTTGTTTATACGACAATTATAAAAACATTTTAAACCCCAAATATCTCTGATCCTGGATTCTGAACCATTTTGCTTCAACTTTTGTCTTCTTTGGACCATTTCATATCATTTTTTTGGTACTCTCATGTGTTTTTTTTTTTTTTAATTCTAAACAACCCATGAAACACATTTTACATCATGCCAAATGCAATTAAATGTCATCTGTAAAAGTTGTTGAGTTTCGGAGATTGTACAGAGCATTAGCTTTATAAAGTTGCCTATGCACGGTTCAAATCTTTGTGAAACGTGACCAGATATATTAAGATTTATGTCAAGCACTTGACAGAAACTGTAAAAGTAAACAATTAGAACATGATTCATTTAAGTGACAAAACTATCACATGGTAAGATGAGAGCTGGGGGCCGCCTGAAAATGGACGGCGGGCCACAATTGGCCCCCGGGCCGCAGTTTGGACATCCCTGCTTTACATCATATTTTTACGTTGAAACAACAGGTTACATTTAACAGTGTAGTTACAGCAAAAAAAGAGGCAACTTAAAGTAAAAAAATATAGAAACACCGGGACTCTTGTTAAGTAACTGAAACTTCAAAAACAGTTGTAAAATGTTTACTTAGATGTAAACATGATGTTTACTTACTTACCAGAAGTAGGGTTGTTTTTTCATGCTCTTCCATGAACTCCACATGAAATACACTTTTCAGATGATTCATGGTGCCAATTGTTTAAAGGGAGCATTTCGAAATGAATTCATAAAACAAAGGTAAAGAGATAAAACTTAAGCCGTTAAAATCTAAATGATAGCCTAAAAGATGTGAGGGGTTTTGTTGTGAAATAAGAGAAGAAGATCAGTGAAGGAGACACAGTGTTACCACATCAGCTACTATAGATGGACAGCACATTACATTAATGTTGCAGGAATGTTGCAGTGACTAAAATAACATCCAGCTGGTCCAAAAGCCGATTGGTGATAGGCACCAATTTTCCGTTGCCACTCACTCAGCACTTGATAAAACTTGTTACAGCGCAGCAGACGGTGCATCCCACCCTTTACCCCACCCTAAACCCCTCCCTCCTTCATCCGTCCCTCCCTCCTTCCCTCACGCGGAGATGAAGAGAGAAGTTTGCCTGCGGCACAGTCCACTGAACATTTACTGTATTTCATTTGGGGAACAGCAACAAGAGCCTGCGGAGAAGCTTTCCAGGGAATGCTGAGGAATATCCGCCTGCACAGAAAGCACCACTCACAGCTGACTTTTTCTTCCTCTTCTTGAAAAAAAAAAAAGAAATTTGCGTTCAGTTATCCTTGATGTCGCCAAACTAGTGGGGAAGCTCGGGTCAGTTGGACAGCGGTCGCACGCGGACTGTTGTCTGTCGCGAGGGGGCTTTTAAAAAAATTGTGGTCCTGGAGAAGAAGGACGGAGCCACACAGAAGCGAAAGACGAAAGAAGGAGAAGAAGAAAAAGAAGATAGTCCACGCGAAGGGGAAAAGAGAGCCCGACTCAGAATGAATAACAACAAAATCGAGAAGGAAAACGAGCAGAGTGAATTCACCAACCACGAAGAGGAGGTATGTGTCCGCGCGCGAGCATCTATACCTGCAATTTGAATTTTAACAGGTCGTCTCCTGACGCATAACGGCAACTGAATAAAGCATTTTGTGCTGTCATCGCACTGATGGTAGCATGTTTTTGAGCACAGTTTCCAACTTTTGAGTGCACCCAACCGATTTCTATTTGATTTTTTGCGAGTTATGAATTCCTCTTGTAGCTTTTCATGCTGTGCTGCTGAGTTTTTAGGTCGTTAAAGTCAGATTATTAAAGTCTTCTTGTTAGCTACATCAGTCAAGAGGGCTCACTGTAACATGTACTTATAATTTCCATTATAATATGGGTTTCTTTTACTACATTCTGCACCTGTTATTCACTTCTACCTTTTCTGAGCCCTTTTAAAGTTGAGTTTCCCTGCCCAATCACCCACTGTGGGTAAGAAAGTTCAAATTTTCATTTTTCTTGAAATTAATGCTGTTGTGATGACTTTCATCACAGGTCATGTATCAAGTTATATTAGTTATGTCTATAAAAAGCCCATGAAATCAAATGAGACAGTCATCATTCAAATATGTAAATGTTTATATGTACCAGATAGGTGTCAAACATGTAGACTGTATATAGAATGGACAGTGCGGCTCCGCCTCGTACTGTTGCACGGTTATGAAGCAAAAAACTCTGTCACCGGCGCTGCCACTAGCCGCAGTAGACTGGCAAATTTGAGTGGAACGTGTTAACAAAAAAGCGAAAAATATGTAAATATTTTTTTCTTTCTAAAGCTTTATCTCTTTTCACTCCCTTTGCCAAAGAATCTTACTATTAGCCCCAGAAAAAGTACAATAAATCAGCAGCTGTCAGTTATCGTAAAAGGTAACTCCAAACCCTTTTTGTAGTGTCTAATAAATAATTAAAAACTACTTTCTCAGAAAAAAGAGAACTTGAACATAAAGCAGCCAAACAATATCTTTATATCACTGCATCATGTGTATTTGAGAAATATTTCTCTGCATTATTATTACTATTTTTTTAACACCTCCCATCTGGAATGAATGAGAAGATAGTTTTTTGACCAATACTGCAGCCAGTCACTAGGGGGAGCAGTTTAAATGGGGACCTCACTTCAGGTCAAGTGTCATGGCGTCCATGATTTTTACAGTCTATTGTCAAACCGCATGATTACTAGATTAGCCTCTAATATGATGCAGTACTTTCTCCACAGGGGGCGCCACAATCAAGATAAACTTGAAGCTCTTCTCATTAGCTTTAAATTTGTCAAAGTAAAGTCTAAAAAATAAACTCCTCTGAAGAAAGCGAGCAACAGGAAGAGGTTTTGAGATTCATTCATCACTCTTCATAAATTCCTGAGTAATTCCTCATGCGAGATAACGAGTTACTCTCCAACTGTAACAGCTTTAGTGTTGTTAGGTCTTGCTTACTGGACCATAAAGCCAAAATTTATACAAGACTTAAAACCTCCACTTAAGGGAATTCAGAGCCAGGGGGTGAGTTAGTGTTCAGATATCTGCTGCTGCAACATGTAGGCAATAAATCTAACAAAGACCCACTGCACTGAAGTAAGAGTATCCTCCCTGTAACAATGACTTAATTATGTCTTAACACATCAGAATTACAATGTTTGTCTGAAACAAGTGAGGTAATCCATTACTCTGAAAATATTCTGGATAATAGCTCCACTCCCCTCCTTCTTCTTGGTAAACATTGCACAATCGAAGATGTGAAACATTTCCTTCTTGGTAAATTCATTTGTACTTGTTATTTCAAAGGAACGGCAGTATCTCTGTTATCACAAAGCTCCACATATCCGCATAGCGGAGTGATGTAAGAAAGGTGTATGGGATCATATCTCATGTTTTTCTTGGAACAATTCGATTAAGGCTCGGTGTTGTGTTCATCACTTTGTAACTGAATAGCTGAATGTAGCCGGCCTGATGTAAAACCATATTTAGTCCACAGCTGATGGAGTTGGATGGAGCGAGTGTAGATGTGGGAAAGTGACTTCTTGGGAACATGATGGAGAGTTTTGAGTTTGTGAGTCTCATGGAATGAACATTTCATGAATTCAAAGTCACGTAAAAGAGAGAAAATGCAAAAGTTGCCCCTTATTTGGAAGCTCAGATGTTTTCTTTTTATTTAGCCCTTTTTTACATGTTTAAGAGCAACACAATTTTAAGTGTCAAGTGGGACTTTATCTTTTTTTGGGAAACAAAGCAAGACAGTGAATTACTTGAATTTTTCCTGTGAGCTTTGTTTTAGAGACAAAACAACCAAAATGTAAACAGACAAAAAAAACCTCCAAATGAGATAGTTTGATAACTTTTAATTTTTGAATCTTTGAAGAAATTCTCAAATGTTCTGATTGTCGGCATTTTGGTTGACGCTAATGTTGGTTTTTTTCGCTCATGGTTGATTTCTCTTACAGAGACTCAACAAAGCTGTGATGCTGAGAATAACAAGCAGATTACATGACGTGATCAGCCAAGAATTACAGATAATCATCATTAATTGCACCTCTTTTCTATTTGATAAATAAATCTCCAAACAAAACAGTATTTAATATTCCGTAGAAGCAGAATCAGACGAGACGAGTGGGTTTTGCATTGTGTAAAAAGCAGACCGAGAGACAGAGAAAGAGTAATGGCTGGAGGATTCTTAATGGTTGTAGAAATGTTTGGAAGCCACCCAGACTGGCAGGGACGTAAATTTACCCGGGTGAATTAATGAAATGTTAGAGGCTACCACTTTGTCTTTTGGGTAATGATGTGTGTAAGTAATCTGGTTAAAGACATTCACGCTGGTGAATACAGAAAGGCAAAACCTGTAAAGATGGCATTAATTCTCAAGTATGACTTGCACTTTTTCTACATCATTCATTAACATCACAGTTTTGTTTTTTAGGGGTGAAAATAAGCAGAATACTTAAAGAGTTGCACCACTTTTTTACTCTAGCCGTGTGAGCGGAAACATTTACAATCATCACGGTAGCAGTTGCAGTAAAACGCTAAACAGCACTAAACTAACTATAAACGATGACCTTATGAGAGCCAAAGTTTAACAGCCTCTGGTATGACTCTCACATGCTGAACAGCCCCCTCCTCCTCCTCCTCTTCCTCTTCTCCTTCTCCCTGCACAGTGTAGTATGTGACTCAATGGATCACTGATTCGCACCAGTAAAGCTCCGTAGCAAAGCTCGTCCCTGCTTCGTTGCTCAACCATCATCACTGTAAACCAAAGCTCGCCGATGCTTAATGTAAACTTACCAAACATGGAGCTGTTTCAGGCGAGTAATGCAGGTAGAGTTTCCCCCCTCCCCTCCTGGCAGCCTCTAATCTTACAGGCTGTTTTTGATAAGCGTTATTATCAGGTGTTCTGGAGGCTCTCACACGCTGTGGTACTCAGCGGCCACTGATGTAGCAGAGGTGACAGGCTGGCTCATGTGCGGTGGATGTTTAAGATACGCTCTGAGCAGCTGTGGTTTCCACACCTTGTATGGACAAAAGAGCTGCAGGGGGGCTTAAAGTAGATCTGATTTTCCACAGGAAAAACGTGGTTTGTGGATGCTTTAAAGAGTACAGTTACACGTGTTTCTGTTGACTTTTTGATGTATATTCATGGTGACAGAGGTGAGGTGACAAACTCCAGACATGTTTGTGTTATCAGGAAGGTAACATATTTTGACAGTGCATGCAGTGGAGGAACAGCTAAAGAAAAATGTATCACATCAAGATTTATTTACTTATTTTAGAGCCAAGAAAATGAGTTCACTTATGGATGACTCAACTGAAGAGATAGCATTACAATCATTTACCACCATTGAATCCGAACAACTCCTATGTCACACCTGTTGTTTGCAGCCAGGTTTAATTAGCATCTCCGAGTTTGATTAGCATCAAACAAAAAATGTCGATTTGCTTGTTGTTGGAACTGAGGATCAGGGAAAATAGGCACAGTCAGAAAGAAAAAAAAAGATTTCAAAATTGGGATTTTAATTCTACAAAAATAAAGTTTGAATGGAGTCTAGAGTCATAAATCCATTTTTGGATTTTGCATGTGGACATATTTATATGAAAAAACTGTATACATACACATCCTAAACCTATCACTCAGCAATACCCCACTTTAATTCTGGTAAAATAGACTTAATTTTTGTAATTTTGTTGTTTTCATTCTTGTAAATGCCCAACTTTATTTTTTAGATTTTATTTATTTTTCCCATAATATCAAGACTAATCGTTCATATATGATAAATTCTTGTTTGTCAATGATTTTTCTTGTATTCTCATATTTTGAGCCCTAATTTCTCCTGTAAACACAAACATAATTCAATCCACCCTCAATATATGTGGTCAGTTTTCTCATACAGTGTACATTCAGTCATGCACAAAATCAGCTGATTGATGAAAGTGACAGGTGTCATGTGTTTCGGTGAGTGTGTAAAAATAATAGAATAACTACTTTAGAGGCATGTAAGGTCTGATTTGTGTTAATTGATAACACACAGTAAAGAGAGAGGACAGAGGAAGGTGAGGACAGGCTGTACAGGTTGTGAGTACATGGAATGCAAGTCAGCCGACCAAGCTTGACCTTTGACCTCTTTGCTGTCAATTTCCCGCAAGCCAACCTGTGTTTATTTAAGCGAGACCTGCTCTTCGATGGAGGTCTGCCTTCGAAAATGCACCTTATTTGTGACAAATGAGCGAGCAGAAAGCAACTTCACATTCATTGATTTTTATTTGGCAATAACTTGAAATCAAAGTCAGAATCATAACCGTCATAAATCCGGCCCTGTTGGACTGCCGAGCAGGAGTTTGAACCTCGTAAAACATCTGTTGATTCAAGTTCTTCGCTGTCCATAAACACGTAAGTGGATCTTTACAAGCACCCTGAAGAGAAACAGAATATCACTCGAGCAGAGTTCAGCAAATGCGCCGCGTCTCCTTGGGGTGTAATTGGACTGTGCTTGGCTGGCTTTAGGTATCCACTAGGTTCTTCTTCAAACAGCGGGTCATGTGACCGGTGTGACCTTTTCGGTGGGGAGACGTAGGTGGGGGAGAAGAACGGTGAAGTGGAGGGAGGCCACATCGGTCCGTAACACACTTGCTGTGGGCATGTGTGTGGTCTGTGCTCGTATCTATGAAAAGGGCACGCAGATGTATTAACGCTCTGTGACATGAAACGTTAACAGAGAGGTTCTCAGAGGGCAGAGTGGCCATAAACAGGCATAAAGAAACGGTGATTTGCTGTAGATTATGACCATAAAGCATCTTCAATGTACACACTAAAAAGACGCACACACACAACACAAACTGAAACCTAGCTGCTGCTTCCCGTCTGATCAGTAGAAGTTTATTTATAAAAGCGTGCGGGGAATTGTCATCTTATCTTAGCCATTTGTCAGCTGCGCCACAAGAGGTATTTGAAAAGACAACAACAAGGCTTAGCGTCAGCAACGGCTGGCAAAGGATCCTGAAGAAAAAAAGGAATCAGCTAAAGAACGGTACAAGATATTTAAATATGTATCTGCAGCTATAAATAAACTCTACACTGACCACAACTAAGAAGTGAAGTCTCTCACGTTCTCCTTTAAAGGCCGCAGTTGTCATTCTTGAGTTTCTTTGTAATTAATGATGCGCCGCACAAGCAAAAGAGTTTGTGCTTAGACAGTGGCGGCCATCTTGTCTTGCTTTGTCATACTGTATTTATGAGCTTGTTCTGTCACTTTCACTTAATATGCTTACTCACAAGCTATAATTATCCACCTAAGTATCCTTTATCTGAGCCCTCCTTTTCTTTTCTTTTCAATTCAGCTCACTTTTTCCTTTCTGTATCCTCGCCCCCTCTCTCCTGCTCCCTTACTACACTTTTATCTCCCTTCCTCTCTGTTTCCTCCTCCCTCTTGCCCTTTTTTTCTTCCCTCCTTATCTTGTTCTCTAGCCGTTTCCTCCCTCTTTCCCCTGGTACTGTTTATAAACCGCCACACTTCTTCTCCTCTTTCCCTCCCTTCTTCACCCTGCCCATTTTAGTCCCAGAAGACCAGACAGACCCCTTATCCCTTATCGCCCCATACGTTGAAAGCATGACCCTGAGATCTCGGAACAGAGGGGCCTTTTATGGTCATGGGAAGAGATCTAAAGGCTGGAGCGAGCTGGGCAGAACAGTAACCAGGAGTAACTTAGATACTTGAGTGCCCTCTGCCCACTTGACTGGTCAACAAGAGTTAGCCATGCATGGTCAAACTGCTCAAGATTAACTTAATATGGCGGAGGTAAAGTTTTAAAGAGCTTTTAAGTAAGTCTTCGGTCTTTTTGGATTAGCTTATTAGAAGCTTTTTGTAAGTCTTAACCCAGGAAAAGTAGATTGACTTTCTTTCTGTTGTGCTAAACAACATTTTCTTTATTATTCAAAAGAACTTAAATCTAGCTCTCCCTGGTGAGGTTGGCGTTTGTAGATGACGACTAGTTGGACATGACCAGGATTCATTAACATTGCAAGCAGGGATGAGTATTGATAATATTTTATTGATACCAATGCTCATATCAATTCTACTTATTCATACAGTTATTTATCAATTCCTCTTGTGAATTTTATGTTTACAAAGATAGGTTTCACAGATTTTCTGTATCAACATTTTATTTAGTTTATGAGTGAACACATATGAAATAGGTCAATGGATTTAGATATCTCTGGATGTAGATAAACAAATGTAAGTTAAAATCGCACATTGAGTGAAGTTGACATTGTTTTGTTTTATGTTATTGACTGACTTAAGCCACCTAATTGTGCTTTGAGTTGTTTTGAGCCTTGAGCTTGCTGTAGTCGTAGAAGATCAGCCATGAGTCTGCACTTCCTGTTTGAAAATCAAAAAAAGTTATTGTGATATTTCTCTGTGATGAAAGTTGAAATTCTGTTTAAAAAGTGAAGTTATATCAACGTATGCTAACTGCTAGTATATCAATGCAATGCATCAAGCTAGCATAATTCTTTTTATATCGTTTTTGGTACATTAGAAGATGTATAAAATGCGAATTGCATTAAATCCTGAATCTGTTTTCCTGGGAAACTGCCATTTATCTGCCAAGCTAAGCTAGCTGGGGCACAATAGTTTGACATACGGTCCGGCTCCTCTGGTGTAATGTAAAGTATTGATAAATTGTTAAGATTAAAGGCTAATGATTTCGATGGATTGAACCCTCTCAACCGGTAATGCTTCTCGATTCCCATCCATAATTACAAGTAATGGACACATCTTAGCACTTAGTATATATCGCTACTATAACTACATCGTAAAACTAAGTTTCAAAGTTTGCTTGTGCTAACGTTTCAAACCGTAGCTCTACGTACCAGTTAAAAAACACATTACCTCATCACTTTGTAGCCAATAAAAAGTGGTTTTGTGCATATAAAAGTACAGGAAGCAAACCTTAGACACCTTTACCCTTGTAACTATCAGTTAAACCTCATGTATGGTTAACAGACAGTTATGCAAATGAAATTCCTGACGGGGTGAGTTGCACCTGTACAAAACGCTTAATTTTTTTCTCAAGCCTGAGATAAGAGCTATTGATTGTCATGCATTTTATTAAAAAATAAAAGATGGTAACGGAAAACTGTTTGACACAGTGTCAACAAGCAGAGTGGATATCATGGAAATGTTTCCTGCCAATGGTTTCATTAAACATTTGGGACCAGGTTATGCTGAGCATTGCTTTTATCTCTATTTTGAATGAATGATAATTTAGATAATATGTTGCCTTCTTTAAAATAATGTTTCACAATTTTATAGAGCAAATAACACTGGGCCCAGCTTTGTATGTATGTAAGTGTTTGCTGATTTTTGTAAACTTAAAAGAATGCATAGTTAGACATACAAGCAAGTAAAGGATCTGAAATATGTTCCACTAGGTGTCAAAGTTCAAACAAAGTAATCGTTATTGGCAGTCCTAGTGAGGGGATATTTAAGTGCCGTCACTTCTCCGCACAACGAGGAACAGCTGCATATAATGGGAACATATTAACAGAAGGCTTACGTTTCCTCGTGGAGACACAAAGCATGACTGAGTATCTGCTGTTGTTTTTGTCTCCACTTGCTCGGGACACTTTAACCCTCTGCCCACCCAACCCTCTAAACCAAACAGTGTAAGGTGTCCACTCGGGCAGGCGGCAACAAAAGGGAGTCCAGGAAAAGGCAGGGCGGACTTGGCCGATTAGTTCACGTTAATGAGCAGTGAGGAATGTTAAGTCCATTCACCGGGAGGCATCAGATAAGAAAAAGGAAGAAGAGAGCAAGCTGCTATGAAGGATTTTGATAAACTCTTAAGCTGACAGCCAAGAAGTCACTCTTTTCAGCAGCTTGTAAAAAAAAAAAAAAAAAAAAAAACACCTTGAGGCCTTTTGATGACAACTTTTCCAGTCTACATCTAAAACAATGGAAACTGTTATAGGAAGAACAGAGCAAGAGAAGGGGGAAAAACACAGTGAAGTGGGCGCTAACTCGCCTTCCCTAGGACATTTGTTTAAATGTCTTTTAAAGGTTAACCTGTTGGAACATTTACAGGCCTTCACCGAGCTGTAATTGTTGCTCAAAAGCATTTCAGGGGGAGCAGGAAAGAGAGAGACAAAAACAAAGAATTGCCTCGCAAGGTTGAATCGTGACGTTCAGAGTGTGTTCAACCTCAACTGCTGACCCTTAACCTCCATGAAACAACCTGTGACCTCTCACCCCACATGTGAAACTCAACCCTTCAAACTTCTGGTGATTAACAGACAAACGGAGTCATCCATTTAGGGTGGTTTGACACCTCTCGGGGCCTCGCTATCTCTCACTCTTCACGTTCTCTGACACGGAAGATGAAAAAAAAAAAGAATATGCAGGGATGATGGAGAGCAATGCCAGCACGGAGCAGTGACAAGTCAGATAGCAGAAGAGTGTGGGAGTCTGTCAGTTAGACTGTTTTTTAATAACCCGGCGCTCAACTGATGCAAGAAAACTCAACTTACCCTGAGCTCACACAGGCTTATGGGTAGACTTTGATTTTAGGTTGAATACACTGATCCAAGACTTTAGAAGCAACTTGTGCAATTAAATACTTTTTTGTTTTCCATCTTGATGTTTTACACTCAAAAGCAATTCACTGTGTATGAATGGTGGACCACGAATCCTCACCACCTCCTATTGATGATAGAAGTGAAGCCAATATACACCTCTGATGGATGCTGACCTTTGGCACTTGATGATATTTCTTGCTTGAGCCCTTGTAGTTGAGTTTCTTGCTCAAAGAAGTTGTTTGGGCATCGTCCTTTTCTGCAGACCTAAAGATATACGCAATTACTGACACTATTACTTCAAAGCTTCATATATAGCTATCATATATGGTATTCATCATTCTGAGAAGTTCACAAACTCGTATCATTTCATTACCTTTCACATGGGCCACGTTTTCAACATCTCTGATTTTTAATGGCGTTACACCAAAAAACATCAAGGGGCGTAAGATTTGGCCTGGAAGATGCACTTTTATTATCTTTTTGTCACCATAAAGTGGGCTGTACCTTATTCATTCCAGCAAAATAATGTAGGAAGAGATGTTATATCTGGTTTTGGTGTGTTAGCCATGGCATTTAGTTAGGCTATGTAACATCAGGCTACGTGACATCAACTTTCGTAACATCATCCTATTTCAGCTCACTATTTGTTATGTTGTGCTAAAATTACATCACCCTACATTAGTCACACTAGGTCACACCATGCTAGGTTATGGCATGTTATGTCAAACCACCAGGACTACACAACATCAGGGAGAATTGAGCTCAACAGAATGAAGCAATAAACTTTAAAAGAAATTGCAAAATAAATTCCAGTAAATAAAGTTAGCACAAAATAATTTTCTCCCAATAACATGCAGCCCTACGTTGTGTAAAGCTATGTAACGCCATTCCAAGTAATGTTAGACAATGAGGCACCATGCGAAGTAACTTTATGCTATGTAACATCACCTCACCCTATGTCACGCCATGTCACGTCACACCTCGTTACGTCAGGTCATGCGAGGATATGTCATGTCACACAAGGTTATGCTATGCTATGCCATGTTATGTTTAGTCACATAGCATCATGATACACTATGCTTATGTTACCTTGAGTTAGCTTGCAGAGTTTGCAAATATTTCGGAATAAATATTAAATAGTTTCAAAAGAACTTCAGTGAGCTGATAAAATAAGTACAGGTTTACTGAGAAGAGCTTGAAAAGCAGACAATGCTACTTATTCCCTATTTAGCAGTAACTGAACCTTAACTTCGCAGAAAAAACTTCATCACAAAACATCAACGCATGAACAAACTTCAATACTAGTTTGCTTAAAAAAATTTATCTCTTCATTCATCTGTCCGTTAACATGGAACAGGCATAATAAGAGTCAGTAGGAGGAGGTCGTGATAGTTTGGCTTCACTTTAGGAGCCGTCGCACCATCATTTTTTTATACACAGCCTGTGGCACAAGCACATTTCAATAAGCCACTTTACTTTCTCTTTCAAGGCTTCAAGGTCAAAGCCTCGTCCTGCCACATCTGGGTCGAAGGCCTTTTGTCTAATAACTTGGCTGGTGGACACACACACACACACACACACAGAAACACATAGTAATCATCTCACATCGCGCCAAGGTCATGTCCCTCATTTCAGCCAGGAACGAACGGTCAAAAAAGCTCTCAATTAAAGTCAGGGCAAATATCTGAGAAAGTCACCTAGATTATAATGAGGCATTTCAGGCAATAGGTGTTACAGATTTTATAAGTCTGCGACACAGGCTGAATAGAAATGACACACGAATAAGCAGCCAGGACATTTAATTACACAAATCAAGCAGCTTTTATAACGGCTGACAAATTGCTCTCTATGCTGGAGAAAAATTAAGATGCTTTAATGCGGGTTTTGAACGATGTTCCAGTCGGCTGGTGTTCGAGCTCTCAAGCAGTTTTTCTGTCAGTTTTGGATTTGTTAATTGACACACCATGACATGTAACACTTGGTAGCAGGTAGGTCTCTTTGTTTCACACCTTGAGTGAGATTTTTACCCAACATGACTTTCAGGTCTGAAAGAAAATGAAAGGAGAAAACATTGTCCCTTGGCTGATATTTTTAGCATCAGATGTTGGTTTCTAAATTTATCATTCTTTGTAATTTAGCTCCTTCATCAGGTTCATACAAAGATCATTTTAGATTATTACAACTTGGATCTCATTCCCAGGTTTGGCTGTCTTTTCTTTCTGTTGTTTCACACTCGAGTGAAATGGATAAGATTTCACCAGACAGGGAAGGAACATGAGCAATCAGACTTTTGTGAAGCTTGATACTTGCATTGTTCTCAGACAAGAAGACGGGTTTGAAACAATTTTCAAGGTCGGCCAAACTTATTTAGAGGTTAAAAACAACTGGAAACATTCAAATGGTAAAACAAGTTTTCCAAAGTCAACATCCAAACTTTTTTTCTTTTTCAACCTAAAGCCACTCGATCAAATTTCATTTATAGAACAGAAACTATCCCATGATATTTTACACTAAAGCAGCTCTTGCACAAAATCACAGTCATCTAGACATGAGCAGTTGCTTTACTGATTGTCAATAAAAACATTATCTAAAGGAAGAAACCCTCAAAAGACTCAGACTAATTGGTAGTTGGCCATCTAATACTTGTTTGGCTGATGTGGTTTATCCTCTTGGGTCACCATTAGCTACATAGTAGTTACTGGTCTTCTTGGCGTCCAAATCAGGGATTAGTGTTCAATAGTGATGATGGACTATTGTTTTTGTTCTAGTGTAAATGCTAGTTTTACCCAGCAAAGTTGATATACAGCTAATTCTTCGTGAGAATTCACTCTCAGATCTCTCTGGCACTGCAGAAATCTGATTCCTGACAGTGACACACTTTATTTTCTAGTACTATCACCTGTAGTTTCTTGTTGTTTAGATTTTATGAGGGAAGTTTTTTGTTATTTGAAGGAAAACAGGTTTAAGTTACTGAACAAGTGTTTAAAAATCACGAGTCATCTCTCAGGTTAAGCATCAAAAACCGGTTCCTGTCAAGAATTGATAAAGAATGGTTTGACCCATCAACATCTGTAGCCTTTGTTCTTAATAATTCTCTTCTCAATTCTGTACATTACGCCAAAGCAGACAGACTTTTCATCCACTATTCTGCCCCAGCTATCCAAAGCCACCAGGTATGTTAGCAGATTAATGACTGTTTCCCAAGAAAACTCTGATTCTGGATATTTCACTTGAAGTTTTACTTAAGAAGCTGTAAAACTGAAGACACAGAGAAATGTACATTACTCTCTGACAAGAGATTCATATTCAATACACTCAGCATGTTACACATCTCCTAATGTACCTCAAACAAAACAGAAAACAGAGCTAGCCTGATGCTAACATGTATAAGAAATTGCATTGGTATGCTAGTGGTTAGAGTACATCGTTATAACTTTGGTTTCAAAACAGAATTTCAACTTTCACCACAGAAATACATCACAATAACTTTGGGTGAACAAAACTCAAAAATGTCTAATGAATACAAACAGATAAATGAGTTTGGGCTCGTGGCTGACTTCAGCACAACTACGGCAAGCTCAAGGTTCCAATTAACTCGAGGCATTGTGAGATGGCCTACTTCAGTTAATAGCATACAATGAAACAATACATCAACATTTGTCCACTTGATATATAATTTTTACTTACTTTTATTATCATTTTATCTAAATCCATTGACCAACTTTTCACTTTTCACTTATCAACTCAATAAAATGTCATTGAGCCAAGTCTTCCCTGTCAAAGCCAAACTATTTATACTGTATTAGCTACTGATCTTTGTTCTTGTTTTGTTGCCAATCATTACTTTGCATGGACATTAAAAATGACGATGTAGAAGTGGCCAATTTTCCTCCCAGGAGCTTTAATAACTTGGATCATTAGATGCAATTATGCATTTTTTAACTGTAACCTTCAAATGAGACCCATGGTTTTTCAAACCAGTTTTCTGTAAGTTAATAAATCACTGGCTGTTAATAAATGTTGGAGTAGATCCCTTGTCCTCCACTTTTTAGAGCAGCAAACCATCCAGGTGCAATGATAGACTATCAATAAGGTGGTGACCTCATCTGGTGCCTTTGGAGTTAGGGATCTCTGATTAGAGGTGCATTGATCCCCTGAGACTCGCTGCAGAAGTGGCCTTAATAGGATCTGATGTTTTTGGCCGGGGGCTCCACGCTCTGCTGTGCTCCGCTAAGGCGTTGCCAGGGAACTGCGCTGGTAGCCGGCTGTGAGGTGCTCAGCTGGCTTGTGGTAGGTAGGGACTGCTGTTTTTGATCGAAGCCTGACTCCTTGTTGGTGTGCGAGCACGCCATAAATGGTCAGTGATTCAAAGGCCCGTAGCAGGCTACTCAGCACTATGGAAATGCAGGTATGTGACTCACAAAAGAAGCAGTAAAACTCTTAAAACCCAATAAAACAATGGCAAAGGGTCTATCTTTGCTTTTTTTATGAATACAAAGAACTTGCTCATCCTCTGCCTCGACCTTCAGTTTAGTTTACTGCATCGTGAAACTCAGCATTTACAACTCTCTCTGCCTCTTTTTTGAGCTTGTTTCAGAGCAACATAAATAAAGACTGATACTGTAATCAACAGCAGATGTCTGCAGGAGAGAGCTGATGACACATTTGCCTGTGAGTCATCCCTCATCCAGCATGTGCAGTCAGCTCCACAAACGGACACACGACCAAGCGATCATATATCACAACAACTGACGTCAGGAAGTCTCAGGAATGAGGTTGGACACAGCCAAGAATGTCCCATTGTTCTGATCCCGTAGAGGACTCATTGTTTTGTGCATTTGCACATCCAGAGCTCAAGTGTCTCTGAGAAGACACAAGGTAAATCAGGGTGAGGTTTCAGGTAACAAGTGGAGGGAGAGTTGGATGACTTAACTTCCCCCTGGAGATACAGTTTCGGAGAAGTTGCAAATGCTGTGATAATCTTTGAGAATTTTTTCTAGAGTTCAAAAGTTAGAGATCAGGAAGTGTGATTTTTTTGCTCTGGTGCTCAATTTTCAGGGTTACGGGTTGGCCAAGCATTTTAAACATGCCCTCTAAATACAGCCTTTGTCTTCATTGCAACAGTTGCTGTAGGTCTCTCTTCAAATATTCCATCAATAAAATCAAAAAGATAATATAAAAGAAAGTAAGCAACACACGCTGGAGAAAATTCATAAAATAAAATAAAACAAAATTTGAGAAATTATGCATAAAATTTAGAAGAAGAATGTGTTGTGTTTTGAAGCTGTGTATTTTGTGCAAGAGGATGAAAAATAAACCCAAAAATGGTGCTGTTTCCCCTTAAACATCTTCAAAAAGGATTTGACATAGATATTTATTTGCATTCATGGTAGTCAATAAATTAAACTATGAGAAAATGCAAACATCAAAATATTAAAGGTTCATGTTATTTCAAGAAGGAGGGTCATGTAAAAGTTTTTTTTTCACCCATTAGACACTGAATTACACAGAATTAAAATTGTTTTAGATCTTGAAATAAACTACTAAGTTTGGTGGTGATTGGTACAAAACATCCATTTGTGTTTTTTTGTTTTGTTTTGTTTTGACTACATAAAAAATTGAGAACTAGGCATGTGCTTTCTTTCTAATTTTCTTTGAAAATAATTTACTCAGCTTAGTGAAATTTCACATCTACACAAGTCACAAAAAGAGTCATTTTGTAAGATGTCAATAAACATTGTAAAACTTAGCTTTAATCAAGTCTCTCAAGAAAAATTTTACTTGAAATGAAACAAAAATAATTGCTTAGTATTGAATTTTTTCAGTATCACATGAGAAGCTGCACTTATAAGTAATAGCACTTCACTGTATGCCAAAAGAATCAAGAAAGGGACTTTGGGTTCATTTTTGTTCAAAAGGGTGCCAAAACAACAAAAACTGAATTTGAATCATTGTATTGAAATCTAATATTTTGAAACTGAATCTGTTTTCTTCCTATTTGTTTGTTCACCTGCTTGTAAATTGAACTTTCTGTACTCTTAAATCAAAAAATTCAATCTCAGTGTACACAATTCAGATTCATTTTTACAATTCAATTTCAGTTCATTACATCTGTGAGGAAGAGTAACTGAGCACAGATTCACAGAGATCCTCTTTTCCTCAAAGCTGAAACTTAGTTTCAGAACATTGAATCTGTGACTGTGAACTTGATTACTTTTGATAAACTAATGGTTATGCCACATTTAAGTGAAATTGAATTGTCACTCTCAACTGAAATTATTAGTTTTTTAACAGAAGGCATAAAGGAAGTTGAGTTTTCAAGTAGGTAGAGTTTGATTTCAAAGCGAAAAAAATTCAATGTCAAAACATTTAATTCAATTCCAGGTTATATGTTTCAAATTCAATACAGTAATTCAAGTTGTAGTGGAACAAATCTCCGCCCATGACAGAAGCTTTACTGTAAATAATAAGTATTTGAGTTTCTTTTTGGGCAGCTTTTCTAACTCATGGACTGTCTGATCAAAACTTTTAGTGATAGTGAAACTAAACCCTCCCCTTAAATGATTTCAGACCTTTTATTGTTTTAGTTTCCTTTTTGTTTTCGTTCCTGCTGCATGCTTCACCACCACATCACTATTAGCCTCATCAGCCTCAGCAGCTGTCAGTGACCGGCCTTGCTCGTGCCTGATTGATACCATCCTGCTTCAACTCTTTGTTCCCGCCTGGCTCCATATAAGGAGACCCTCTACAAGAGTTTACTTGAACAGAACAGCCAGAGACAGAACCCAGTGACAGCCCCGCGGGGGTTCAGCTCGCCTCAGATAAGATAAGAGGCGAAGGTGAGAAAGTCGCCAAGGTGAGATTTGTTGTCTGGACGGCCGGTTTGGCCCTCTTCAGCTATCACTCTCCCAGTTGCTAAGCTTCTTTGTTTGTGTGTTGCTCTGCCTTTGGCATCGGTGGTGTGTATCAGGTTACATGTGGGAATGAGGTGTAGTGTTAGTTCAGCAGTTCCTTTGTCTCTTGAGTTATGAATCTTCTACTCAATGAATCAAGGACTTTTAAATCTGCTGTGTGTAATGTATACCCCCCATTTTAGTCAAAATTCAGCTTTAAATTGAATCAGAAGCTCAAGTAATTCAATTATTTCTTGAAATTCACTGTGATGGTATTGATGTGGGTGTGCACGATACTATTGTACGTATGCACACAGTCTATTGTTTGAATTTGATGCACACTAATACAATTACTTATTCTTGTCACTTGCCAACTCAATTATGAGATCATTCCTGCTATGAGGTGTTTTCACGTTACTTTATCATCATGAAAGGGAGGGTTTTTCATGTCTTGGTAAATTTAAAAAGAAAAGAAATCCAACCCACTCACTTTATAAATCTCAGACACATCTACAGTTACACGTAAGAAATAAAACAAACATGTTTCATCATTTCTAAATGTAACCAGATCTGCATTCATAGGTTGAGACAGGATGCCTCAGCACCCCCTGTTATGCTGTACTGTTGTGTCTGTGTTGACTAAAGGTTGCTGTTGGTGCTAATGTGTCTCGTTTGTTGAGGGAACTGCTGCTGTTCACACAAGTCTTTTATAGACATGGCAGCCAAGTTACTCATTGTGTTGCTAATGTGGTGACAGGGTATGTGTGCTCTGAAAACAGACTTCTTACCACTCTACTTTCAAAAATGCACTTTTCTATATCACATTAAGAGCAAATTGGGGAAAAAAACCTTCATTTATGTTCACATTAGAGGTTACTCATCTTGTATTTTTTCGATATAAATCCAGAGCTAGCACCTTGTTGGCTTAATCCTGCATGTTAGCTCCTTATAACATTGTAGCATTTTAGTTTTACCTTTTATGAATGCACAGATGAACAACAGAACAGCACAAACTGTGACGAGGTGAGTTGCTTCTTTGTAATAAAAATCTGGCTAGCTTTTTTAAGCTAAACTACCTTGTTAACAGGGACAGGTACCAATTTTGGTACTGTTATATTAAGTCCATCAGTAGTACTGAGCACTGTTTGGTTTTTCCAGTCTTTCACCCGAATTAGTTCTATATTTGAAGACTTTTTTTAAAACTTTTTGTGCCTTTTTATTGGATAGAGGAGAGAGGACAGTGGATAGAGTCGGAAAGGGGGAGAGAGTGGGGAGTGACATGCGGGAAACAGGCAGGCCGGATTTGAACCCGGGCCACCCGCTTGAGGGCAAACCTCATGGTGCGAGGCCATATCCCCTACCCAATCTGCGCCCCTAGACTTTTATATAAAATATGTAGGTACGAATGCTAGCATAGACTGCCTCAACTGCTAACACTGCAAGCTACATGACAATGGAAGGATAGACAGGCTGCACATGAATAGCTCTCATCTGCAATTCATATGTGTGAAGAAATGAAGAGTGGATTGGAATAATAGCAAGCAAACAGAGTTATTACTCACACTGAATGTAAACCAAAAGCTAACCAATAGCTGGCTGTACCAACTGTTTAAACACTACCCATACTCCTTCATAGTATCCAATCTTGTAACTCATTTTCAATTTGGAGTTTTCCTAAAAAAGTGTTCTCACTATGTCAGCAGCATTTGCTGAAAAACATAGAGACATGCTAATTGGATCATACTACCACCACATTAGCATCAGAAATATTTCTGAACCACAGTCTTTGCTCATAAACAAGCAGTACTCTTTGTACCCGGACTATTTGTTCCCAGGGAACAGTTCAAATTTTTTCGACGCAAGTATTATTTCCCACCCATGAGTGTCAGCCAACTTTTTCTGTGTCTCAAAGTCGAGCTTGGGGTAAGTGGTAAAATTTGCAGTTTAAAATATAGGTTTAAGATTGTAATTTTAAAATAATTGAACATCAAGATTTTCTTCCTGAAAGTAAAGCTTCCATCTGAAAATTTCCATTCGACAACCCCAAATTTTCACTGCAGTGCACCTGTCATTTTGTTGTCCGTCAAAATGCATAATAATCATCACTTCGTCGATGAAATATATTTGTAGTCTCTCCTGTGTTACTCCCGCTGTGGTTTTCCACCTTCCCTGACCTCAACAATTAAATTCTCTTTTAGTCTCTCTTTGAATTCGTATACATTGTAATTCCTCAGCAATGCCAGCTCCAGTTGCAAGTTGAAAAGTTCAAATGTAAAACAGAGGCCAGAGCTGTGAGGGAGGATTGCCATAAAACACAGCAGGCTGTAGATTACACAGGAGAACACAATGCGCTCACTGTAGAAAGGTGTGTGTGAAAGGGTGTGTGTGGGTGTGTTTGCTGAGCTGAAACACATCCCTATCAGGGTTTGAAAACTCCATCTTTTAGTGTAACCCAGAGAACTGTTTCACCCAGAGTCCTTTTCTCATAACCTCATCTGTTACTGTCATGTATGCAAAGTGGCTATTAATAACCGGTGGAGGTTAATGAAAAATACATGATCTCTCTTGTCTTCCTCAGGTCCGAACGCTATTTGTCAGCGGGCTTCCACTGGATATTAAGCCACGGGAACTCTATCTCCTGTTCAGACCATTTAAGGTATGTTTGTATGTTTTAAATGGATGGGCTGCAGCTATTCTTAGCAGCTTTTTTCTTTCCAGCAGTCAATGGGACCTCCATTAATGGTGATGAAATAAACGGCAATGGAAACTCTCCCGCGAGGTTCAAGTGTCTGTGTTCCTAAAGCTGAGTTTCAATCACGTCTCGATCCATGGGAAGCTTGTGTGTGTGTGTGTGTCTTAGTGTATATGTGTGTGTGTGTGCATGTGTGTCATGGAAAAATGGCCTGCTGCCTGCGATACAAAAACAAAGCTATTTGCTTCACTTCAGAAACTTCACCTCGTCACTGGCACACTGAGTCAGTCGGTTTAGTTCAGGTGAATGCATGCAGGTAAATGCTGCAAGCCTTTTGGACTTCCGCCCTTGAATAATGTACTTTAATGGGGTTGCAGAAGCACAGTTAAAGTGAATAATGGGACATTTGCTATGCATCCATCTCTACCTTGGATAATGCTCATGGCATGTACTCTAAGTAGATGGTTTACAACGTGAGCATTAAGGTAGTAAATCTCAATTAATCAGGCAAGACAAGGCAACCAGTCTGTATGGGCTTCTTAAGAGCTCTTGTAAAAGAGATATCACCTTGTTTGAACCTTTCAACTCTCGTGAACAGGGACAGACAGAAACAGTTTTTTTGGACCTTTCATTGCTTTTGTTGCATTCTATCATTTCTCCTAAAATATAGTTAAATTTTGAGAATTATGTTGATTTTTTTTCACTTTCCATCAGAGCTGAGAAATTGATTGAAATTAGATTAAACTGCAATTTGGCAAGCTGCAATTCTCTTATTGCATACAGCGCAGTATTCCTCTAACCTTAAATGTTCCAGACGTTTTTACAGTACATGTTTTGTGCTCTACAACAGTTTTACTCAACCATGCTTGACCAAAAAGACAAATTGTAAAAGTGGTGAAAAGTGTCAAAAAGGCAAATTGTAGCAAAAAATATGAGTTCAAGGTAGTAAAAATGTTCAAAAGGAAGCAAAACATGGGTGGACAGGGGCAAAAATTGTAAGAAAATAGTCAATATAGCAAAATGGTTTATAAATATGAATAAAAAGGGTCTAAAATGGGCAAAAAACAGTCGCAAGTAGCAAAAAAGCATTAAGTGCGTAGACATGAACATTGCTTGTGTTTGTTTAACTATTCATAAGATAAGGACCCAAAAATTAATGGCACAACAAATCGCACTTGCAACAGGGAACAATAATTGCAATTAGACTATTTTTGAAAATCTTTCAGTCCTACTTTCTGTTGTAATTGGCTTGAGAACGTTTTCAAGAGATGTTGATCCTCACCTATTTTAAAATTTAAAACAAAACATTTACGTGTATTATGAACTATCAGCATATTTAGTTTTGTAGATTTTGTAATTGTTCACAAAATTCAAAATCATTTAAATAGTGATATCAACAAATCAAAATTTTAAAAATGGTTTTGTTGATCAAGTAGTATGTGAAGTGCTTTTCTGGCTTTATGTCCCAAAAATATTCAAAAAGTGCTTACGTTAAGGCTCTACTTTGGTTCTTCACACTTGTTTTGATTGAAATGAATTTAAATCATTTTTCTTCCCAAGTTCAGAAGATGTGCGCTTACACTCTGTTTTACGGTGCATGACACTTAGTGACATATTTAAAGATAACCTCAAGATGGTTGGATGAAAAATTGAAGATTTGCTTTTGATTATCAGATTATTAAGACCCTAACTACTGTTAATGATAAAAACATAACTGTGCAAAAGAAAAAACAGTTTTCAAAATATTTCCTCATTGATGACCTAAAAGACGGAAAAACAAGTTGATAATACTCCATTGTTGCTGTTAAGCTCTTTTACCTGACTGGTAAAAGGTGTTTTTGTTAAAGCCACTGTCTTTATCGCCCAAACATTATTTTAACATTCTAACTCTTTTATTCTTTTTTTCCAGGGCTATGAAGGCTCCTTGATAAAACTCACTTCCAAACAGGTAAGCTCCATGACACACTGGGCGCTGTGTCTCCAAACAAAAGAAGTTAATGAGTGATGGCATCAGTCAATCTTGCATAATCCTGTCACTGTTTACATTTCTCACCTCTGTGCTCATCAACACCTTAAATTTCTTTGTCTCTCCTTTGTCCTCATTCCTTTCCCTCTTGTGGTTAACAGCTTGTTGACTGTGAGAGATTAGCACAATTTGTCAGGAAGTACCTGGAATAGGAAAGGGGGAAAAAAAACTTTATTAGAGAGTGGGTAGAGGAGGGGGAGGGGAGGGAGAGAAGATTTGCACCAACTTGCCTTTGGCAGTCTTTGGATCGTGCGCTTGTAGTCGCAGACATTCGACTCCGGTGGGATGTGCGGGTATGAGGAGGGAGACGGGAAAAGAATTTTTGAGGTGTCAAAGCGAAGCGTTTTGACAAGAGCAGAACTGACGCTTGAGTTTAGCCTCGAGGGGCGCGGGACTGAAAATGAGCTCAGCTGGCAGGTGTCCACATCCAGACTTAAGCAATTTAGCTTCATGTCAGTGTACTTATTACCACATTACACCGTTTCCCATAAAGACATGACAAGCTCATTAGACGGGTTTAGGGCGATTTAAACTGAGAATAATACCTCTAAAACTAAGAACAAAGGAGGGATTTTTTCCTTCCGGTGCTGAAATCCTATTACTTAGTTTGGAACTTTCCTGTTTCGTGTTTCATTGTGGTTGCATATTGTCAAAAACTTTTAATAGGTAATTAGCAACAATATACTTTTTTAAAATCTGCAGCTCAGTGTGCAACTAATGAGTGTTTTACCCAGTAATCTGTCAACTCTTCTTGTTGAAGAGTTGGATCTTTTAGTGTGCTTGCAGTCGTATGAAAAGCCAAACGGGTCCCAAAATGACATAATACAATAACATCATGTTACATTTTTGAGGGATGCACAACATTTATTTCGAGCCAATACAGACCACTGAAAAACCAGAACACCAACTGACATATTTACACAAAACAAAGAAGAATTCTGACTCTTGAGTCATTTTTCAGATGTTTTGATATTTACCAGGAACCAGAGATCTCCTGTTTTTATTATGTTTAAGTCTTGATTTACACATTGACTGATCAAATTTAAGATTCTCTCTGGACTATGCATTTTAAAGATCAAATCAAACCAGGCACCAAGATACATGTCTGCAAATTAACCCTGACTTCAGCTACTGTCCTTTGTCTTCTTCTTGGAGACAGTTTGGTCATTAAATGTTTCTAAATCACTTTTTCCTCATTAATTTTCTTGCTTCTGATTCATTCAGGGTGAATTTTGCTGTTGAAAAATACATGTGAATTAGCATGACAGCACTCAGCTTTTTTCAGTGCTAATCCTAGCTAGCTACACTTTTCATATCTTGTTACTGTCACTTTTCATGTTTATACAAAACTCTGGGCCACTTATCAGAATTGTAGGGCCACAACATTGAAACTATTTCCCTACTCTTAGAGTTCTTACAGCATGTTTTATAAACTGAAAGTTTTTTTATTTATAAACCTAGGACAAAAAGTACCGTAATTTCTGGACTATAAGCCGCTTCTTTGTTCACACACTTTGGACCCTATGGCTTAAGAAATAATGTGGCTGATTTATGGATTTTTTTAGGTCAACAGGCTTCATTCCGACAATACATTTAGAGCCTTTCAAAGTGATGTTTCACCCGAAAATGCTTAAAACAGTAAAAAAATAAAAATCAGCATTTACATCGAAACACTGAGGGTCTGAAACCGTACAGAATGCATGCCAGGCCTGTAGTTGACAATATAACTGTAGGAGCCGTATACACGACAACAGTTTAGAGGCCAAAGAAAAAGTGAGCTGATCACTTATGTACACATATGTTGAGTATTTCTTCTCTGGTTGCAGAAATGGTGCAGTAGATGCACATTTTCTAGACAGGCAGTCTATAGATTCAGCAGCACAAGCATGAAACAGTAGTCCACTGTTGTGACTGTTATTCTTATTGTTGTTGTCCTGGTTCATTGGTGTATGGCCAATCCACAATGAAAGTGTAACGCGTGTGTGCAAAGCCGAGCGTGACGTCAGGGTTTCCACTGAAAACTCAGGCTTCCTGTTTACATGGCAATGGTGAGACTGAGACTAAGAAGAAAGAGACTCTAAATATGCACTTTTTTTTTCTGTTTAAACATAGTGGGTTCAGCTTATGTTCCAGTGTGCCCAGTAGTCTGAATTGATTATTGCTTTATTTTTCTGTATGGAATTGGCAGAGAAGATTTGGCAAACTCCTCAAGGGCTAAAATGTACATCCTCTGCTCTGCAGCTCTTTTTTTACTGCTGTAATTGTGGCTACAGCTGCGTTAGCAGGTTTTCATATTTCTTAACATACAAAATGTCCCCTGTGCAGTTTTCCCTCTCTGTGTAATGAATAAATGACTCCCTCAGCAGCTCTCGATGCACTTTGCCCTCTCGTTGCACTTCCTCACCTTGCCACATATTTTCATAATTGTCACCTTTCAAAGGCTAAAAGTCAGCTTATGCTTACATTCCCATCTCTCTGGATGCTGTAACATTCCTCCAGCCTGTCTTTGTTTTGTCCACCACTAATGACAAATATGATGTGAATCAATCGATCGCCCTCTGCCTCGCAGGCCGAGCACACACAGCCATCTCCATATATAGCAAGAGCCAGATCTCAGGCCTTTTCTATTTATATTCCTGCTTCACGTCCTCCTCCTGACGTCTTCACTTAGTCCTTCTCTTTTTTTTTAATGTTTCTTCTTTTTACTCCCTCCTCCTCCTCCTGTTTCTCTTCTTGTTCAAAATTCCCATAACCCTCCACTGCTTTTTTCAGATCACACACAGCAGTGCGACCTCATGGGAGCAGCATGTTTGGAGATTTTCTCCTCTCCTCCTAACATCCACGCATATATATGTTTTTTTTCTTCTTTCTTTTAGAATCCAAAAAAAAAAAAAGTATTCCGTCTTTGTACATGCAACAAATCTGACGACCAAACCCTCATCCTTGATGTTTTCTTTCTTTTCACCTCTACTTTCATGCACACAGGCTTGAGAGTGATGTCACCGGTGAAATAGATGTGAAAATATTGCTGGCCTCACTTTCTTTTATTTCTTCTCTTACCTTTAACCTCTACATTTTCTTTACTCCCTCCTCTGAACAATTTATCTTCCCTTTTTCGACCCCTCTCTGCCTCCCTCACATGCACTTTCTCTCTCTCCCTCTCCCTCTCTCTCTCTCTCTCTCATGTTGCCCGTATTTGGGCATAGGGGAGCTGAATGATGAACTCTCCTTGTAAGTGTCCAGCCTCCATCTCTCCTTCTCTCTTCTTCTCTCTGTCGCCTCTGTTTTATAAACAGAGTAAAAAAGAGGGAGACAGCAGAAAAAAAGAGGGGTTGGAGATGATGGTGGGGGGATGTAAGGAAAGAAAAAAAAAAGAACAACATGTCTATGTCACCCAGACAGAAACGCCGACTCAGTTTTCTGCCTTAAACCATGTTTCTTTTTTCTTTTGTTCTGTCTCCTTGTCTCCCCAGCCGGTGGGGTTTGTCAGCTTTGACAGTCGATCAGAGGCGGAGGCTGCTAAGAATGCCTTGAACGTAAGTGTCATGCCCTCTTCGTGCTCCAGCTCTGCGCTTCTTGTGATGACTCCAACCGCATCCCTGCATGTGTTACCCAGTGAACATTTCTTACATTTCCTTTCACGTGCAACTCACAGGAAATGGTTGCAAAGTCAACATATGATCGCTGCTGCACAAACTGTACGTCCGATTGTTTCTGTTTAAGTAAATAAGCCGTCTTCTTAAAGCTTTGGCTGCAAGGTCAGGAGGAAAATTAGCTCCTTCTTCACATATAAATAGAAGATATTGATCCAGGGTTTAATTTTAATCTCACTTATTTCAGAAGCCGGCTCGGTAGAAAGCCTTGATGAGGGAGAATCAAATATGAAACAGAGCCTGTCCTCTCAGGGTTTTATTCAGCTCTCTTAAAACAAAGCGAAGACAGCGCCGCTCTCACACAGCTTCAGTTTCCCATTGTTGTTCTAACCTGTCTACACACACTCAAAGTCTTCAGAGCTTGTGTTGATCTCTTTGTCTCAGAAAAAGATCAGCTTTATCATCCTCCTTAAAGAGGGAGCGTGACAACTATTGCAGAGTCTGTCAACTTTCAGACGCGGAGATATTGTTGCGCATCAAAGGCACAAAGAGTTGAAGAAAGGATAAAAATTATCATCTTATTATGAGCCAACAATAGTGGGACTGTTTCCATAGAATAACACAGTAGGGCTGAGAATTGAGCAGTGCGTTGTTTTTTCTGGGAGAGCTACATCCCAGGGGTCATATGGAGATTTTGCAAACATCTATCTGCATATTGAAATGTGGGAACGACTGAGAAAACTCAAGGAAGGAGGGGATTTGTTTCCTGTCACGGTATTTCTGTGATATTTCCCCCAGACTTTGAGCTTCTAAGGGGGCTCCTTATTCTTGCAAAACACCATTACAACAATTATCACCACAACAATACACGCAGAAGTGCAAAGGAAGTACTAAGGAGCTAGAAAAAATAAAAGAGGAACATTTCAAGGGAGGGATTCAACACGGTTCAAACTGAGATGTGCTCAGGCCTCATTATATCCATGTACCTTATTATACCTCTGCAGCCTCCACTGGCAGAAACTGTGAGTGCACTGAGCCAAGGCAATCCTAGTTAATTCCCTCCCCTTCATGAGAAGAGCCATCCCTCGCTTGTTTCAGCTCACCTCAGCCCGAGCCTGCAGGGACGATCAGCGCAGCTTCTCGCTCCTTTTTTTTTTTTTCCACTGCGGAGAACTTCACTCCTCACTGCTAATTTTTTTTCCTACCATTGATCTGACCCTCTGTGTTTTCATGCGCCCCTTTTTTTTTTTTAAACACACAATCAAATGAGGTTAATTAGAGGATGCTTATAGTTGCTGGTGGAATTCTCCCAGCCTTGTTGCTGCCATTAGGAGCAAACAAATAGCCGCTTTATTTGCGGATGAAGGAGACCTTTGTTTATGTCACATTTTGTGTTTCTCCTCAGGCGAATGTAATTGAGAAAGAAAAATGATTTGGTCTCGAGAACATGGAGAGGTTTCTGACGTAAATCGGACACCAAGTGAGAAAAACTGGTATGTCAGAGGGCTTCAAGTGTTGGCATCTCAGGAATTTGGCTTACTTCAAGCTGTGAGACTTGCAGCATGCCATAGCTAACGGCAGATTTGATGTTATGATATTTTAAGTTACAGAGTCCACTCATGGAAAAAGCGTCATGGGCCAGCCTCAAAACTTGTCTACCTAAGTTGACAGTAACCAAAATGATGCTTCTTTCCACAGTGAAATATTTATGGCAGGCTTAAAACTTATCGCCACACTGAAAAAAACTGACCTCTAAGTTAGTGTTTATGGCTTATTTTTTAGTAGAAAATGTCTTCTTTGACTTCATATGAGCCAAGTTTACCCTTCTAGTCCAAAGAAGTCTTGTTTCAGGTTATTAAATAACAAAAAATTATATGTGGATGGCTTGTAATGACTAAAAAATCTGCTAATGGGGTAAAAAAAAATGTTTATCATGTTACATGAAATTATAATGTCTAATACAAGACATGTTTGTCTTATCCCACAACAGATTTCTTTTCCTCATTACTAGCAATTTAGACATCAATTTTGTTTGTCAATAACTTGAAACAAGACATTTTTCCGGACTGTTCCGACAAATGTGACTCATATTAAGTCAACTATATTTTCCTGAAATAAGACTTAAGCATTTGCTTAGATTTCAATCTTTTGCAGTGCAAGTTACCAGCGGTAAATCCACTCATGTTATGCTGAAGTGAAGAGCCCTGAACACAACATTTTCAGGTATTCATAAGGTCTAATTTGACGTAAAAACAAGGCCAAATGAGGAAAAAAGCAAGTCATGCAGGATAGCTGGTCTGAATTAATTCTCAACCTCATAAAAAGATCTTTGAGAAGAATACAAGTAATCTGACTCCAGTTTTGAACTGTAATCTTTCTGTCCAAACATGTATGAATAAACATTATTTACCGCTAATTAAAAAAAAAAGAGATTTGGTAACAAAGCAAAAAATTAAAACTTTAGTACAACGAAGAAAAAATATATATGTACACATAAATAAATAGTGCAGTGAGTAAGGATATTAAAATGTGTAATTAAAAGAAATGATCCTGCAATGAGGAAGCAGACAAACGGATCCCCTAATTCATTTATGAGATTATTATTTTAGCGTTGAATCAAACCGTTCAAGATAATTCAAACTGTTTGGGGCAATGTTGCCAAAGCAAAGGTTACTCTTCTCATCTGTGATGTCATTGAAGTCATCATGTGATGGTCCCAAACCTAAGAGGACAAAGAAACCTTCGGAGGTACTGACTTTTCATAACCTTCCAGGAAAACAAGAAGCTTGTCTGAACCAAACTTTGCGCTAAGAATAAGGCAATTTGTGTTTGGTAGATTAATTCTTGGGAATAAGTCTTGTACCATTGTAAAGTCTGTTAAAAACCATTTCTCTCAAATACAACAAAAATTAAATTTAACAGCTTTCCCTTTACTACTCCTTTTCACCCATGATGATGCTTTTGCTGTATGAGATTCAGGCAGGAGAAGATTTTTTCTCTCCTTTAAAAACACTTTAACTCCAGTCAATATGAATAAAACAAAGTCAGTTACAAAATCCCTGGAGGCAAACGTTAAAAAAAGGCCAGTCAATCTTTAAAATCTGCTCAGCTTTCGATGAGTGACAACCAAAGACAACGCCATTTTTAGACACCTTTATAGCTTGGAACAACAAAGATTGTGAGTTTGCTTGTGACAACTTCAGCAAGGTTCACGAGTATTAAACAACAAATTGCCATTCCCAACAATAAAGAGCAGCTATTTTAGAAAATGAGCCATGATTATTGATTCTCTCAGTTTAGACCTATAGTATTCATTTATCATCCAAGACTTTTTTGTTTCTATTTTGAGAACTCCGACAGTTTATTTGAAGAGACATCAGTAAATGAGGTGCAACGGACATTTAATATTAAAGATCATGCTCTGAAAAAATGAAATGCATTTGGGATGTGACTAGATGCATCATAATTATAAAGTGAGTACAGACTTCAATTCTTTGCTGATGACACACTTATCATCACCAAACCATGGACTCAGATCTCTCACCTTTCAACCTTTGCCATATTAGCAGCAGTGATCATAATTACATAACACGAGTATGAATTACAGATGGACTGTAATGGTTCACCAATGGAAGTCCAACTTTTTCCTGTTCTTCAAACTTCCCAATTTATTTTTACTGACCCACCTTAACGCTTTGATCCCAGGGGGTTCGGTTTGATCCGGAGATCCCCCAGACTCTTCGGCTGGAGTTCGCCAAGGCCAACACCAAGATGGCCAAGAACAAACTGGTTGGCACCCCCAACCCCCCACCCTCTCAGCAGAGCCCTGGGCCACAGTTCATTGGCAGAGACCCATGTGAGTACTCCAAACATGTATCTGTCCGTCCCTGAGCTCGTCTGAAGGTTTGCTTGTGTTGCTGCTTTTTTTGGCTGTTATTTCCCCCTTTATCAGGTTACACGTACAGCTGTTCCCCTTTAGGATTTGTTGTTTTTTGGTCTAGGACTGATTCAGCAAATGGAGTCTGAATTGGTTGCCAGCGGTTATCATGTCCCATACTGTGGAAACAGGTTACCACCATTTTCTCTTTATTAATCGTGACCAAAAATAGACCTCTCCAACTATTCATGCAAAGGGTTGCTTTAAAATCAGATTGTGTGCACTTCAATCGTAATGGGTTAACTTGAATAGAGTTCTCCTGTATGACTGCGCATCCCTTCTGGATAAATGATTCATAAACAGTGCATGCTCACCGTGGGCTGTATCTCTAATTATTTGAACTTACAGTCCTTCAGCTCCAGTATCAAACGTGTACAGAATCTGCTACAGCAGCCCTGTGCTTTTTCTCCATCTAATCAAATGTTTTTCCAAAGAGTTAAGAATTCAGCAAGAATTACCCATTGATAGTTGAACATGGGCCAGCTGTGGTCATACATTCCTCCCAAATGAACAAACTGCTCTTATCTTAGAGAATGGGTGTGTACTCCGTGCCCCGGTGGAAAATGGAGGGAAACGATTAATGAAACAATGACGTAATCACCAGGAGAGAAATAGCCGTCATTTCCTGATAAGAGATGTTTAAATCAGGCCTTTATCTGATCATGCTATGATAAACACTTGGAGGGAGAGACAGGAAAAATGTTGCTGGAAATTTTTCAGCTATCTGATGGTTTCTCTGTTGAGCTGCTGTTTTATTTTCTGGAACTACGTTTTAAATCTTCATTTACTCTGTACCACTCTGCACTGTCACCTATCTCTTCACTCATGCACTTTGATCTCTTTCCACAGTCACTTTATACTCGACTCAGTAAGTAAATCATCATTCTGAGATGGCTTCCTCTCACTCCAACCTGAATTAAGTTAGTTTTACTGATATATAGCAGTATGACTAGCTGTTTGCTAAGCTATGCTACCATTGTGAGTGTTGTGTGGATGGTAGTAGTAGTGTTAGCAGTGTACATTAACAACTTAAGGTCAATCCAACACTTAAAATAGTTTTAAACATTTGTTTTAAATGTCAGGTATATGTAAAAATATTATTTATAGCCAAAAAATGATGGTTTTTTTTGCCACAATGATATGTGTAGCTACAGCTTACTAGCTAAGCAAGGTAACCCCATTCTCATGATTTGCATTAAATGAGCAAAGGTATGCTTATAGCTGACTTTTCGGGATTTTGTTTCCTTATTTAAGAAAAAAGCACACTGTTAGCATGGCAACTGAAGAAGGGTGGTGGCCTCAGACAATCTATTGTGCTGAATACAGGGCCTAGCTTAACGCACCAGTCAGTCCAGTATTGGGTGATGACTTCAAATTAAAAACTTGAGTGGTTTTGTCAGGTCTGGAACAACCAGATCATGTAAGTTTTAAATCCTGACTTTGAAGAAAGAAAAAAAGGAATACCAAATTGGGCTGTTTTAGGCTAACACAATTTTGTTGACCCACACTCACTGAGCAAGTGATTAGGAAAATGAATGAATGTATGAACAATCTTGTTGACAGCCTGGCATGCTAGGTTGCCTAACCCAAAATGCAATTTGATAAAACTGACACTAGAAAAAAAACTGAATTGAAATGCTCTTTGCCCAAACAGGCTAGGTTAGCTTGTGTTGTTGGACTTTTTGCCTGTTGAAAATGATCAAAAAGAGGCCTCACCAAGCTGTTGAGATATGGCAATAACTAGCAAGAGATAAGAAAATACAGCACAGAAGCTGTGATAGCTTTTTTTGCTTAATTTCATATAATTTTTCACAGCTTAGCAATAAAAGTAATCAAGGGAAGCTAGCTAGTGAACAGGCATGCTAACAATGGTTGCACATGTATTAGCAGATAAACTTGATGTGAAACTGTGTAGTTTATAGTTTGATTGCAGAGTTACAGTAGGTCAGCTGAAAGGACAGTTATTGTTTGGGGAAGGAGTTTAGCAAATAGGTTTTTTTCCAGTGAAATGATATAAAATGAGAGGAAGCTACTTCAGATCACAAATGACCACCTGAAGCACACCAGCACCAGCACCACCAGCCACCACCATCATCACCTCCACCCTGTCTCTTTAGCCACCTGCCCATCCACTGGCCACCCTCCTCACTCCACTCCTCCTCTTCTTCTTTCCACAGATGAGCTCACAGTGCCTGCTCTATATCCCAGCAGCCCAGACGTGTGGGCATCATACCCACTGTACCCGGCGGAGCTGTCGCCGGCCCTCCCACCCGCTTTCACCTACCCCTCCTCGCTCCACGCTCAGGTAACCTGCAAACCCATCCCCCTCCCTTTCCACCGCACCATCACCACCACATCAACCTCGACCTCGACCACTGCCCCTTTCTGTTTCTTCAACCCCTCAAGCAGCTGCTGCTGTTAGGCCTGACGTCACTCTCTGCTTTGTCCCACAGATTCATCTCAGAGCATACAAAGACTCTCTGACTAGCACTAATCGTTGCTTTGGTTGTGATTTAAAATCATGGGGTAGTTTCGATATCAGGTTTCTTATATTTGAGTCATTGAATCTCATCTAAGATTGTTTGATGTTTGCAGGATTTTGAGGGAGCAGCTCTCACAAAGTACACAACGATCAAACGTCTTCTTCATTACAAGTTTATCAATCAGGGATTTGATACAACAAATGTTTTTATTGACTGTGAAAGTAGTAACCTCTGAAATATTTATGAGTTATATGATCATATCAGCTTCCAGGAATCAAACCAAACAAATCTCAATTGCTTCACCCTTAAACCTTTAAAGAACAGGTGATATAGACTACAATCAACTATTCGCCTCATTATGCTGGTTAGATATAACAAGATTCATGTCAAAGTCACACATTATGTGATTTTCCTCACCTCCATGTGTGACATTTCCTGTTCAAATAACAGCTTCAGTGTTCAAAAAGTATTTTTTTGCATCATCATTTGCACATCAGCTACTTCATTAACTAAAACCCTCTACTTTAACCTACAATCCAGTGTATCGAAGTCTTCTAATCTGCACAGCTTCACTGTGAGTTCACATGAGAGTTCATTATTGATCTCTTGAAATTCTTCTCATGGAGCCAGTTGCTGCAGATAACCTTGATGAGCTTTCATTGTTAGACATTCAGTTTTCTGATTTTCTGTTTTGATTTTTTTTCCAGTACTTTGCAGTATTTTAAGCTCAAATTGTTACACTTTCTTTGAGTCTTTTATCTCAGCTATAAAGAGCATATTTCCATACATAATGCAGATGCTACGGCTGTGAAAGTATTGAAAGGCCCCTAGCAAAGACACCAAAGCTGAAGCTGGGATGATGTCAGAATATGAAATGAAGTGGAATCTGCCTTGCTGGCATTTTTCCATATTTTGTTGAGATGTGAACACACACTGACACACACAAAGAGAAGCTGGTTTTTAGGATATCGGTAGAGGCCTGTGGGTAGTTTTAGCATCCTGCAGCTTCCTCTGACCATTGGTAAAAACTGGTAAGATAGTGAATTTTGATCAACATTAGCTCAGTCCTCTGGCTCCTTGTCAATCAGCAGATTTATCAAAGTCGTGTTATTGAATTTGTCGTAAATATTATTATTGGACTATTTGCTATGGTATATTTTGAAAGAAGAATTGTCCCTCTGTGGTGTAATATCATGTGAATTTCATTTAAACAAAAATATTTCTGTCTTACGTGACTTGAGTGAACCAGGCTTGATGATTCGATAAAGAAGACAATTTACAATAAAATTATCAAAGCTTTACTCAGAAAAAGACAACATTTCAGGTTGCTATTCTTTCATTTTGAGTGCAAGCTGATCTCAATCTACCACTTGTAGAAAATAGGGCATTGCCTTTCTCTTGTTGAGCTATTGAAGGAAAAATCATGCCACACTGTTGTTAAAGGAAGTGTTTTACTTTCTGACATTCAAACATGGATACAAGGTAACAATGCTAAAGGTACAGAGATTTTTAAAATGCAACTTTTTGATAGAAATCACCCAATATGACCATAAACCGCTCCAAATGACCCATTCTTAAGAAAATGAAATCTTTATTTTTTTTGAAAGCTTCATGAAATCTTTATGAGACTTGCTGAAATGATGATGTCATCACATGAGAATCTTCTTCTAATTCCTCTTCTAATTGGTTCACGACATTTTGGAGGGGAGGGCCTCAAACACCGAGGTAAAGGTATAAATATGCCTTTAACAGGCCCTTACAGAGCTGGCCAATCAGAAAGAAGGGGGTTTGGAGCTGGGACTTTTAAAAAGACAGCAGCTGAAAATATGCTTTCAGAAATAAGGGTTTTCTAAAATGCCCTCTTGAAAAAAGGTGTTTTTTTTTTCAAGCTGTAAATCACGGAAGACTTCTACAAGGGCATCAGGTGAGCAGTATAAAGTGTAAAAAAACAAACAAACAAACAAACAGAAACAAAACAAAACAAAAAAACATCTCTCAAAGTACAGCAGCCACCAGCCTCAATTAGTTTAGCTTAGCTTGGCATAAAGCCTGGAAACCGAGTTAATGGCTAAAAACAAATTATTGAAAACAGTCCAGCCCAAGAACTTTTGTTGGGCACATTATTCTGAATTCATTGCTGTGTGTTCAGTGACTTTTCTTTAGTAGTTATGCGTACAGGTTGCTAATTAAAAACAATAAAGTTTCCAATTTTTGCCCCCAAGAGCTTGTAATTTTGTTGTTGCCAGTAAAACCCTCTACAACAGATATTAATATAATCTGATCCGTAATATCCCTCTAAAAATTCAAACTATTATTTCTTTGACAGTAATTAATCCTGATAAGAGATCAACTTGATGTCTTGCTCTTCAATATCATTATTCCTGGGTTAAAAAAAGAAAAACAAGCTCAATCATTGCAGATTGTACAAACGTGTGCAGATATATGGTTATTTAATTCTACGGCTTTACACGTGTGTTAATGTTCATCTATTTATGCATGTTTAGATTCGCTGGCTCCCACCTGCAGATGGAACTCCTCAGGGATGGAAGTCCAGGCAGTTCTGCTGAAGTATGTGTGAGTAACAGCACACACACGTCTCACACACACACATACACAGCCTCCTGCCCTTCACTGTCAAAGATACGAACATTGTGCAGTTCTATGGAAATACTAAAGTAAATGTTATGACAGCTTATATAAACATGCAAAGCGATAGTCTTACACATACTGTACGATAGGAATATCACAAGTTGTCATGCCAGATGGCTTCTACGTCAAGTAAGCTCTCTCTGTTCTCAAACCTTCACATGAAAACTGAGCTGCTGCCAACTAACCAACTAATTAGTAACGCTCCTGCTAGTTGACTTCAAATGTGGCAGTATAACAGCAAACAAAAATAATTACCCTACCAGAGGCAAATGTCAGAGTGTAAAGCCTAGTGGGTCAATGAATCCACGGCCGCTCCTTAGACATCATCACAAGAGATGAAAGATGGAGTTTTAAGGGGGAACTCCATTACTTTCCCCTCTCAGGTCACAGCGTACAGAGGGTTGACTTCTCCTATTGATGTGATGCTTGATCTCAGGCATCAAAGCAGTGAGTCAAACGGAATATACAACGAGCTCCGACACCAACATTTTAATAAAATGGACAGGGTTGATCTCAGCAAATACGAGTAAAATGCTAATACAAGCTGCTTTGGTAGGTAATGTGGTGAGCAAGGGGTGAAAGTCACTCTCCATTCACTTCAGCATGGAGGCTGTAGCTTTGTGTTCTACCCAATACTCCATCTTGGATCTAAATCTAGATCTTTAACTCTGTGGTCTTAAACTCTGTAAGGTTTTTCAGCTAGAGAAAATTAATGTTTTAGCATTGATGAGCCCATTCAGTAAACACAACCGTCACTGACAGAGATGATTGGTAAGCTTGCTGCTTAATACACGAAAAGGATTCATGTCCAGTGTCCATCCTCTTTTCAGCTCTATTTCACTGTTAGCTTGCTTTTGGAAGCAATTCCCGTACAGCTCACAAGCTAGTAATGAGAAGCAACATAAGTCTTTAGAAATGATAGACATTCAATCATTCTCAAATTCTTTTAAAGTGTTAGCTAGTCTTTTATGGAAATATTGCAAAGGTTGGATAGTGTTGAATGAAACAAAGCAGCCATATTAGAAATTACAATAGAGTTCACAAATTTCTCATCTTTTAGCTGTTTATAAGTTTTAGCTAGGTCTTGACAGAAATATTTAGAAAAGGAAAGATTAGCATTCATTCTAAATCCTTTCTTGGCCTTCCTTTAGTTTCTCAGTTTAATTTTTAAAACAGGTTGGTTGCTTGCTTATTTACCATTTACCATTTTCACAAAGGCCAAGTAATTATTTTCAGCCCTGTTTCATTTTAAACAAACTTCTAACAAATATCTAGGGGGCTAGTTAGCCAAATGCTAACCAAATAGAAAAGCTGTGCTACCATTCATATGAAACTATCTGTTGTTAACTAAGTAACCACTTACTTTAAGGTCCAGCATTTCCATGTCCTTCAGCCCAGTTTTAGTTTAAGCTAACGCTTAAAAGAAATTTCTGAGAGTTTAGTTTGCCTGTTTTGCTGAAAAAAAATACAGTTGAGAAGCATTATTAACATTTGTAACTTTATTTCTATTTTCTCTTGTTGCTGTCTCCATTAACTGTAAACAAGATATTTACATTGTTAGCTTGCTGGTGGCTAACTTAGCAATTAGCAAAATCACCTCTTAGGTTAAATATATAGTCTTCCCTTAGCTTGTCAGCTAGTTTTTATTTTGTCTTACCCTTAAAAGGTGAATCTTAAAAGCTAGTTAGTCAGGTGGGAGTTCTGAAGACTCTCTAATAAGTACATAAACTTTAGAGGCTAGCTAACTTATGGCCCCCTTTTTGATTTCAGCAAACTCCTCAAAAAAATATGTGGGAGGTTAGTTAGCCAGTGGCTAGTTAAATTGAAGATAATACTAGCATTCATATGAAGCCATGCTTTGTATGAGTTTTAGCTTTATCCTTAATGGAGGCTGAGAGTGAATTAGCTGGAAAATAGAAAAGTTAACTTAAGTTATTGGCAAGTTAATGGGTAAAAAGTTAAAAATGTATGCAGAAAACCAAACTTATGAGTTCACAGGTGTTTTATATGCAATGTAGCCTTAACTGAGAGCACAAATCTGGTGGTGGCTCTCATAATTGTACCACAAGCAGCTCTGTTTGTGTATTTCATCAACTTTTGGTGTGAAAATAACAATTGGTAAAGATCAAGAATCAATTAATTCCAATTTACTCTGGATCTGTGAATAAACAGATTGTGTTCTCTTCTGGACCAATTTACCTTTTCATGGAAATGGAAATTCAATAACAAAACACAGACTGCAAAGTTTTAGGAGACGGAACTTATTGGTTCCACAGATCAGCCTTTATTGTGCATGTTGGTGTGTGTGTTACGAGGCACACACACTCCTCCTCATAAAAAAACATTGAATATTGTACCATAATAATGTTGGTACTGTGCTGCAGATATTAGGGAATATTTGTCATTTTGTCAAATCCTGACAGTATGAAACACAGTTTTTAATTTTAGAAATGCTTCCTGCATTTCCATGTTGTGACAAAGCACACAGTGGAGAGTTATAAAGAAGGTTAGGCTGAAGAGAATGTAGGGATGTGATTCTTCAAAAGGTCGTAAATGTGGAATATCCACCATGAATCGCTGGGGTACCTGGATTATGCTGTAAGGGCAGTTTTTATGAATCTTTATTAAAAAGTGATTAGCATGGGGCTTTGTTTAAAATAAATTGCATGTGAATCAGTTTAAGTGCAGACAAAACATGGAGGAACTGGTTCCTAATAAGTCCTTTGATAAATTCATGAGTTCACTGTAACCAAGCATGAGCTTCTCCTTTGCTCGAGACAAACTAAACTCTGTTGTGCTTGCAGAAAAACAAAACCACAAAGCACAACAAATCCTTCGCTATTCCCTCTATTGGTGTTGGCAGACTGTGTCTGTGTGCGTGTGTGTACGTGAGTGTGTGTTTGCACTCGGCGCCAGTCACTCTGTCACCAGCACCCTCCCTCCAGCGACTCAGGACAGGAAGAAACATGTCCTCCGACCCCTTGGGGAGCCGGTGGGGAGCAGGTGGGTGGTGATGTTAGCATGGAGGCTAACATTCATCTAGCTATTGATTGGTGCTAGCCCTGCACTGTCCCTTTGTAACCCTGCATCCTGATTTGAAGTGGCTAAAACATACATGAGGAAAAAAATAGTTGGAGTATTTTCGGAGGGTTTTATCTCTGCTGGGGCGGGGGGTAAAGGAGAAAAGGATTAGGGAAGGGAGGGGCTGGAGGAAATAATTATTTCTCTATCAGACCAGGAGGAAGTCATTTAAAGGGTCAGGGCTGCCCCAGTGGATATTAAACCCTCTATGAAACAACACCCCCACATCCGGTTTACAGTGGAGCCGGGACATCCAGTCAGAATACTGTGAGAAGAGCAGCAGATTTACACTCACAGGCCTACAGTGCTCTGAAATTACAGCTTACATGCTCAGTAAGAAGGACTAGTGCTGTAACTACTACCCAGCACATCATGCTACAACTAATTCACCACAGTTAAAGCATTAAGAGTTTCACTTAAACAAGTCAGAAGCTTCTTTGATGCTGTGGAAACACCGCATACGTCATTGTATTCAGTTTTAGTGGGGCACTTTCTTTGCCTGGAGGGAAACAGCTCACAATGGCAAACAGTGTATGGATGATGCAGATAGATAAGAGGCTCTGTTTTTGTGTCTTTCATGTCTTTTATTAAATGTCAACATCAAAAGCTAGACAAACTCATCATTTGGTGGTTAAGGCATCAGGGAGGGCGTTTAGACAAAAACATACATCTATTCTCTCCTTTGCTGTAAACTGTCCAAGTAGCTTCCCTCCTCACTCCGACCCTGACATTTTGCAGCTGTAGCTGACCTTGTGTTCTTTTCCCTCTGCTTGTTTCTTCAGTGGATACAGTTTGAAGTTGGAAACACAGTCACTGAACTTCTTGATGTAGGTTGGAAGGAGGGCGTTACTTATTTGTGCAACGCAATCTGTTGAGCACAGAGCTTGTGAAACACTTTGAAGCAATTTTAGCTGCAAGACTGCAAGAATAAACACGATCTGAGGTTACAGAGAGAGAGAGAGGCTGTCTGTGGTGGGCTGGTATTATACAATTTGTCTGCTTGTGACAGGATGAAAAAGTAAAGGTGCCATTTTTAGATCTGTTGCATACAGCAGTGCCTCTTTATGCGAGTTGAAGCAGGTAGATACCCAGTTGTGACTGCTTAAAAACACACTACGCCGTAAGTTTTCGTCGTCCCCCTAAAGGCTGAGGCTAGTTTTCATGTGGATATTTGTGAAGGTGAATTATATTTGACATTCATGCTCGGGCACAGAGCTCCATCCAAAGACAACCTAATAGTGGACATTAATGCCTAGTGAACTGGATGGAAAGGTAATCCGGATTTTCCATCTGACAAGACATTGCGGGGGACTGCAATGTGTGTGTCATGCATGCTTGTGTGTGAGAGAGACGTTGTGTGTGTGTGTGTGTGTCTGGCTTCCTGCCTTGAGGAGCTTTTTTGGCCAATAGCCCGACAAAACCAATGGTTCCTGTGCAACATTGGACCAACTCCCACAGGAGAGCTGAGGGCCAGCTGGGGCCCCCTTTAATAAGGAAGTGGTACTTTTTTCTTTGACCCCCAACTGACACATTCACACACATGCGCGCACACACACACACACACACACACACACACACACGCACACACCCGTGCACATACAGTATGGCTGCCTCTTCCCTCGCACCGCGTCTCAGGAGCTGGATACATGTCAGCAGCTGTGTTCATCACCACCCAGCTCCAGCAGCTTTGACTGGTATGTGAGAAACACAGCCGGGGCCTAAAGGCTTTTCTCCAGATTAAAGGGGCTTCAGACAGGCTGCTTTTCCATGGCTAGGCTGCACAGGTAGAAATCTTAAAAGACTGTACAGGTTTGCTTGCAAGTTAAAGCTCTGGATTTACAAATTGAGGATATTTAACATAGTGAACATTGTTATAAATGGGGTTTACAGTTTTACATTCCTGATGTGTTCCTCCTTCAGTTTGAGAGGTGGAGCCTGGTAACCATTGTTCTCATACTGTACTGTTCTGTGGTGAAAGACAAAATGCATGTTCCTGCAAAAGCCTGATTTCATCTTCACATCATCTGAGCGCAAAAAAAAAAGCAAAAACCAGATACTAAGGAAAAGTGTTGTTAAGAGAAAATAAACATCAGTGGATGAGTTTGCACTTAAGGCGAGTCAAAATACTAACTTTGCAACATCCTATTGTCCAGACTGGATCGCTAAATCAACAGTTGCCTGTAGTGCTGATATCAAACCTTTACTTTACCTGTAAGGGACAATCCATATTTAACAGTAAATCATGTTTTAAATATTTTATCAAACATCACTAATCTCTACAGTTTTGTGAAAAGCATTAGGCTCAGTACCATATTGAATTATATTGCTCATTATACAGTCCATGATTACATTGTATTACATCATATAGTTTACTGTTGTTGTATCTTATCTCATTGTATCTTTACACATTTAGATCAGATTCAACATTTACATGCATGTATGTTTTTTAAGGTTGGATACCACATATGTGCGTTTATTCCTTTGAGATCAGATTCAACATACTGGTCGTTTTCTTGACGGTCAGACAGTGTCATCCATCTTAGTTAGTCATAAACAATGAAAGTCATCTGTCCTTTAAAATTTGCATATTTCAGGAAATCACAGGTTATGTGATTGGTCACATGGCTTGAAAATGCTGTCTGAAATTACCTACATGTCACACCCAGCCTTAAAGGTATATACGCATAACTGTTGTGTCTGGTCATTATGGGTTAAGATATCCCACTGCAATGTAATCATGTCGATGCTTTTCATGCTGGGTCAACTTTTCCCCTTGTGCTGTATCATATTGTACCTTACACTATCATCTTGTTTCAAACTGTATTGTTTTAATTGCATTGCATGACATTAAGTTATTGTGTTTTATTGTATCATCGTATCATGAGTCACCCGGAGACTCTCACTCTGAACAGCATGTATATCTAGTAGTTGTTTATCATTAAAGGATTGCTGTAGTTATTCATGTAATTAGTTTGAACTGTATAGATTGTATTTGCATAAACCTATAATTATGAGTTCCTTCAGTTCTTTCACCACGAACCATTTTGATCATGAAAGTATTAAAAGACTGGAGTCATAAAAGTGTAATCATATTAAAAGCACAACAACGTCTCCGATGAGGACAAAATAATAGTTTAGGTAGTCTTACTAATGGGAAGTAAAGATACTTGGCTTGGTAGTTAAAGTGATACAATAATACCTGGTTTTGATAATGTAACAGCAGGGCTAGAGGAAGACACTGTTGAACCCTGGGCTTAAATTTGAACAGGACTTCCCTCCCTCTTTATTTGCAGCATGAGATCAGTGATCACTGATAACACACACAGGAACATTCTCTGCATGGAAATAAAGCCAGAAGACAGTGCACACATTCATGAGAAAGCGAGTCAGCTCCCAGATTCTCAAACACCACTTGTTTACCTATCTCACATCATGCGCCCAGCCCGGGTTATTGGCTGTAACACATTAAGCCTGCAGATCACTAAACCTTTGCCTAATCCGCACAGACATGTTCAATGATCAACCCAGTCTTTAACCTTGGTGTCTCAGCCAGAACAAATAGGGCGGTCTGGAAGTATGCGTCGCATCAGCTTAGCCAAGCGGCTGAGTATCGCATCGATTCCCTCACCCCTGATTGAACGCGCAACAGGGCATTAGCTAGGCCAGCCGTGCCCCTACAAAATCAAAAGGAAAATACTCTTTTCTGAACCTGTCTCTCTTCTTCGCCCGCAACAGTCTGTCTGTCTCTCTCTCTCTTCCTTTCTCTTAAGGTCATGTTTGGTTTTCTAATTGTTTATTGTTCCAAAGAGTTTCTTACCCCCCCCCCCCCCTTCTGTTCCTCTGAACCCTGGTTACCACGGCCTCTCAGAGATGTCTATTTTTGGTGATACATCTGGGTTTGGGTGAAGGGGTCGGAGGATTGACCTTTCTCTCTGGTCTGCTGCTGCTGCTGCTGCTGGTGGGGGGATGATAGAGTTAAAGCTGGGACGGATCATGAGAGATACAGTTATGGGGGAAGTATTTAAGTCTATTCTGAGCTGACATCTTGTGTGTCACAGCCAGGGCGGAGCTTGAGAGATTTGGGAAAAAGATGCCGAAGATTATTTTTTTGAAGAGGAAGTCAGCTGATTTTACAGGTTACAATCAGTAAACTAGTCAAACCATGTGTTTAGCAGCCGGGGAAATACTTTTACAGAGTGGCTCTGTTGAGAGAGACGACACTTTTTTGTTTTTATGGACAGCTCATTAGTTTTTACTTCACGCTTTAAAGAAGGGGTATTGTTTAGGGTTAGGTTAGGTTATTGAAGGCTTAACACTGAAAACTTTCACACTGGCACAATTCTGGTTCTAGAACTGGTTCTGATCTGGATTCTCAGAACCTTTGTGCTTTCTAGCAAACCAGGTCACATCCATACCAGGTTACGATGAATGAAAGTGGGGGTTTTAGTTATTGTGCACAGTTTTTGAAATTTATCAAGAACTCAACTTGAAAAGTTTGGCTGACAGAGAAGTGCGATGTGATAGTTTGTTGGAAAATTTTTATGAACAATGTGCTTTTTCGATGCCTTTTTTCAATATAATTAAAACAAAAACAGTAAGCAAATGTCTGCTGTAGAACTACAAAGTACCATGTCTATCTTTGTATAAAGCGTAAACAGTATCAGACATATATCAGTAAAACAAACATGACTGTAAATGAAAGAAAATGAAATTCTTGGAACCAAATTGTCACCAAACATTTCGTCTCCTCACGTTTTTTCTCCATTTTTCTTGACTTCCTCAACTTACTGCTCATTTTATCAACACAGAATATGACACGCCCATTAATGATGTTGCACTTTCTTTAGTTTTAGCGACTGTCTCTTCAAGGCCCCCTACTCCGCAAACCCTCTCCCCTTTGATTGGCTATCCATCTGAAAGCCTGTCAGGGGCATCATGATGGGCAGACCTTGGTGTTTGAGGTCCGCCCCTCCAACTTGGGGTGACCTCTTTCTTTTGGCAAGTCTTATGGAGATCTTGTAAAGATCTTGAGAAAACTTTGGGCTGTTTTGAGAAGTTTCCCAGACAGAATCAGAGATTTCTACAAAAAAAATGAGTATGTCATTTAAAAATCTGCACTTTACCATAGACATCCATGTTTAGAATAAACAAGCATAGCACCCCCTCTTTAACCAGTAAATACACATTTCTTTTCTTGCATTTTATAATGGCTTTTAGAGTTGTTGATTCAGAGATTTTACATTCAATAATCTAAACCTCTGTCTTCTTCCTGTCCTCAGGTTCCTGATGTGTGATGGTGGCCGTGGCCGGCTGTGACGGGCGTTTGCTGATTGCCTCTCATGTCCAATTAGAAACCTGGAGGACGGAGCTGACTCCAGATCTCGGAGCAGCGTACCGTCGGTGAGTTTTTACAACTTGGGATTTCATCACCATTGATCCCAACAGGCGAGGACAAAAGGTGTAACTCTCACCTCGCTCCCCGGAGAAGCATACCTCTCCCCTCTGGCGAAATAACTGGTATTCAGGTGTAGATTTGTGGGAAAAAGCTGTGACGCTGGACTCATTTCTTCAGCTTGTATGCCACTGCTATATTTCTAGCTTTCACCTGTGTGCGTTTTAGCTTTCGCTCAATAAAAAGTGTTTTGAAAACAGACATGGAACAAGATACTTGGGGAATAAAAGTGTGTGTGGTCCTGGCAGCACTGGGAGAAGTAGAATACAAAACAAAAAATATGTTTCGCATGTACTTCTACCTAATCTTTGTGGTTGTGTGACTGCATTTGAGTCGTGCAAACACTCCACATGCTCTCCTGTGTTTTTGTTTGTGTACACGGTTTGTGTGCGGTGACCATGGTAATCTCACCCCCTTTTTTTTTTTCCTTCCCTCCGTGTCCCTCTCTCAGGCAGCAGCAGCCTCATGGGCCTCAGGACATACTAGACCTCAGCCTCCATCACACATCGAGCACCTCCCCCCTCCCCCCTAAAGTCCCTCCAACTCTTTTTTATACTGTTACATACTAAGATGTACCGGCAGCGCTTTGGCCACGCCTCCCCTGACACTTAAAAGATACCACGACAAAGGCGCAGGCATCCTTTGTGACTGCATCCCCATCTTGCTGTGCATTGTGTATATGCAAGTGTAGCAACAATATATGCAGGAACTTTGCAAGGCCAGACATCTGTAGGTGTCACCAAAGCGCTGCCGGGTAATGTTATTATATGACTATAATTATTACTATTCTGTATATCATTCATATTAATGTTATTATGATTATTAAATACATGTTGAAGCATGACTTTGCAAAAAAAAGATGAAAAAAACAATGCTGTACATTTTTAGATATTTTAAAGAAATACAAAAAAGTATTTTTGTAATCAAGACAATGTTTGAAACGTTTGATTGGTCCATGTTGTGTGAGAAACTTTCATACGTGTTTTTTTTTTCTTTATTTTGTGCCATGTTAGTTTCGCTAAGTCGCCCTGCTATACCAAAGCAGCCCTGTTGGCTCGCTCTTGTCCTTTCTGCATACTGTGTGTTTCTGTGCAGTGTCTTTACCCGAAGAAGCCAACATATTAGTCCTTTAGGATGTGATCCAAATCCTGTTTTTTGCAGTTTGTAGGTAATCAAATGTGTTATTTTGAAAAAAGAAAAGAAGAAGAAAGAGGTTTTGACAAGAAGAAGCCATCAGCGTTGAAGGCGGCGTGACCCCCGAAGACTGCAAAACACAGCAAACTGAGCCCTGCTATAATAAGAATGTGCTTCTTCATTGTTCAGCAGGAGGACAGCAGCACAGTATAGAGAAACAAAAGACCAAAGGCGTTTTATTTTTTACACTGGAGAGCTATCTAGGCTAGTGGAATTATTCCGTTTCTGACTGCTTTGTACTCCTCAATCTGATTTCTTCTGAAGTATGACGTTATTTTTGCTGCATGTCTCTTTTGGTGTCACTCCAAAGAGCCACTCTGCATCAGAAAGGATAGTCACTTAAAGCAATTTGTCCCTTTTGTCTATTTTTAGGGAACCAACCTGCTCCTTTTTTTGTGTGTGAAAATTTCAATTTGCATAACAATGATTAGAGAGTAAAAAAAAAACAAAAAACGTATCTTTTGTAATCTTGCCTCCTCTGGGCCTGCAATAACGTCTCTGCTGTTTGACATATCATGGAGCGATCATATTTCTGTGACATCCTGACGCCAAATTTCTCATTCATGTCACATTTTGACAAAAACAGACATGGTTCTTGTACTTTTCTGATGAGGCTAAGTCACATTTTGCAGTGATGTGACAATCAAAAACTGAAAAACAATCCTTCCTGTAGTCTCTCACCCAGGTGTGTACAATCATATTGGAGTGGTTGAATAATGTAGTCAGTGTTTGTAATGAATTATAGTAATATGCACATACTTTCAAATAATTTTCTGAAGCAGTTTTAGATTTCAAAGACATTTTTTAAAGCCAAATGTGGCACCAAATTTATTAGAACAAGTATTTATAAGGTGTGCGTGTGCGTGTGTTTTTATGGGTTTTTAAAGATAATAGAAGAGGCCCATTATATAATTCATTGTAAGTATTAATGTAAGTTTAATTGTATATTCATTTGGTAATTTTCTAGAGCTCCTCTGCGTGTTTGTATCTGATATATAAATGCTGTTTTACCTACACAACTCACTGTGAAATCCAGAGAAAAACATGCTCTTGGAAAGAATGGATCTTTATGTGTGTTGCCAGCAGTACGGTACAGAAGTTTCTGGAAATCAAACCGATGATCCCTCCCTTCTGTGGATGATAAATCCTCCTTCCTCGTTTCAGTATACCATGTGCGTACCTGTGTGTTCTGTGCATGTTCACGGCATGTGTGTTCTTTTCTTTTTTTCTTAATGCATAGTACTGTTGATATTTATGTATTTCAGCCGCTGTGAGGAGAAACTGTATTTCAGTGAATTGCAGAGGTTTGTTTGTTTGAAACAAAAACAAAACAAAACCAAAAAAACAAAGGTGATCAAAATGAGAAGTTTTTATGAAAATGTTAAATGAAGACATTTCAGGCCATCTGCCATTAAAGATTGACATCATCCCTGCTGCTGTCATTGTTACTTCTTTCTGAATATTGTTGGTTTTGTGTTTTACAAAGCATGCTCTTGAGCAATGGGAAGCTGGAGACCCTGAATGGTTGCGAAACACTGATTGGAGGGTTGTGAAAAACTTATTCTATCAATTTTTGTAAAAGACTGAACAAAAATATGGGCGAAATTTTACTTCAAACAATGTAAACAGAAAATATTTAAGCTGTTTTCTACATTTCTTTGTTGCAACAAGACCCCTGAGGTGACCAAAACACCTATAACACTGGGGGGAAAAAAATTATGTTGAGTTAGGTTTGACAGCTGTTTTTTTAAAGATAATTTTTTGGGCTTTTCTGCCTTTAATTGGCTAGAGGAGTACAGTGGACAGAGTAGGAAAGGGGGAGAGAGTGGGGAACGACATGTGGGAAACAGGCCACAAGCGCAAACTGAATCCGAGCCACCCGCTCTAGAGTAAACCTCATGGTGCGCAGCCATACCCACTAGGCCATCTGCGCCCCCTTGACAGCTGCTTTTAACAAATTTTTGGGTGCGGAATCCAAAACTGATCCCAGTTTTTCTCCACAGCATCCTCGTTTTCTAAAAAAAAAAAAGTCAGTTTTTTTCTAGCACGTCAAAGTTTTTCTCCGCAGCTTACCCTCCAGATAACCAAAATTTTACCTAGAAGAAAAACTGACCGCAACTCTGGAATCTGCTCCTATGTTCTGAATCAAGCCCTGTTTACACATCGTTTCACAACATTTCCCCCAAAAACGCTGGAAAATGCAATGAAGAAAATATGAGTTTACACCAAAACGCTGAGGGACTTAAAACGCTGTAGTACTCATGTCAGGCCTGAAGATGGCAATAGGAGCCATATACACAACAACAGTTTAGAGGCTGAAGAAGAGGTGAGCCCATCATAAAGTTTACATTAAAAACTCCTTCTTGCAAAACTAGTGCAATAATTGCACATTTTGGTGGAAGGCAGTCAGGAGATTCAGCAGTAGAAGAACTAGACGGTAGGTCACTGCTGTTGTTTGTTTGGTTCACTTTCGGCACAGTGAAGGTTTAATGCACAAACGCTAAGCTGAGTGTGACATCAGCATTTCATCTGAAAACACCGGCTTGGCGTTTACACGAGAACACCAAAAATGGTGTTTCAGAAAGCTTTTGCTCTAGAGGGCATTTTCAAAAGTTTGCGTTTTCAGTCGGCTAAGACGATTTCCGTGTAAATGGGAGGCTGAAACGCAATAATACTTTTGCATTTCACCCTATAACAGTTGTGTGAACAGGGCCTAAGTTTTCACCCTGAGCGAAGTCATCATAATAGTTACTCAAAAGCATACACTTTTTACTGCTACAGCATCACAAGATAAAACTTGCCATTTTGATTGATTTCATTAGCTGAAGACCACACTAAGATTAATTCTATAGCTTTCAAACTTGTACTCCAATGGTTTAAGTGACACTACCTAGCTATCCTCACTTTGGGCTTGATTTTGGTTTATTTTTTAGATTTTTTTCCCCCATTTTTTTCAGTGGAAGTGGTTGGAAATGTGGTTAATTTTTTTTTCTTTTCGTATGTCAAATTAGCCATGCAGTCAGGAACGCTGCCTGGAGTCTTGATGCATTTGACAAACAAAAAAGGTGGTCGTGGTCATTCATGGACATAACTTAGCCTTATTATGTTGTCAAACAAGCAAAATGGTGTAGAGTGAGTAAAATTTAAAAAGGGAAGCTGGTAAGAGTGAGCTTATCGGGCTCTTAAATAAGAAAATGCTGACCGGGGGTTGCCTTTTACTGACAAAGACTTGCATAAAGCTCAATTTCCTTTCCCACTCTCACACTTGTCATTGGATAACACCTCCCCCACATTCCCAGGAGGCCGTCAAAACATGATGTGGGATTCTATAAAGTGGTTTGTGTACCAAGGGAGTGGGAGACCTCTTTCTGCCCTCTATAAGAATAGCCCTCCTAACCCAGGGGCTGGCTACTCCTGAGACAGAGGCCAAAGCCAATTTAGTTTCTCTCCACATCTCCACTCTCTCCTGTCTGCATAGTCGCACCGGGTGGCGCAGACCAGCTTCTCACATGACACACACTCGTCCACGCCTGGAGGGGTTACACAGAGGGTGTCAGAGCTGAGTAAAGAGAGGGATAAAAGTCCTTGTGTGTGCATCCGTGTGGGTAAGGGGACATATTCATCTGGGTGCATACATGCATACGCCCAACTGGCAACACTTTGTAATGGTGTTACTCTCTTTGACAAGTCCATTAGAGAGGTGTTTTTGTCTCCTTCTACATGAATGACACAGGTATTGCTTTTCAATTTCAAAATGTATTACTCCCCGTCAGCCATGTAGCTCTGTGTTAAACCTTCGATTATAAAAACCTGACTTTCTTACTGCAGTAAAACATTGACCATTTCTTTCTGTTATAATCAACTACAGTGTGTGTAACAGGCTATGTTTTCATCTTTGACACCAATAACTCTGAGTTAAAGGTTACGGGAAAAGCTGAAAATTTGTTAATTTTGGGTGCAACTGTGTAATCATGATGAAAAATGTTAAAAATGTTTCATGAGTATTTTGTCAAACTGGATCAGGGGTGTCCAAACTTTTTAGCAAAAGGGCCGTTTTGGAAACTGTGAAAATGACGAAGGGCCGGGGACTGGAAAACTATTTCTTTTTAGTGGTTTCTTTAAAAAAAAAAGGTTTTGTCAAACATGCTTGTGCTATTATTGCAGACCTTTGAGATAAAACCAAATCTGGGAAAAATATGTTAAAATTTTATGGCAGGATCAAGATCTGGACTTGATCACGTTTGTTTATATGACAATTATAGGAACATTTTTTAACCCCAAATACCTCTCATCCTGCATTCTGAACCATTTTTTGCTTCAACTTTTGTCTTTTTTAGACCATTTCATATCTTCAATTCAGTTTTTGGTCCTCTAATGTGTTTTTTTTTTTATTCTAAACAACTCATGAAACACATTTTGCGTAATGCCAAATGCAATTAAATGTCAGCTGTAAAAGTTGTTGAGTTTTTGCACATTGTACAGAACTTACGCTTTATAAAGTTGCCTATGCACAGTCCAAATCTTTGTGAAATGTTACCAGATATATTAAGATTTATTTCGAGCACTTGACAGAAACTATAAATGTAATTAGAACATGATTACTTTAAGTGACAAAACTAACACATTGTACGATGAGAGCTTTGGGCCGCTTGAAAATAGATGGCGAGCCACAATTGGCCCCTGGGCCGTAGTTTGGACATCCCTGAACTAGATTGAAGTCCCATCTGTCAACACAGACAAAGCCAAATTTACAAATTCATTCTCCAACCAGACAGCAGGAAGAGCTTTTGCTATTTTGGCCTCACTTTTTGTAGTTGTCATGCCTTTTTTTTAGATCTCTTTCTGTCTAATTAGCACCAGAAAATGCAAAAATGAACATGTTTTAGCTGAAACGGTGATTTTATTCAGCATGATAACTCTTTTGTGCAGTCAACCACTACATAAGTTTTTTATCATAAAGCATCATTTTGATCTTGTTCATTCAAAAGCAGCCAGCAACCGTATTGTGTAATGATGAGATCATGTGGTCTTTAAGTGACATCACCTCCTGACTTGTAATCACAACATGACTTTAAATTCTTAAGTCTGGTTAAAGTCCCATTTGAGCATGCACAATGCCCTGGAACCAAACTCACGCTTAAATCTGAAGGCATTTAAGCCTCACACAGACTCCAACACTGACTAACCTGTGAGTCATCACTGAGCAGTTTGCATGTGTGTCTGCAAAGGTCTGCACAGTCATTGTCTAAACGTTGATGGGCCTAAACAGGGTTGTGTCTTATTGGAACGATTGCTCAGCTAAAAGCCCAGTCTCTTCCCTCCGTGCTGCTTGTGTCTTCTGTGATTGTTACTCTTCAGATAAGCTGACGACTTCAGAGTGAGTCAGTAAATTTGATTTCACAGTAGGTGGGAGGGGGGCAAAGAGGAGGGGCGAGGAGTGTTTTCTCCCTGTACTGTCCTCTCTGCACTCTCCGTCCTTACTCTCAGCCTTCTCTCGGTCCACCTCTCCCTGTTTTCCCTCCCACCTCCTCCTCTCTCACCCACAGCTTCCATCTCCCTTGGGTGGGCCCCTGCTCCCTCAGTCTCACAGCAATCAAAACACTGAAGGCTAACATTCCCACCACTTTCCTGTTTCTCACTCATTTCATGTTGCTACAGTCGACTCTTTGATTCCACAAAAGTACAGAGATGTTATTTTAATAATAAGAGCTTGGATCCAATAATTTTGGAGGTGTGTGAGTTCGTCTATAGAAGCAGGGTGTGTGTCATATGATAACTTGACTGAGGATGACATCATAGAACAGCCGAGGTGCTCTCTGTCAGAAAATGAGGAGCTCCACAGCGCTACCCTGTGGTCATAAAAATACATTACAGTTTTTTTCCTCATTACAAGACAATGCTCTCATAATCACTTTGGCTATGGTGACCATATAAAACCCAAATAGAGGAACCTCTACCCGGCCTCCTCAAGATCCTGCAAATTACCCAGAGATCCTCAAATACAACAAAGTAGCTTCATAACCTGCACATTTATTTAAAATACTCTAAAAGTTGCTGTAATATAAAGATAAACAGTGTAAAGAGGCCCTTGAATGCATGATAAAAATATAAAAACTGACTTTGTTTTTTTTTTTTTTGTCTAAATGAAGTTGAAACTTTCAAAAAGTCAGAATTTTAACTCTTCCTATCAAACTCTGACTTATTTGTCATGATTTCGACTCTTTTATCCCAAAGTTTTGGCTCTTGTGTTTCAATTTTCTGACTTTTGTCTCAAAATGTCAACATTTTGACCCATATATAAATATAAATATATTTATATATTTTCAATCTCAAAAATTTGATTTTTGATTTTTTTTTCTCAAAACTTTGGCTTTTTTTTTCTTAATTTTGACTTTTTTTCTTAGTTTTGACTTTGATCTCTTAATTCTGATTTTTTTATCTCATGACTTTGAGTTTTTGCCTCGAAATCTGACTAATTTCTCATTAATTTGGCTTCATTATCTCAAATTTTGGCTCTTGTATTTTAATTTTTGACATTTGTCTCGAGATATAAACATTTGAACACATACATTTAGCTTTTTATCTCAAAATTTTGATTTTTTTTTTTCCCCCAAAACTTTTGTTTTTTCCCAATTCTGACTTTTTTCCTTAGTTGTGACTTTTAATCTCATAATTCTGACTTTTTATTTATTTATTTTTTTGAACAATTTTGACCTTTGTTTCATTGTTTGATTTTTTTAATGAGAAACCTATGGCTTTTGTTTCAAAATTTTGACTTTTATTGTATAATTTTGACTTTTCATCTCAAAATTTCGACTTTTAATCTCATAATCCTGACTGTCTATCTCATAATTTTGACTTGTATTTCATCATTTTGACTAGTATATCAAAAAAATTTCCCTTTTATCCAAAAATTTTGACTTTGTATTGCCCCCCAAAATAAATTTTCAACAAAATTTCATTTATTTTTTTAACTGGTGGGGATGGGCTTCCATAATAACCCACACTTAAATTTTTTTTAACAGAACAAAGTGTTATATTTCTAATAATTACAAAATGAAAGGCTTGAAATGACCTTTGTGGAGTGACTCCGAGCCCAGAAAAACGACCCCCCCAACCCACTTTTAGTAGCACTGAAATGCTCACAGTCTTCCAGCCTCGCAGCATCTGAGGGGGTCTCTGAGGACTCTACTCTCCACGGTGGATTCAGGGGCAAACTGCTCTTCAAAGCAGCCCTGCCTCAGCCAGATTAACCTTGTGCCAGCGGGTTTATACCTCCATGAAAGAGGGTGCCACTCAGGGCTCAGCAGGGGGTGTGTGGTCGATTGATCCAAGACATCATCTCAGAGCGTCCAGCACTGGATGAAAGTGTCTGTGGGGGTGAAAGCTGCACTGTTTTTAGATCTCAGCTGGGTTTGGATGTGAGTCTCTCAATCCAAGACTTGTTTTGTTATCTGCTTTACAAAACCTGGCAACAAGTTAATACAAAACTGGCCCTCCAAAAATGTTGCTGTAAACAAATCTGAGCCTTTGCTGTCCTCTTGTGGTCAAACAGACTCACTGCATGTACACTTCTCCCTCTCTTTACAGAATCGATGAGCAAAACTTCAACAATTTCACAATGAATGAAGCCCTTTATGGGGCAATCCTTCAACAACCCCATCATGTGAGACATCCAGGTCTTTGCTAGTTCACTTTCTAGCTGAGGATATCACCCAAAGGCCAACACATGACAGCAGCTGCTGTCATATGACCAGCCTGAGGTCAAACTGTGCAGAGGTAGTTTTGGAGCTCAGTACTGTCTGCCCATCATGACAGAGCTCTTCCTCAAAATCCTTCCCTTGATAAAATACTGATAGTGAAGTTATGGTTCTCATAAAATATGACCACATGAAGATTATCTCTTGAGCTTGACGTGATCAGTTTGATAAAGTTGATTATTTTTGGCCTGGATGTAACATGTTACGCATGTTTGATGACTTTTGGACACTTGGACTTGCATATGCGATATTAAAACACTCAGCCTTATCTTTGAATCTGTAAAATAAAAAAAATGAAAAAGAGAAAGGAAAAATGACTCTTTAAAGGGACTCCAGTGAGAAAAAAAAGCTTTATTGTTACAAACTACAATAAAGGACCATTAGTGCAAATTGGCTTATTTCCCAACATTCATAAAACAGTGTACAGAATATTCAATCTTGTATGGGATCATGCTCGATGAAGGAGATTCTGTCTTTTTTTGTGGCTGCTAACAGCACAACAAAGTCAAATTTTACTCACATTAGGGGTAATTAACGGATAATTCCCCTCAATTTTAGCCCAAATGTCCCTTTTTATATGAATGTACTTGCTTATGTTTTTAGTACCCCTGTTCATAACAACTTTGGGAATTTCAATTGTTGAAACTTGAAGTAAAAATGGCTTCGAAAATACAACAACAGCAAGAAACGACACATGACCAAAACTCTCACCCCCAAATAAAGTTTCTTTTCTTTGATTACTGTAAGTAACTTGGTGGTTGTTCCTGGAGAGGTATGCTACTCCCAAACTGTTCAGATGTCATTTTTCTAGCTGGATGTCAACAAAAAATCCCAGCATTAAAAGAACAACCCAATCAACTCTCGTGGTTAAATGCCTCTGGAGTGTTTTGCCATCACTGGGCTGCTGGTTGTTAAGGCTCTTTTACAGACTGACACTGTGATGCCAGCTTTCCTTCAGATTCCTCTCTTTGAAGTCTACAACACACTTCAGTTTCTTCCCTCTTTTGTGTTGATTATGTATTTTGAATCAAAAAACGTATTGCAACTTTAAAAAATTTTGAGGTATACGAAGTTGAATCCCATTGAAGTACACTTGACTTAGCCTTGTGAGAAAAAAAAAACTATATGGGGTCATCTATAAAAAAAATAAAACTCAAACTTCGGAGCGGAGGTTACTGCTTCTTGAAAATCCTCTTAGCATCCACTCCTTCGTAGTTGTAAGTCTGTGGAGGAAATACAGAAGTGTGATGCGTTACAAAGACTTAACGCATTGCATTTTCTGGACTATGATGCTTCTTTGCACACTGACCTGCACCAGCTCGCCTCCTACCAGACTTCTGGTGGTGGTCAGGACTTTGCTGTTGTCTTTTCTGGTGAATTTGCCCGTAAGCATCTCACCCTCCATTTGCCATGTTCCCTGAAAATCAAACAGTGTCTTAGGTTATAAACATCCTCTCAAGCGTAGATCCAGAATAGGGTGATTATTAAATGCACAAGGTTTTGCACTGGAGATGCTCTTTTAAAATTAGCAGCATGCCTCAGTAATGGATCTGCCATGAGTAAGTTGATGATTTTCTATCAATAAACTGAATCTGAGTTCTAAAACTTTATAGCACTCACTGAGACTTCAGTGCCATCAGCCAAGGCGTAGTCAAACTGAACACCCAGGGTAAAGTCGATGTCCTTGGTGCGGAAGGTGCTGGACTCCTTAATGTGGAACTTATCTCCAGTCTGCTCGATGATGATCTTCAGGTTGTCATGCTCTGCTAGCTTGCGCTTCATGATATTAATACCTTAAGAGTCAAACCAAAAACCAACAAGTCGTAAAAAAATTGAGTTCACTTTCATTCCTTTTCATCCTTTGCTCAGTTTGTTATGATGTTTTCACTTGTCACTTTGCCAGGTATTAGTCTGTGACCAAGTCCAAAGAAAGATCTGAATGTAACCACTGCTATTAATATGCATTGCACCATAAACAACTCAAACATACCGACACATCTCTGTTATATTTACTCATACAGCAATGTACAACTGAATGGAAACACATGATACAGTTGCACAGATTGCTATCATAGCTCGGATCAGGCTCATTCAACAGGAGGTCTGTGGGCCAAATCCGACCTGAAACAACCTCAATGCGGCCCTTTAGTCCTTACATTTCCAGTTTTTGTTCTTCAGCAATGTCTAAACCAATAAAAAATTTGAAAACTGCTTCAGATTTCACTGAATGTGTCCTACTTGCACCTTTATGCCAATTGAAGTATCTTTTTATGAGTTTTAAAGAGGCATTTTAGCCAACTTCATTGTGTCAGGTGTTAAAGACACACTGGAAAGAAGTCAAACTACAAGCAACTTTATTTTCAAGATTAAAAGTTTTGAAGAGAACTATATTAAAAGTATGTTTTTGACTACTTCTCTGTCAAAAGCTCACCCATTTGCTCCATGAACTTGTCATAGTTCTCGCTGCGGTCCACCTTCCAGGTTCCGTTGAACGTCATGTCTGCAGGCTCTCTGAGTTTGAAGGCAGCTAGTGATGAAGCACAAACAGACCGTGGGATTGTGAATGTCCATTGGCCTCCATTTATATACACCCCTCCCTTCACCCTTTCAACCCCCGCGCCACCTACACCCCTCCCTTAGTTGGCATGGAGGATGCTCTTCTTTATCTCACTGATTATCTGTCTGCTGATGTGGCCATTTAAAGACTGTGTCAAATGTAGGGCGATTGCTGCACGACCTCGTGGACACACTCATAAATAAACGCAGGGCAACCTCTCTCAGTGAATCTGGCACAGTGAAACACTGACTCATTGTTCTGCAGGGCAGAGAGAAAAAAAAAGAGGAGGGGGCTGTTGGTATGGCTGCCCGTGGTAGTTGCCCAACTGAGCCCCTTTCTGTTCCTCAATCCTTTCTGTGCCGCCCTGTTTGTGACTGGCATGGAAATGAGTTGTAAAGGACTGGCTGTTAGTGACAACTAGAGCTGGCATGCTTACAAAGAGTAGTGGCCCGGTGGAAAAAAAAATGATGTGGAAACTCCCCATTGGTTCAAATTCCAAAAAACCAAACTAATAGCACCAAAAGTGTCTGTTTTTTATAACCTCTGGTGCAAATCATTTTAAAATTTTGATCAGCCAAAAAGGTTGCTAAAATATTTTTGTACTTGAAAGTTACTTCCTGTGTGTCCAGTACATACAACCATAAAGGCCCTAGAGACCTAGCTTAGTTAGCATTAGCAACAAACTCAAAAGTTACGTCAGTATTACCCATGGCATTTTGGGATATCTCCTTGTATAAATTACATGCCTGTAAGTTAAAACAGAGGCCTAAGTCATTGGCTGGTCACTGTAGCTAGCATAACAATGGTAATTGGTAAACAGCTAACACAGCTTGGTGGCTTTATCAGCCCATGTTTGTTCACTATTTGTTAAAAGTTGAATAATAATATGCTTTGAAATATATACATTGTATATTTTAATGTTGTATATTAATGAGTGAAAAGTAAAAATTAAAAATAAAAAGTTATTTTTTAGTAGTCCACGAGAGGCTACCTGTTTAATCAATCTTAATAACTTATGCTAAGCTAACTAGCTACTTGCGCAAACTTTTTTTTTCCTTCAAAAACTAAAATGTGACACGAAATGGTTGTGCCCTTCAATGAGTTTAATTTTCTTATTTAACTTTTGGCACAAGAGCAAATCAGTATTTTCCAAAATTCGTCTTTAGTTACTCAAAAAAAAGAGATGAATTTTATTTTGAGTTTTGAAAATTAAATTAAATTAATTCATTTATTTTGATCATGAAAAAGAAATGAAAAATATCTTCTTACGTTTAAGTTCATTCATGATTTCAAAACCACTTTTTTCAACTACTACAGTCTCTGAGACGGTGAATGAAAACATAAATAGGTTATCGTTAAGGGTGGTACAAGATACAGAAGTCAAGCGAGACAACTGGATGTCCTGGGGTCACTCCTCTAATACTGCAGCACTGTTCTCTAATATTTTAGTCATGCCAGTGAGGTACTGTGAATTTGTAACTAAATGAGATGGCATGAGTTAAAAGACAACATTGGTATTGTCTCGTAGAGTAGCAGAGTAGTTGTCATTCAGCTTGTGTGCTCAGACAAAGGGGCACTATAGCTGCATTCTTGAGGGGAGAAGCTGTGTACTCAGAGCTGGACTGTTGGATCATGGACACGCAGAGAATACTGAACACATTGTTCACTCTATGTCACCACGCGATTCCATTCCCATTTCATATAACAGTGTTAGAGGAGCAGTTTGGGAATGTGACAGGTAGAGGTAACGCATGACAGCAAGACAATGACACCTATTGGTTGTAATAACATACATAGTTTCCAAGGCATGTTTTCCCTTTGCTACATATTACCCCAAACTGCTAGGTGAAAAGAAAGTATTCAGGATCAAAGCTAAAACTCAGGAAAGAAGAGGTGTTGTTTTCTTTCATGGCAAGATGGCTGGAGCTCATGATGTACAAACATTAATCTTAGCTCATAAGCCAAAGCTAGCTTAAATCAATTTTCTCACGTACATTAACATTGGCTCAGATTTTAAGCCCTAGTTATCAAAAGTAACAGCAGGGGTGGAAGTAACAAATTACACATTTTTAAGTTACTGTAATTTAGTAGATTTTTTTGGCTACTTGTACTTCTGAGAGTATTTTTTTTCAAGTGTGTAATTTTACTCAGACTTAAGTACATTTTACACCATGTAATCTACTTCACAACTTTAAAAATCACATACCACTTCTGAGTAGTCACGCCCACAGTTTGGAATAATATCTTAACCTTCCGTCTGCATGTTTTCAGCCAATAGGGATGTCTTGTAGATGACATTTTTCTCATTCTTGATCAAATCTAAATTTCTTCTTAATATCTGCACTTGTTTAAAAACTATAGCTGAAGTAGATTTTTTCACACATTTTTGTTTTGCTTAAAAAAAATAGGGGCTTGAAACTTTTATATTTCCTACAGCAAAATCAGTTTAATGCCTGCTTTTAGTAATTTATACTCTGAGTATTATTTTAGAACAGTACTTTGTACTTTTACTTAAGTATTATTTTAATACCAGTACTTATACTTGTAATTGAGTACAGTTTAAGCAATTTAACAGTACTTGTAATTGAGTGAAAAATTTCAGTACTCTTTCCACCTCTGAGTAATGACCAAATTCCTGTTTTCACTGAGGATAAATACGATACTTGCATTAGCTCCAGTCTCTAATGTGGTAAGCTAGCTTACATCTAATAATGCCTAATTTAATTCTGGTAGTCTTAAACCAGTTTAAAGGCTAGAGAATAAATTAATCCTGATGTAATGCTGGAAGTTTCAGGCTAGCTTATAGGCTATCAAACTTTTAGTAGAGCCCCAATTCAAAACTGGCCGTCTTAAGCTAGCTAAGAGACTATCATATGTTTTCAAAAAGCCAAAGAAATAGCAGCAGTCTCAAAATAGCTTTCAGGCTATTAAACATCTATTGAAACCTGAAGTAATGGCCTGTAGCCCGGGCTTTCAGACATTCTATTTCACCAAATATAACGCTATCAGTTTCAAGCTAGCTTACAGGCTATCAAACATTCAATGAAGCTGCATTCAAAACTGTCTGTCTTCAGCTAGCTGAGAGATTATCAAATATATACATTAAAAATTCAAATAAAGACTGGCAGATTCAAGCTAGCTTACAGGCTATTAAACATCTGATGAAAAAAATCCAGTCTGATCATGTAGCACTGATTTCTGTATGAATGAAATGACGCATGTCTGAATGTTCAAAGATGTCATCGCAATATAAGAGTTTTTAACTATCTTATTACCTCAGTCTTTTTTTTTTTTTTTTTAACCAACATTTCTTTCTTTCTCTTGTTGTTTCTCATTTATTTGCCTTACTCCTTATGAATTATAACTCATGTTTTCTGAAATTTAAAAAAAAAAATAAAAAAATAACTGAGGCAGTTATTTCAAGAAGACATGGAAAGTTCTTAATGTTTTATTGTCAAACATGTTTAACCATTACATGTTGTAAAAATGATTATCTTGATGAAAATTCAGAATCTGGCAGAAGCTGGCCTGTAATTAAATTGCACAAACAACATCTGTGCTTTGTATCTAAATGACTGTCACTGATCGCATTATGAGTTAGTGTCTGTTTATAGCGGTGTCACCTCTCCCAGAATAATCCCTTTTTACTGCCATCGTTAAACACGGCTTGTACTTTGACACCTGACTGATCTCACCTGGTACAGTTTGAACTAAAGGCTATTGGTTTGTTGCATGTATAAACTCATAACTGAGATTAAACCAGACGTAATTTGACTTTTATATGTCTGTTTTTATTGATAATATAACCTCTCCTGCCCCCGTTGTTGTTTCTGATTATGTTGCAAGTGCAGTCTGCAGAGACTCCTCTTAGACCCTCAGGAGGATGATGTTGCCCTTTCTTGTCACACTGATGTAACTTAGTGTAATTTCTCTAATAACCTTTTTTGGGGGAAAATAAATAAATAAATAAGAAAAAAAAGAGGACAAGTTTTCTGGGGTCAGATGTCACTGAACTCTTAGTAGTTATTACACCAACTTCTGCCATTTCAACCACACCCACAGAAACCAGCCACACTTGTAAAAGGAAATAAGAGGAACTTACTCATTAAACCTCACTATAAATACTGCCAAAGCTGAAATCTAAGCCAATTTTTATACCTTATTTACGACACAACATTTCTTTTTAGACTTTATATGGGCTGCATTTGCTGAAAAGTCCAGAAAATTGTCCTATTTTTAGAATATGAAAGATGAAAATTATGCCTGAATCACTTATCAAGAGACACAGGAAAAAAAGAAAAAGAAAATAGTAAGAAAAAATGACGAGCAGAGTTTCTCATTTTGAGAAACTTCTTTGTTTTTACTCTTCACAAACAAATTAGATGCTGTTTTTGTCCCTAAATATTTTCAAATAAGACATATTTTCTGGCCTTGTCAATAAATGGGGCTGATACGAGTTATATAATACATTTTTAAAAATAAAAATCATATGGTAAAGCAGTGATTATATTTAAGGCTATTGAGGCAAGATAAGCAGATAACATGACTAATTGTGATCAAAATAAAAAATAAATAAATAAATAAAAAAATTGAAATATTACATACATTAGAAAATACATCCATGAAATTGCTCTATTGTAGAATGAAGTATAGATTTTTCCACATTCATAAATCCAAATACTTAATTTTTTGCCTGAATATAGCGGTAAAATGTCTTAAATCTTGTTTTCATAAATGTTTTATGGTAAAATCTCTGCTCATATTATGTTCTACTGCTCCATCTAGTGGAGCATTGATGCCACTGCACTGGGGACACAGTATGAGTCTTTGACCTATTAGGAGAGGTCACAAAAGTTTGAAGGATTTTCAAAGTTACAATTGTATGTTTGGATCCACATTTCTTTTTTCACTTGTCTGTCCTGTGAATGATTACCAGTCATCCAGTTTTGTGTCTCATTATTTGTCGGTCCTTGAGCATGGTCTTTGAGGAAAAAAAGTGACAAACACAAAGTTTAAATGTTGATTTTCACATTCATCAAGCCAAACAAAAGTCGTAATTTCCTGTGAAACCAGACAAGAAAAACCTAAGAGGCACTTAAACACAATTTCATGAAAAAAAGAAAGAAACATACATATAAATCAAGCCCTAAATATATCCTGTCTGCAGCATGGTCTCCACTTGAGAGTAAGTGAAAGTCAATATTATCGAGGCTCAGCAATGAGGCAATATTTGAATTTCAAATGAGCCTCAGACAGTAGAGAGAGCTGGCATTCAGCAGCTAGAGGAGAGCCAGCTCATGACACCGGGCTGACAAATAGCAGGTACATTATGCTGAATGAGAAATAGTGTCTCACTGAGGGGAAATGGTATAATTGATCTGAATTAGGAAAGAGTGACAAGGAGCACTGGCAGAGCTAGAAATGAATGAGGAACTTTCACTTCTGTTTGTGCTCCACGGGGTCAAATGTGACTTTAGTCCAGCTGCAAAAACACATTTTTTTTCTAAAGAGCACAGAGTTTGAATGTCTTATAGAGGAGTTACAGCACTCTCTTCTTAATTCTGCTCCCAAACATCCTTAAATTACACAGAATCAAACCCTCGTCTCAATTGTTCCCTCTCTCCTCCCCTATCTCCCTCATTCAGCGCATCATCCCAGCATATTTATTTTCCTGCACCGATGGTGCGTCCCTGCTCTGAGAGAGGGATTACACGCCTGGCTTGGTTCATATCCTACAGCTTCTGCTGCCACCCACACCCACAGCAGGACCCTGGCTGCTCCAGGGAGCTACCAGCATGGATCTGGGTGTGGGTTTATAAATGATCCGGGACCGGGCGCCACGCAGTGCCACCCCGAGAGAAGACCCCCGAAACAACCCTGTGTTCATGTACTTGCAGAATACAATAAAGTGTTATTGCAAATAGATAAGTCAGTGTCTCCAGTGTTTTTGGGTCATACCTTTTATTCCAGAGTAAAACATGCTGAATGTGCAGAAAACCCTTCGTCTGATTTAATATATAAAATAGAAACAAAAAGCTCAATGAATGGCCTTGAGGAGCACCAAGATGAGGTGCAGCATTGTGATTTATTCCATACACCTTTTGTGAATCAAAATGTTCTTCTCTGACTTTGACACCAGAGCCATATAAAAATTTCTTATAGTTATGACCCTGAGAAAACTGACCTCACTTTCTGCTGTAGCTGCCATGTCTCAGATGAAGGCTGTTCAGCGTCTGTAAAAAACACTAATCTTAGATTTAATATGAGGACTGTTTGATATCAACACATGACTAAAAATGTCTCATTGTGCTTAAAATGTGTAACATTAAGTTCCAAAAGAGCGCTCTCATAGATTTAGTACAGTTACCTCTTTAAAGGGACTGTGAGGACTTTCTCTGTGATCTTGAAAAAGTCTCATATCTATTTATATGCCTGATCATGATCTACAAGTCAAAGTGAAATTATCAGTGCCAAAGTAGTTATTTCTAAATGCTAATTCTTAGCTTCCTGATAGGGTCCAACTAGACTGAATTGAATTATGGCAAGTCGAAGTGTCTATGACAACACCACACCGGCTGACAAACTTTAGCAATGAGAAGAGGGAGCTGTGTTTTTCTCTGCTTAAAACAATTTATTGGACTACTTTTGTAATAATAGTAGACACTGGAGCTGGACTGTCTGACAGAAAAGGGACAGAGGAGCAGAAGAAAGCTAAATAGGAGAGTGATAGAGCATGGGCTAAAGGCTAAAACACAGATACACTGTTGGTGGTATCCTGTAATGATCTGTTCAAACTACCCAAAACAGTAAGTTTTAGAAAAAGTTCTAGAGAAAGTAGCATGTGATCATCATGAGATTTGTTGATATAATAGGGTCACCACATAAAGATCTCCAGACTGGTTCTTGTCATGTTGGTGAGCAGGCCTCAAACACCAAGGTCTGCCCATACCTTTCCCCTCTTTATGCCTCCGAAGGGCCGACCAATCAGAGTGAAGTGAGTTTTTGGAGTGGGGAGCCTTAAAGTGGCAGCAGGTCTTTGAAACAGAGGCTGGAATGAAGTTTCTCTAAAACACTAGTGTGAGGAAAAATAAGGATATTTTAAACTGTAAATCATGTAAAGGTACAACAGAGGTTCTAGAAGAACGGAATGAATGAAATAAAATAAATTATAATAGTAAAATAATCACAATGCCTCCTCTATAAAGTTAGTAAAAATGTGTTTTGGCAGAAAAAGTTTCCATTTGTTGAGCTTTCTGTATATAAAGCTTTCAGATCTAGTAGAAATGATATCATGTCACCAAAAAACGTCTTATGAGATTAGTAATAAATGTAAAACTCCAACCTATAATTTCCACTTGAGTTGATTGAAGAGACATTAATTAAAATCATCTCATCTCCCTCGGCTGATTCTAATTTCCTCTCTGTGCTTTTGACCTAATTTTGTTGTAATGAAGTTGGCATTTTCGGTAAAGTTCAGGAGTGTGTCAGGAGGAAACTTCAGAGTTTATACTTTTAATTCAGAATCAGACATTTTACTGTAAATTCAGTGGGGATTTTATTTTTTTTACATTCTTGAAAGTTCTTCTCATGACAACTTAACACCTTTTCTTCACAGATGGCAGATGTCCATGTCCTAATGACTAACATATGGGCAAACAGACAGTGAATTGTTTGTGATGGTGTGACCAGGATGCGGAGTGGTTGAAGCGCTTAATCGTCAACAATAGCCACTAATTGTCAAACCCTCCACTGTTCCTCTTCCACAGGGTATAAGGTGACTGTCCTCCAGCATCCTGTAAGTAATATTCTGTGACAAACGTCTTTATTCTCACAAATTCTTGTAATACCCTCGTAGCACTTCCCACTTAATCTTGACGTTTCCTCTCCTCTTCTCTCTTCGCTCGCTGAGGCTGTTTTGTGCGGAGAGGACGAGCTCTAAGCTCTTAATTGCAGGTGGTGTGTGTACGCCTTTTTCCCCCCAATCCCAACCCCTTTTGTTCACGGCGCTGTGGGAGAAACAAAGCTTCCTTTTTTTCTTTCTTTCTTGCCATGACTCTCAGAAGAAGTGTGAGGAGGTAGGGAGGATTAAGCCAACATTTCTCATGACCTCTGAGGCCGTGTTTTCTCACAATAGACAACCTGGCAGAGGTGAGGGTGCCAGTTTGTGCTGGAGGAAAAAATGCATCCTATACCAACTCATCCAAGATCATTTCATCATTTAAATCCTATCAGTGTCCCAAAAACTCTCATTCCCCAAATGGTGATTAAATGTGAATATAATTCTGCTCCAAAAATCTTTCCCGCCGAGAAAGAATGAGTCATAAAGCACGAAGCGGGCTGCTACAGTTATCTGTTGTTGTTCATTTGTTTCCCATTACAGAAGCTCCATTTTGGCTAATTAGTCTTGACAGTAACTTTTCCCTGCGGTGTTGATTAGATCTAATTAATGACTGCAGGCAAGATGGAGGGCTGGTGCCCTGAAGGAGCCATTTTCATACCTCCCTGGGTAATTGAAGCTGTCCTTTTTGCCGCAAAGAGAAAACTATTCTACTGTTTTCCTTTTTTTGTTCCAATAAACTTTAATCCAATCAACATTCTGTCATCAACATGAAGCTGCTGGTGCTGTAGCATCAATTTTAGCTCTTTGCATTCGTTTATCCTCTAAATACTCTGTATCCACATATGTGGACATCACATTTCTGCTTCCCAGACTCATGATACTTAATTTATTCAAACTAATCAAAAGTTTGACCTCCTAGCCAAAGGGACACAGACCACATCATTTTGGTGATAACACAAAATTGCACCCATTTCAGCAACTGTATTTATGACTTTTCATCTTCTCATATTATCTTTTAATATTCTCATTTCTACTTTTTGTCTTTTGATTTGAAATTGTGAATTTTTTACTTCAACATTTGATCCACATTTGTGGGATTAATCTAATAGTTTTGACTTTTTAAAAAATTATTTCCATCTTTAAAATTTTTATCTCTTTGCTTTGTATTTTTTATTTGACAATACTTCTAATTTTATCCCCTCTATTTGACTTCTCAATTTTTTACCTTAACTTTAAATCTCCTTATTTAGACTTTTTGTCTTGTGACTTATTTTTTTTCTTTGTTTCTTATTTTGACTTGAAATCCATACTTGTAACTTTTCCCCCAACTTTTTTTTTTTTATTTTAAGATTTGAATCTCATTTTTAATCTTTATGTCCTCATTTTAAAAATTTAGCCCATAGTTATGTATTTTTTATCCCTTAAATTTGACATCCTGTCCATACTTGGGACTTTTTATATTTACTTTTTATCTCCACATTTTGACTTTTTACATTTCAATTTTAAATCGTTAATCGCTCGTTTTTGACCATAAATCCATAATTTTGACTTTTATCTCCACATTTTGACTTTTTATGTTTAATTTTAAGTTCTTAATCTCATATTTTGACTACAAATCCATTATTTTGACTTTTTATGTCCACATCTTGACTTTTTATATTTTTATCTTAAATTGTTAATGTCTAATTTGACTACAAACCTGTATATTTGACTTTTATCTCCACATTTTGACGTTTTAGATCTCTGTGTTTGGAAACCTTCAACTGTTATCATGTCTTCTTATCTCTTTATCATCATATTTCTGCTGTACTACAGCAATTACTAAACTTCCTGCTTAAAGGTCAATGTCGCTAAAATGAATGTATGCAAAGCGGGTGATCAAGTTTGTGAGTAATAAAGAGTAAACACAAACAAACCGTCTCCAGGTGATTAAGATTTAGTCGCGATGAAGAACAGGAATCCACTACTTCTTTCCCACCGAGCCCCTTTGACCTCTCACTCTGTCTAATGTTGCATCATACAGTCATTATCTTTCCGTAGTTACTCACCCCATGGTGAGCACAGCTTAGAGGGGATTAGATCTGAGGTGAATTTCTGGTCGGAAAAACACCGTGCCAAACTATGCATGTTGCAGGGGAGTAGATTGCTGGGATGATCTGATTAAAAGTGTGAAAACGCTCCTTATCGCCGATGACTTGAAACCTGGGAACAAAGGAGGCAACAGACAGAGAGAGGGAGAGCAGATGAGATGATTACGGTAGAGAAGGATTCATCACGTATGAGCATCTGCCAACATGTCAAGGCAACACTTTTCCAGTCTTTAAGTGGTCGGAGTTATCACTAGATGATGCTCTACTGAGTTTGTGCAAGTATAAGAAGTTTTCCGTACCCTAGAGTTTAATCCCACATTTTGTTTATTTGATCAGATAACACACTGATATCAAAGTCCCTAGAACTTATTCCTTTATAGAGTTAAATCAATATTGTGCTATTTTCATAGATTCACTCAAAGCAACGGTTAATTTAAGCCAAACTGTTGAATCTTATAGCTAGTACTATGTTAGCTGGAGTACTTCAAAGCTCTTAAATCAGGTGAATAGCTATTACCTTTACCATCTCCTACTTTCCAAGCATAGAAATTGTGGAAAACAGAAGCATCACAGGGCAGCATTAGCAACAAGGAATGTCTCTCTAAGTAAAACTAGCAAAGAAACTTTGTGAGATGTTTTATAAAAAATGAGCATTAAATGTATATGCCAGTTAGCCGAGTTATGGTTTTTCAAAACAAACTCAGATTTTACTGTTTCTGTCAAGGAGATGCATTTGACAACAGCCCATCTTCTTGTTTTAATTTGTCCCAGCACCTGTAGCTAGTGTTACGTTAGCTTTAAAATATATTTTCTACTTTGTTGGAATTAACTTGCAACTTAACCACTTTCTTTATTTTTGATGTGAAAATAAAAAACACTGGACATCTAACTAGCAGCCCAGCCACAAACATTGTAAGTAGCACACTTAGCATTTAACTTAGCTGTTTCAAAACAAAGAAGTTAAGAAAGAGTCCTGCATTAGTTTGCTAGCTAGTCAAGTTGTGTTCCAAATGAGATGCATAATGCTGATTTTACTAGATTATTTTCTTGCCCTCATTCTTATTTACACATTTTTAGATGTCATACCTCATCTTTCTCTCTCTTAAAAGCAGAAATGTTTGAAACAGCTAGCTTTCAGAAATAGCCAAACATAATTTTAGCTTAATCAAATATTGTAGTAGTTCAATTTCAACAGTTATGTTTAAGAAAATTTGTTTTCAGTGTATTTTCCACAGTTTGATGAGCATGATTGAGATTAGTAAGCAATTTATTTATTTTTAAATACCATTGACTTCCCATCAAAAGGCAAATAATGCACTTTTCTCTGTCACTTTAAAGTCTTTCTAAATGCAAAGCCTTTTTGTAAGTATGCTGAATTGTATTATCTAAATTAAAAAGTATATTATCATTTTGCAAATGTCTTATTAAATGTAGCTCTGCTGTATGAGCCCAATTTAAAAATTCAATTAGCGTTGATAATAGAAATAACTCTTATTTGGCAAGTTGAAAATTTTCAGGGCTGTTTTTCAGATTTGAAAGAAAGCATTCCCATAAGGATACAAGCCATATCACTTTCATATTCGTCGACAACACTCTGAAAGTAATAACTGCATGGCTGGTGAGAGATACGGGGGCTCCCAGTGAGTGTTGCAGGGGCTGGTGTCAGTGTGTCTCCCAGGCCCCTGATGTTTATCAGCAGATACTCTGGAGTCTGATCACGGACTCTCCTGCTTCCATCACCACCTGCTTGCAGAAATCTAAATAATGACCTGTGCGCTAATATGGGTGGTGGTCCTTATCTGCAGCCAATCGCAATGAAGGATGGTGGAGTCGCCGCCATTGCTCGTGGCGTTTCTCATTTCTTCAAAGATAAAGCAGGGAAGGGAGCTCATTAAGGAGATGAATTAATTTCGATGGGTTGCCAAAACTAACAGAGAGGCTGAATTAGAATATTCCTTTGAATCCAGCAAAGAATCCACTGCAGGCATGTATCAGCAGCAGTTCACTTAACTACACAAGTATTGCAAACAGTATGCAGTTTTTAATATTGATGATGAGGAATGGAGAGATAGGGGAGAGACAAACTGAAAGTAAACCATTACAGTCAACGCATACATCAAGTTTTGGTTTCTTAATTGAATAATAAACCTGAAACATTAGCGTGAAGCCACTGTAGGCCTTTATGTGTCTTGATAATGAACTACCATTCATTTCACATCACTTCCGCTACATCACCCAACTTACAGTTGTGCTTCTGAGTTTACATACCTTGGCAGAATTTATGATTTCTTGGTCATTTTTCAAAGAATATGAATGATAACACAAAAACCTTTCCTTCATTCATTGTTGCCAAGGTTCTTGAGTGGCCATCTCAGTCTCCTGGCCTCAATAACTGGAAGCTTTTTACCAAGAAGAATGGGCAGTTTTACCATATGAAAAAATAAAGACCCCTTTCCACAACTACCACTTAAAGCTGTTATTGGTGTTAAAGGAGGCAATACAAGGCATTAAGAACTGGGGTGTGTAAACTTTTGATCAGTACATGATACATACCTTAAAAATGACATTCACCTTATCCCCCCCCCAACATCTCAAACTCTTAAGTAACATCTCAGGAGGCATGAGGACATGAATAAAAGTGGCCTTTCAGAGCTGTTAGCATCGCTTAAAATTCAACTCCTGTTTCTTCTTGTTACAGTTAAAAACACTTTTTAGTATATAATCATTATTTTATCACATTACCAGAGGCGTTAACTCTCAAATTAAGGTTTCAAAAGATGACCAGCTCAGCACATCTGGTCCTTCCTGCTCTTGAGGTATCTCTCCACCTGCTAAAATCCCACCCCTCCCACCACTCTAACACACAGCATGACCGATATAGAAGCGGGCAGGTCTCCTTGGGTCTGAACAATGGCGACCTCTCCTCAAAGACAGGGGAAACATTTGGGGATTACAAGGCAGGTTTTTTTTCAGAATCAATCACCTAGAAAAAAGAGCCCCTGAATGGAAGCTCAGACCAGCGTTTGGTAACCTTTGCACAGAGTGCTAAGCAAAGAGCATAGTCAGGGGGATGAATAGTAGCATAGTGGAAGCTGAGAATGTGAATAAAACTCACCCACGTATCAAAAAAAATTTGAAAGAAAAATTGAAAAAGAAAAAAAAAAACCTGTGGAACAACTTCTCTCACATTTCAAGATGTGCTCACAATAGCTGTCAAAGCAGCATGAGTCAGTTGTTGCTTGGGTATGGAGCAAAAAGTGGTAGTGAGTGATTTGCTTATCATCCTTATTGTGCAGCAGCATAATTTTAACACAATTTGATGCAAAAAAAGAGAGAACTCCTAATGATGATGAGTCTACTTGAGCAATTACTCAGAAAGTTTTATCTGCCATCATTATTCTCAAAACTGTGAATTATTCATGAGATTGGATTCTCTCCAGCATGTGTTGCCTGCAAAACTCAAAATCACATTTTCCCATTTGTACGCTTGGTGCCAAGTCATGACATCGCACATATTAAAATCGACGGCAATTACTGTTCATCTGTGTTTGGCAGAATTATTCACGGGACACTAAAGCCACAAATCCATGGAGCCAAATACCTTGGAATAGAGCAAAACAGACTGTAGCTTGAGCAGAAAAAGCTTTGTGATTAAAATGTGGTTCCATCATTGCTTATTGTTGTTTTCAGATGCTGTCATTGACGGTGGTATACACTGCTTAAAGTGGGGAATGTGCTGCATTCTGGCTCCCACACTTCACTGCAGCCCATTTAATAAACACTCATGTGCATGGCAAAATCTGATTACATGAGGCTCCCAGAGACCCCGAAAATTTATGGAATTTCACAATGAGATCATGGCATGACATGTTTGAGTTCCTCAGTTAAATACCCAAGAGAGATCTCTTTTTCTGGGCTAATGCGCAGAGTTGAACCAATATGAAATGGCAGGGTGAATTTTGTGTCTAAAGCTGTAAGGGTTGCATAGTATTGTAAACCATTTAGTCTATTTGGAGTGATATGAGCTCCTCTATTCTATTGTTTCATTCAAAAATACACTATTACTAAATGAGTTTGGTATCAAAATGAGTCACTTAAGTCAGACAACATTTAATCTTCAGGTACCATTATATAAAACAGACCTGTTTAAAAGCAGGTACAGCCTACAAAGAGCTGTGTTTTTTAACACTTTAATGAAAGGTATGGCTGTAAGGAAAGAAACACAAATAAACTGTTGCTCTTAACCACAATGTGCTATTACCTGAAAATCCACCTGCATTTTTCTCCGTAGGCCCCCTTTCACAAATAGGTATATTTCCCCTGATCTAATCACTCTTTGATGTTTTCCCCATTGTGTTCGTCTTTTGTCACAGGTGGACGGCCCATCTTTATTCCACACTAGCAGGATAGCGGGCCTTCAGAAGCTTTTCCAACCACTATTTTCACGGTTTCAACCTTTCATCTCATTTGCTGGCCGAGGAAGTGTCATGCTGCTGTGGAGTGGTGTGTTGTTTTATTGTGAAGGGGCAGCCTCAGCTCGTTTTGCCCAGCGGGGGGTCAAAGCACCCTGCTTGCTTAAGGAAACCAAGCTGGCTTTAATAGGACAAAGTCTGGGCATTGATTTGACCAAATAGTATTTGGAATTAGATGTTGCAGCACAAGCAAATCACAGTTGGGGTAAAAACAATTCTCCCATGGGGGGGGCAGTTATCCCTGAGGGAGACTACTGTACCCCCTGCCGGCCTGAGCCGATCAAAGCCGCGTCTTGGAGGAAAGGAAGACACATTCATTGAATTTCCAGATGGAAAACTAAGCCCTTTTTTCAGGGAGGGAAGGGGAAACATGTTAGCTTATTAGCTTAAACAGCATTAGCCTATAAGCTAAGAGGTAATTTAAATAAGTCCTATCAGTGGCAGAAAGACAAGTTAGTGCAAAGTTGTATGATTTAAAAAGCTTGTACTTAAGTCTATTTGTTACATTTTAACCAAGGGTGACCAAACATCCTCTTTTTTATGTCCAGGGGGATTTTATAAATTCCCCGAAATGTCTGTGTTTTTCTCAGCTTGTTCTGCACACCATTGATATTTATATTAAAGCACTGCTCTGGGCTACTGACATTATTCTGATGCACCAACCTGTTGAGATGTTGAGCATGCAGGAAAACGTGGTCTGACTGCTCACACTGCGCTTTCAGACAGAAAATGCTGAGGCTGAAATGCACTTTTGCAGATGACCAGGTCTTTTTGTTGGGGTCATGATCGGTGGGAGGCACCGTGTCCTCTCTACAAAGCTTTGTGTCAGCCAAAAAATTAAAACACCTAAAAATCTAGGTAAGACTTCACTAGATTTTGAGGCATTATTTATATTTTTGCACAAGATAAATGTATATGTTTTTTTATGTAATGATGTGGTGAGATATTATGGTGGAAGCCCAGTTTACAAAAATCAAAACAAAACAAACCAAGACTTGGCTTTGTGGAGATTTTTTTAGGCCCATATTAACTCATCATTTTAACTTAATTATATCAATTTTTTGAGATTTTAAAAGTCAAAATTTTAAGATAATAGGTCAAAATAATGAGGACAAAAGTTGGTTGGGATTAAAAAAAAAGGCAAAATTTTGGGAAAAGTCAAATTTTGGTATGAAAGTCTGAGGAAAGTCCAATTTACCAGATAAAAACAAAAGTAGGTTTTTATGAATTTTCAACTCATAAATTTTACCTTTAATCTCAAAATTAAAACTAAATGTGATAAAAAAAAAAAACAATCCAAACAAAGCCACATTTTCACTTCTTATATTTCTAACTGAAGGACATGGGCGTCAATATTCAATTTTGTGTAGGTTACAGAAAATCTTTACTTTAAATAAAATGGGTGTTTTATTTAGTATATATATTTTTGTTTAGTTGATATTTTTACAGTATCTCTAAAAGGCTGAATGGGGTTCTCTTTTTTGATTTTGGACTATGGTCACCCTATTTTTCAACCAACATTCCCCAACTTTTCGCTCTTCATTAGCAGGTTCCCCTCGAAAAAAGCCTTTCATCTTTCTTCATTTTCTTTTATCTTTTTTGGATCAAAGCTCAGAAATGCCCAAAACTTGTGAAGTCTGTGAGTCACCATTGAACGCCTCTTGAACCAAAACCTTGAATATAAGTCCACTTTTTTGTCGAGGGGTATTATCCCAAGTCATGTATTTAACCCTTTGCTAAAATCAAGCACTCATGTTCCCACACCTCTGCTTTGAATATATTTTCCCAGGTATTCATGGAAAAAAAAGCTACTCAAAAGGTGATGAACTGCAATTAAAACAAACACTTGTGAAAGAACGTACAATGAAAGCCACTATGAAGTTAATCACTTGTCAAAGGGCTCATTATTATAGGAGAGGGACAGGCCTGACAAGAAGCGGACAAAAGCGAAAACAGCGGAGGCACTTGAGTTTCAATGAGGCTCTCAGCTGGTGCTGGGGTGACATCAGAGGTCCTCTAAGCTGTCCTTTGTATCCTTTCCCTCTATGCCTTGTAACTGGGGTTGTCCCTCTTGTTCTCACCAGCAGGTTGTTTTCTTGTCCTCTCATTAAGTCCTGATCCCAAAATTAGACGCCCTGACACAAATATGAACGTGTTGTGACCTCGCTTTTTCCTTGTGTTGAGGAGAGGCATGTTTACACGACATGCTACTGTGTTTTCCTGAAATTTGGTGAAAGGGAGTTGAAAGCTTGTCAAAAATATTCTAATAACCAACATGTTGGTGTCAGGTGTGTTGTGTTCTCTAATGGTATTATTTCTCAGGGTGTGTTTGTTAACTATGGTGAAGTCACAAAAGGGATGGTTAATGAGTGTAAGATCCCTGCACTCTTTAAATGAATTTTAAAAATCAGAGAAAGTATTTCCACATGATTAAATGACTTTCTTTTAGCATTAAGCCACTTTGGTAGCTCAACTTGGTGCACTTGCAACTTCATTTCAAGACACTTGAAAGAGAATTTTTTCCTGACAAGACAGATTTGTTTTTACTCTTTACAAGCAATTAAGGCATCATTATTGTTTTTTCAATGTCATGGAGCAGGATGTTTCTATTACTTTGCAGTGTATTTTCCATCCTCTGACTCTCTTTTTTTTAAATTAACACCAAAAAATGACTTTGATTCAAATTATAAAATGATCAATTATCATGAATTTCAGGTAATCTTATATCACCAGTTTTGTATTACCTAACTTTACTTCTACAAAAAAGCACTATAGAAGCCTTTGACTGTTTAATGCATGGATGTATTCTCCATGAAGCCAGCCATCTGTTTCTAAAACAGAGTTTTAAAGCCTAGTGTCAGCAGATGACATTTTGTAAATGCCTCACCTTTTGAATTAAGTCAGCTGTGCCTTTATTTGTAAAATTGGTAGCCTTAGTATCTTATAAACTATTGAGTTATATGTATATATAAAAAAATCTTTTTTTTCCTTTTTTTTTTTAAAATCTATAATTGCTTAATGAGCTTGATACTGACAACAGACTTATTCTGCTGCAATAATCAGCCAATCATGAAAGAGAAATGTTTGATCCAGATTCAAAGTTTTTGTGAAATCATGGCAACAGTTTTATATGATTGGGGAATCATACTGCATAGCATCCTGGAAAAAAGTATTTTTTTCCGAAAGAGATTTTTGTCTTCCCTTAGATTTAGTTCTGTTGGCACCAAACCATAGCAACATGCATCTACAGGGACTGACACCTGGATATGGTTCAAAGTCTCTGGGGAACTGAAGCCAGTCAGGTACAGAGTGAGTGAGCAGATAACAATACACACTGCAGTCTATTCAGAACTATAGACTGCAAAATGCTGGCTGCATGCAGATTCAACTCAGATAAAGGATAAATACAAAATAAAGTACTGACCACAGGTGTGAACAAAGCACCATTTCCAAAAACATGAACAAATGGGGGACGCTGTGGATCTTTGGGGAACTTTTGAAGATCTTACTACCTTGCATCTACAAAAAACAAAGATAAATGGGATCTTTTATCAGTTTAGATGTTGTATAATTGTACAACTGAAGTCCTGGCCTCAATGCGGGCTTCAGATTCTAAGAGCTGCAACCTTGAGTTCACAAGCTTTGGGGAATTTATCTGATCATGACGCCCTGAATTGCAAACACAACTTATCATGGCCATCGTTCACATTTTGGTTAAGATCCTCTTTGAGAAGCTTTAGAGAGTGTGAGAAAATACGACTTCTCATTTGAAGATCCCATTTGTTTATAAATGTTGACTGAGAGCTTTGTAGGAAGGCACTTTTAAGGGATTATAACATCTGTGAAGTGGATCCAGGAGAGTTCAGTGGTGTTAGGAGTAAAGCAGAGCAAAATAATCAAAGGTTAGTCTGCTACAGAAATTCAGTCATTAACACCAGTGACACAAATGGGTAATTATTTGTAAGACATTGGGCATTTAGCAGTCTTTTTAAAAAGCAGCTCTGATGCGTATCAAGTTCTCTCCCAAAAGGGAAACAAGTTATGTTGTGAAACTTGTTCCATTTCACCTGTCTGCTTTTTGATAGGAGATGTAGAACCACTTCATATTTCGTATCATGGTTAAGAACATTTACATTGCGCTTTTGTTTAAAACGCTACAACAGGCAAACTTTGTATACTCAGTTTGTACTGTAGTTCAGTAGCTGACTATATATCATACCTGTAATGTTTATCCTTGTTGTGTCTAACCAGTGCTCATTTACCAAGAAGTGCAAACATAATCTCATGCTTGATAATATTGAAAGACTCTCAAGTTTTAACAGACCAGTGAAGAATAAAAGGCTGCATGTGGGTTGGAATGAACATTATCACAAACAGCTGAGCCCGTGTTTTAGCCTTTAGCCTGTGCTCCATCACTCTCCGATTTCGCCTTCTTCTGCTCTTCTGACCTTTTTCTGTTGGACAGTTCAGCTACCATTTCCACCATCACTACAAAATAAATCCAAGAAACTGTTTCAGCAGAGAAAAACACAGATATCCCTTCTCACTTTGTCAGCTGACGTTGTCATAGAGACTTTGACGCACCATGAACCAATTTGGTCCTGTCCGACTTGATCAGGAAGGAAGAAATAGAATTTAGATGTAACACATTTTGTTATAATCTTATTTCAGTCATGAGTCATAATCAAGCATAAATCTAGAAATAAAACTTCTTCAAGATCAGGTAGAAAGTCCTCTGTTAAAGTCTTTTGTTATCTTCCTTTTTAAGAGTTTTATATTATTGTTATTGCTGCGACTGCATTTTTCTGTATGGGTTCAGGAATCGTTCAACTGTGTACCTTCTTTCTTTCTTTTTATGTATGAATTATTATGAATGTTCCTTATTTATTTTCATTGTATAACACTTTTGTATTTTCACAGTGGTGTCTCACTCTTTGAAAAAAAAATTAAGTTACCAAAAAGAAAGTCCTCACAGCATCTTGAAAATGATTTCTCTCTTATTGTTGTATTAAAACTTCATATTTGAGGCTTTGTTATGGTTTTATTATATCTTTATATTGTAGTGGTCTCAATCTTCCATTCTTAAAATGCAATAAAAGAGCTTGTGGGTAATTAGTAAAACACGTGAGCCTCTATTTGTCCAAATGATTCGTCAGGTCATGATCTGTGGGGAAAAAGCAGGGCAGGTGAGAGGTTAGAATAACAAACATGAGATAAAAATAAAGAAACTATTGTGATCTGTTTACTCAACTGTAACAGAACTATCATATCTCAGCAGTTCAGAGAAATGAATTGAAAACATGTGAAACATCAGGTCACAGGTATGCAGGGGGTGAAGACATGAAAACCTGATTAAATCTGAATATAGCTTATATGAAAGGCATGTTTTTGTATTTCAGAGAGTCAAACGTATGCAGTGAAACATTTATTCTTGAGCAGAATATATATGAGAGTGTACGTTCTCAGGTCATGCACACAGGCTGTTCCACATCCTTGTCTTTCCTCTATCTCTGCAGCAGCTCACGTCTGATCTCTGCGCTGATTACAGTTACTATCAGAGACAATGTTTAACAATTTCCAAGCTGTTATTGTCTGAAACTGAAAGCTCAGAATATTTTCCCATAACACCCTGACAGAGATGTACAGCACTGATGTCTCTCCCCTGTGTGTGCTGCGTTCATCTGATAGCACAACCACCTCCTTCTTTATGCTTCACCTCCCCCTTTCCTTGTTTATCCTTCAGTTTTCAACGGTTTCTGCAATCTGGGTGTTTCTGATTGTTTCACTCTGACCGGGTATCCAAAAAGTAAACTGTTAACAATCTGAGACATGTGGGAAACAAAGCAATGTGATAAGGATCAACACGTAGCTCTTCCAGCTAGCATATACTTCTTAAAACACTCATTAAAGCGCCAGGAATTGTTGGCCAGCAGAAATTTTCACCTTTAACCATATGACACACATAAGAATGATGAAGAAGTTTGAATGTGTTAGTGAGACAACAGCAATAGGTTAGTTTTCTGTAACTTTGTCCTCAGTGTTTCTCTAAATCAACATTAAAGAGGGAATGTTCTGCCTTCTCGTACTTTAAATGGTGAAATGCTGGATGTTCTTATAAACTATTACAAAATATGGACAAATTTTCCAACTTCTTTACTTCATAGGAATCCCTGAATCTGTCTGTAAACTTATCAAAACAGTCTGTTTCTAACCATAGCACCCGCCTAGCCTACAAAGGGCTAGCCAATCAGAGGAAAGGGGGTTTGTAGAGCAGGGGACCTTAAAGAGACAGCAACTAAAAAAAAAAAAAAAAAGGGGACTTCTTCAGCGGTATATCATGTAACCAGAAGGGCAGTAAAAAGCTTTAAAAAATACACAATGCCCATCTTGTAGCAAAAGTAAGAGATGATGTATAGTTAGCTTGTTGTGTTACCAAAACAGGATAACACCAAGTTACTTGTGCTGCTAAATAAACTGTCCCCCAGTTTCCATGATTGATGCACTTTTATGACATCACTAACACACATCTCAGATTATCATCAGTTAACATAAGACTTTCAAGCTCTGTATCCTCTTTTTGAGCAGTTATAAATCACATTAAACATTTAATTTCAAAGATGAGAATGCTTTTATTTTGTCCGTATTTCTGCACATTTCCCCAAAGCTCATGGATACAGACCAAATGGGGCAATACCATCAAAAATCGTGGGGGCAGAGTTGCTCGAAATTTTGAGATAAAAGCCAAAAAATTTGAGATAATGAAGCCAAAATGTTGAAAAAGTCAATATTTTCACTTAATTTCCTCATAATTTAGATTTTTCTCTATCAAAATTATGACATTTTATGGGCAAAAGGAAAAAAAATCTCAACAAATCCAGTATTTCATTTTTGTTTTTTTGCCTGGTGGAAATGGGCTCCTATAGTTGCATTTTCTGCAAGGTGGAAAAAACACTAAAGAAATGTCCCAAAGGAAGTAACACCTGGTGGAAAAGGCATACATATTGTTGTTGTTTCGATAGTTTACTAGGGAAAGTTTTCAAAGCATGTTAGGATCCTCACAGCGGGAGGAAATCTTTTTAACAAACAGAAGCAATCTGAAACCTTTTGTCACGACAGATCCTTTAACTCAGGACCCTGTAAACAACGCCATGGAGGTCTGAATGTTTGCTTATTTGGATATGAGACGGAAGAGGGTGAGGATCTTTCTTACCAATTGTGAGTTTTTTCCTCTCTTCCATGACAAAATGCTTTTTAACTAATGATAAAACTTCTTATGAAATCACTCAAAGTTGAGTCAAAAGTTAAGTTTGACAAGTTTAATCAAACTTTTCCCACGTTACGAGCACATGCATTTCCTTGCTCACATTTTTGTGAAAAGAACACTTAGAAATCTGATTCTCCAAATCCCTCACAGGGGGTTGTACTCATCTGCCACTAAGTTATGCATTGTTGAGCTGCACAAGCTCTTTCTGCAAGTGTATCCTTAAATAAAGACACTCCTTTGACAGGAAATGAACTGAGTGTAGCTGGGGTGTAAAGTTCAGAATGAGGAACTCTCAGTGTTCAATCCTAACCTGTTTGGGCAGTGAAGGTTGCATTCAGTGGCACCTGACCTGAACCTTTCAAGCCACTAATGTTCCCTACACACACACACACACACACACAAACACAGACAAAATAATTAGCACTTAAATGCAGACTAAGACACACAATGGGCCTGCATTAAAAAATGAGCCAGCATTTCCGTATTGATGCCCCCTTGTTGATGCAGATGTAATATGCATGATTAAAACAGGTACACATGGCTGCACACACACACACATACAACCCACCCACACTCACACACACACACACACACACACAAACACACATCTGTACCAAGCACTCATGAGCAAACTTGACTGTCTTTGGTCCACCATTGTTCACTGGCACTGAAGCAAAGCCAGGCTAAGTGAGGGCCCCTGATGGATACCTACCAGACTCAGACCACCAGTAGAGGTGCGAGGGGAGGAGAGAGACAGCAAACGAAAGAATATTAGAAAGAGGAGAAGAAGATTGCAGCAGATAGCAGATCACTAAATTAGGGAAAGAAAACCTATTATCTTTAGCATTCAGACGCAAAGGTGTGTATGTGTGTTTTTCTTTGGATAGCTTGAAGTACAGTATGTTGGTCACTTTCTATGGTTTAGAAAAGCCAGAATCTTTGATGTGATGTGATCTAAGAGGCAACAATGAAAACCAAGGCAAAGCAGAAATGCAAAACGTGCAATTCCTTGAGTGTCCATTGGAGACTGGTCTCAAAAAACCAAGCAGCAACCTCTGGTCTGAAAAAACTGAGACAATGCGGAATAGCTAAAAAGCTGTTGTTACTCGAGTGACCGCTTCAGGCTGGCTCCTGAAGTACCAGAAGTCACTTAAGCACCGAGCGAAAATTGGAATATTTTAAAGCCTGGTACAAAACCTGCCTTCAATCTGGATCGCTATTGTAGCTAACAGCACACACTGTGAGGGGGGTGAATTTTTGTAACTCAGCCGTTTGGAAGATATTAGGATCAGGAGCTTGCCCAATCAGAGCCACAGCTCAGATCATGTGACTGACTGGCGCCCAATGGCTATGAGTTTGGGCACTCTTCACCCGTCCCAATTCCAATATGGCCGTTGACCGTTTTGCTTCAAAACAGGGCTGCTGTAACAGATGGATGATGTCATAGAGACTATGCCCATGTTTTATACAGTCTATGCAAAAAAAAAAAAAAAAAATAGGCGATTCCATGACACTCATGCTGAAATCAGAAATACTTCATTTATCCTGGGGTAAAATTTGTTGTCACCATAGCTTGTCATGCAAGATACAATAACAGAAAGAAAATAAATAGGACATAGGTAATAAAATAAGTAACCAAAACAAATACAAATAAGCAATAAGTACCAAAGTTAAAGCTTTATTTACATTATATGTATTGTGATTTTATACACCGATTAGATGTGAAGATATTGCACAGTGTTTCAACAGATTTACAAACAGATTGTGCTGTCCACAGGTAGACAAATAGATAAATATGTCCAGGTAAATAGCCCAGCGTCCAGTGCACTATTTAATGGGAGGAGTTATGAAGTCAGACCAACCACCTGTGGTGCCCGATCAGCCCGGACAATCTGGAAGCCATTGAGGAAGATGTTGTGGGGAACGTCCTGAATCAGTTACATTTCTGTGAAGCACTTGGAACTGTACTCCTGAAATTCCCTTTTACTACTGGCTTGCACAATTAGCTTGTCCATCTTATCAGCCAGGGACCTTGCATTAATGCAAATACCCCATTGCACAGTCCAAAAACTCTCTCCAGGGGCTAGACTGAGAGCACAGTTTAACTTAATTGAAAAAATGATAAAGAAAAAAAAATCAAGTTATAAAGTTAAAAAAAGTTAGAAAATAAACAGGAGTAGTGGTTACAGCCAGCCTGCACACAAAAACCCTTGATGGATTGAGGACACTCATAGGGTGTCACCATTAGGTCCCTAGGGATGAGCACTCATTGAGTATTTGTAGGGTTAAGTAAATAAGGCAAAGTGTAACGTACCTGAAGTTATCAGAGAAAAGAAGTTAATTGAGGAACTTTTGGATTTAGCTTTCAAAAGAGATTAACATTGCCCTGAATAGAACCAATGTCACCTTGTCGAGAGTCACCTAGGAGTACAACCTCCATTAACATGTCTCCAAATTTGTGTAAGATGCTCGAAAAGGCATCACTTACCCTAGACACTGTAATCAGGAACAGAAAAAAGGTCCAAAAGCACAGCAGCCCCCCTGGTGTTAAAATAAGAAACAATAAACCATCCTGAAAGCTCCACTAAAAGCAAAGTTAAACCCGCTGAGGCCTCAAACATCACATGGAACAACAATCTGTTTACTCCGTGACTCTTTTCTTATAATACAGCAAAGGTTGAGTGACATAAAAGTGCAACAACAAACACACCTGCCCCTGTGTAGAGAAGGGCTTTAGATGGTTGATTTTGTTGATCAAACAGTGGCAGAACCATTTAACCTGACTGCCATCACTGGTGACCATTCACCCGTCAGTGCTGAAGTGGAGGGCTACTGTGTGGCACTTAAATGACAAGGGTGTGAAGTGACGGATGAGAAAGTAAACACACAAAGGTCAAGATATTTGGCATACAGACAAAGAGGGAAATTTTGTTGCAACTTGAGTGCTGTGGTTTCCAGATGTGCTGAAATGCTGTCCAAGTTGGGTCATGAGATTAATTTTAAAACCCAAATGTTTTCTTTCAGATTAACAGTGTTAAATAGACAAATAACCTGATTAAACATGCCGCTTTAAGGGAAAAGATATCCCAAGCAGCTCTGATTAAGTATTAAATGATGGGCTTTCTTCTCCCCCTCCTCTTCTTCCATCTCCCTGACAGTGGGGGACATAATCAGGTTTTGTGAGATTTGGGAGTAGATTAGCCACCACCTTGCTTGTAGATAAGAAGCTGTGCTGATAAAGCCCTGTCCTATGAGGCACATGGCCCTGATTAAAACAGCATATCTGACAGGAGCAGATCTGTTAAGAACACAATTAAGACACTGTCTTGCCCTATCTGCTCTAATGCACTTGTGTCTGATAATCCCTTCACTCTGTTTTAGGTGTGATGTGAAAAAATCCTGATTAAAACATAACATTTGTGTAAGTTTTAATACTTTTTGATCACACATGAACATAAAAAAATTGTTGGGGGGAAAGAATTATAACTGACAGTTGGCCACAAAGAAAAAATAACCTGCCTCTGTCTTTGTAAATGTCAAGTTGTAAGAACAAAAACAGCCCCGAACAATGTCAACTTTGCATTAAAGATGATACAGTTGTGCCTAAAAGTTTACACCCCCCCCCAGCAGAATTCTCTGACTTTTTGGGCTTTTCTCAGAAAATATGAATGGTAACACAAAAACCTTTCTGTCACTCATGGTTAGAGGTTGGGTGAAGGCATTTATTAACAAACAACTGTATTTACTCTTTTTAAAACATAATGACAACAGAAACTACTATTTTTAAATACATTAAAAGCAATGAAGTGCATCTTATTCACCAAATTTTACACAACTAAAAGTCTTCTATACACTGACGACACAATACTGTGATTTGTTTACCATCTGCTTTGTCACTACAACAACCATTTGTTTTGCTAGAAGAGAGATGTGTAATTCCACAATCATTAAAAGAGTACCCTTGGTGCTCTGTCCGCTCCATGTGATTATCTAATCAATTGTCCAAAAACATATTAAGGCTTACAATGTGATCACAACACAGGGTCAATATACTAAGGTTTAAGACAATGGGGTAGAACTGCCTCCAGTGTTGCTACATGTGGTTTGATTGGTGTTGTTGTTGTGGTTTGTTTGTTTTTTGCTCAAAGAAAATCCTACAGGAAAAAAAATGGCAGTTGAAAATTAACCTTATAACAGGGTGAAACTGATCTGGTTAAAAAACACAACAAGCCTAGTTTAGCCTTGTAGTAATCCTATGATCCAGAGACAAACAGAAGAGGCATCAAATGAGTAAATATAACATTACAGCTTTTATCCATAATCCAATTTATTCAGGCTTTTCCAAAACATCTATTTTGGTCACATTTTACACCTCTGGGTAATTAGTAATAACACTGAGACAGAGCCTTTCTGAGAGCTGAATATGTTGTGACACGCATTTGCACAGGCTTTTCAACAGCATGCTGCATCCTGCAAAAAAAGGCTGTAACTCGTCCTGATTATGTGCCTAAGTGGTCTGTGTGAAACAGCCAGGTGAGAGCCGCTTAATGTGCTTGGATAAACTTGCCAGCCATGAATCCAAACCTCAAATTCCACTTCACAGTGGATGAAATGATAAAAAAAGTGCATGTGCGTCCCCACAGCATCAACACCAACTGGCATTTATTTACGTTTTCAGCCCTCTGTGTTGATGGATGCATTTCAGATTATCTCCATGTCCTGAACAGCTGGGGTGAATCTGTACCAACCCCTATCTGCCCAAACCCATAACTTGTGGTCCATCTTTCTGCAAATGGCAGTGTTCTGTACGAGTCATTATCAGGATGCTTTTGTTACGACAGATGCCTTCACACTATATTTTCAGCTTTGTAAAGTTGGAGTTTGCTCCTTGCATACACACATGCTTGGTTATAAAGAGGCAGGTGTGCAGTTATGCTGCTGATTAGATCCAAAACAGTCATTTTTACCAAGTATTCAAGGGTTGTGTAGACAACAATAGGAAAAACTTAAAGCTCCTGTGGGGGAAAATTCAAGTTAGATATAAAACTGACTGAAATAATTGTAACGTGTTTAAAATACCTACAAAAGCTGAACAACCAATTGGGTATTAATAAATATTTTTAATATCATTATTTTAACCCCTTAGTTCCCAGGGCCCGCCGGCGGGCCCATTGCCATTCCTCTGACGGTGTTTTCGCTGCATTTATCCTGATGTGAACACTTCTCTCCAAACAAAGACTTATAGAGAGATGTTTATGTGACTGTTGAAAAAGACAGTGATGAAATTTTTAAATCAGTGAAGCAACATGGTGTACTGCTTACGTCCACAGGGAGCACCCAAACTGACACAAACTAAATCCTCATTCCTCATAAAAGTATAACAAAAAACATGAAGTCAAATTTCCTTGCTTTAGTGGGATTCAGTACTTGGAAAAAAAGAAAAAAGGACAAGGCAGTTCATTATTTGTGTATGCTAACTGTTAACATTGATATGATTATCGAAGTACTTTAATTTACCGTCAGTGATCAGTTGCACACAATGATTTCCAAACCAGGGATATCTGCACAGATAATATTTACAATTACAAGACAAGCTGATTCTTACAGTGGACTATCAGGACCAAGCTGATAGAGAAAACCTTTGACTATGAGGAAAATTTGGATGCAAGTTAGCTTTCATATAGGAAAAACTTTTCACTTGCAATTTCTTTTTCTTGTGAAATTACAACTCAGACGTTCTTTGAAACCCCTTCGTGTGATTAATATGAATTTGTCACATTTCAAAGCAAATGCGCTCATGAAGCAGGAATAAAAACAAAGACGGGCCCCCATCATGTTTGTCTGTCTTTGTAAGTCTTCCCACTCTGCACTAATAATATCCATGTCTGCGTTTTATCATTGTGTATCATACTGTTTGCAACTTTCCTAGCCTGTGCTCTCACAGATCTTGCTCAAGGGATGTCCTTCAGGGAATCATTATCTCGATAAAAGAATACCCACAAGGGGGTTGAGTGCTTCCATTCACTGCCTCTTAAACCCACATCCATTATTCAGAGATGGTTGAGTGGAGCTACACTGATGCCTAAGTAATACAAGCAATAAGCAATGTCTGAAACAGAAGATAGTCTGCGTCTTAGTTACTGTAACAGAGTCTGCAGAGGACCTCAAAGAAATACAGTGCACACAGATGATGGCAAACAATGTTTTAGACATTTGTAACCCTTGGTGACTCACGCTGTGTTTGTCACATTAAGCTGTTTTCCATTCTAATAACAGTAAGACAATCTGCTGCGTGTAACTGGATCCAGTCTCAATGCAGAGAAATGAATGAAACATGTGACATGGTGTGATTTGTTATCCACAAATCTTTCTGGGTGTTTGTTGGCAGATGGGTCTTTTGTTGGGGTAATTTGTTTGACAGAATAACCAGGTAGATAATTACCTGTTGCTTTTGTGGCTATTGTTGTGTTAAAATCATCCTAATAATGCAGGTTCATTGCTTGGTAGGACGACTAAATGGGGATCATTGTGTGTAGCTGTCCTGAGGCAAAATGTTTTTTCTGTTTATTTCAACACATAAACTGGTTTGACACATCAAGAAAAGGAAATCTTTAAGTATTTAAGCAGGGTGGCATATTCTAAAAACTCAAAAAGAGGACCCCTACTCGGCCTCTTGAAGATCCTGCAAAATTACCTAATCCTTGGCACTCAAGGAAATGGAGTAGCTTCATAACATGTACATTTATTTCAGACACTTCTGTTCTGCCAAAGTGAATGTTTTCTATGATGTAAACAATAAAAATGTAATGAAGCCCATTTCCACTGATTGAAAATACATAAAATTAAAAAACTGTCCTCTTTTGGTCTTTTTTGCAAATAAGTAAAAAATTTGTAAATAAAGGGTCAAAATTTCAAATTTCTTACAGTTTTGACCATTAATCACAAAATTTAGATTTCATTATCTTGAAAAATTGCCTTTTAACTCGTAAAGCAGATTTTCAAACTCCAAATTTTGACATGTCACAAAATTTTGCCTTTTTCATAGTTTTGACATTTAAGGTAAAAATGTTGCTTTTATTGTCTCATATTTTTTTTTTTTAATCTCAAAAGGTCTATTTTTATCAATGACTCTGACTTTTTAGTTCAAAAATGGAGTTCAATGACTTAAAATATTATCTATTCAGGTCATAGTTTTGACTTTTGTCTCAAAATTTGACTTTTTTAGCTCATAACCCTGACTGTAACTTGAAATTTTGACTTTTATGACAGCAATTTGACTTCTAATCTCAAAATTTCAACTTTTTATCCTAAAGTGAGCCAAAAAAAAAAAAGAAATCTCCTCTACGGTCAAGTGTCATGACCACAACAAAATGATGGGTACTGCGTGTATCTGCAGTTTGTCTGTAAAAAGTGTATTTCCACCTCTGTATTTTCTGTCTTAGAGTCAGTCGGAGCATGTTTTCTTGCATGCTCAACTTCTTGACAGGTTGGTGCATCAGAATAATGCCAGTTGTCCAGCGCTTTATTATAAATATAAATTGTCTGTATATTAAGCTGAGAAAAACCTGGAAATTTGAGGGAATTTTACAAAATCCCCCCAGACATAATTTTTTGATCAAAAAGTGGACATGTCCGGGCAAAAGAGGACATTTTGTCTTACCAAAAAAGTAAAGTATAAGTAAAGACAAGTTCAGATAAAGTCTAGTGTTCGTGGGAACTACTTTCTCTCAAATCACAACTGCATATAGGCTCAGTTGCATCAGATTAGTGCACTATTCACCCTGGATGCAAATAAACATGATAGGGTATTAAGAAGCTGGAGCGGAAAGGGGTGTGACCAGGGTGTTGTGTTTCATGTCAACCACCTGGAGAGGGGACTTAAGGCGCGCGGGTGCAGGTTGCCAGAGTCAGTTGAGAGAGCAGACACGCAGAGGGGCCACAAACCTTGAATGACTGAGCTTGAGTAGGTTAATTGGACTGAAAACCTTCACGGGGATGGACAGCAGAATCAGACTCGGCATGCCCGGGCACACCGCCAGCCCTCTTGGTGGCTTGCAGGTGCCACCCTCCCTCTTGCGCCCTCCGCCCCTCTTCCTTCGGGCTTGTAACCCCACGCTGGAGAGGGGATACCCGCGCACCCCGAAGTGTGCCAGATGCAGAAATCACGGAGTTGTATCTGCGCTCAAAGGCCACAAGCGCTTCTGCCGTTGGAGGGACTGTGTGTGCGCAAAGTGCACTCTAATAGCGGAGAGGCAGCGCGTAATGGCAGCGCAAGTGGCGCTGAGGAGGCAGCAGGCACAGGAGGAGAGCGAGGCCAGAGAACTGCGGCTTTTGTACCCTGGGACTGAGGCAGGGATCTCTCAGGGGTCACCCGTTGGCTCGGGGGTGCCTGCGGCTAACAGAAACACTCAGATACCTCCAAGTTTTGATGTTTTTGGAGCAGAGAGCCAAAAAGAAGGTAAGTTCAAATGCAAAACTGGAGATTTGAGATCGTCAGCGTGTCTTTTCTATACATTTATTCATCAAGTCATGTATCAAAATACATTCAATAATGATACAAAATTACTTCAACACTGCAGTTTTACGCGTTTTACGCACAGCTTGACAGTTGAAGTTAAGAGAAAGTGCATCAAGTAATTCACGTTTCCCCTTTCTTCTATTTCAGATGACAAATTAAGCAAGTTAAACTTCTACAATGGAATCATGGGTCGACCTCTTTTTGCCCCCCATGCCACATGCCTACACTCACCAAACGACAAGAAGGACCTGTCTCAAAACAGAGACAGCAACACTTCACCAAGCTGCGACAGTGCAAGTCCATCTCCGGTGTTTGATCACACAGAGAGTCCACAAAGGTCACTTTCCTCCTCCGATCCAGAGTCGGGCAGTGAGTCAGACAAACTCAAAGACTACCAGTGTGTGGACCGGGACCCCACTGACATCATGGCAAAGATATTCCCCCACCAGAAACGGGACACCTTAGAGTCAATGGTGAGAACGTGCAAAGGAGACATTGTCAGATCTATTGAACTCGCACTCAACTCCAAAGAAAACAAAAATGACTCTGATGTCTCCAGGCCTTCAGCTGGATTTCCCGGGGCGCTCAGTGCTCCTGGGAACAAGTCTGCCTTTTCCCCTCTCCACCTGCCACCCGTAGGTGGTGACAGCCTTTATGGACTTGGGCCTCGTCTTGGTGTCAGCCCCCTGCGCATGGCCTATTCCTCTCCAAACGGTGCCATGGCAGGCTTTATGTCCCCGTACATGCCATCAGGATTGATGCCTGTGTTTCCATTACGCCCACCTTTGGACTCCTACTCCTACCCGGGCATGATCAGGGACCTTGCCTACCTTCAAAGCAAAGAGTCACTATGCAGTACAAATCTTTATGCAAGACTGAATGCAGAAAAATGACAAACATTAAGACATGATACTGTCTTTTTGCTTTAATTTAATATTCAAGTGCCTGAAAGCAAGGTTATTTTGTTTAAAATAACTGCTTCAGTCTTTCCCTAAACATATTGAATTTTTTAAGATGTAAAATGTATTATCTTAAATAAAGGTATGAAAGGTGCTCCTATTTGTTTGCTCCTCTTCTTTGCCTCTGCCATCTGTCTCAATGAGTGAATGAATGAATGAATGAATTGTGATTGAAGAGTTCAGTATAATAGCACCCCTTATGTGCAATTGTCATGAAATAACAGTTTCACTTTGGACATGCTGCATAAATAGAATACCCTGGGACAGTGTTTTTGCGCTCTGTAACAAGCTTTAGTACATGTGTTGCATCTGTTACCTTATTCTGTTGAACCGTCATCTATGACTTCTGTGTTTTAAGGTCTTGAATCTTATTAATGAATGCTCTGTGAAGCATGAAAAGTCCTCACTTCAGATCACTTCACAAAACAATAAACAAACAGCTTATTAGTCCTTTGTGACCACCTTAATTAATCATAATTTGCTCTGTAGTTAGCTTTTAACAAACCCTCAGTACATGTCAGAATTACAATCTGTAAAAAGTGACTCTCAACCAAGATGTCTGGACAAACCCGAGTGGTGGGCGAAACACCACAGAAGAAAAAGTATCTTTTACAGGTTCTTTTGACATCTGTAGTTAAATGCATCACTATAATGCCAATGTGTTTAAAACCTGAATCCTCAGAAATCTACTCAGTGGAGAAAATAGAACAGCAGATGGATGTTTGTTAGAAGACAGAGCCCTGCCCTGGCTGTGAAGGTGAATTAGAGTGCTTAACCTGAAGCATATGCACCCCCCACCCCTTCATCTTCTGCCCTTTTTCAACACCATTGATCTATTTAACTACTTTGAATTTGAAACACTCTTCATTTTTTTCATTTATTATTTGTTGGAAAATTTATAACAGATACAGCAAAACTTTGAAGTGCTTAAACTTAAAAAATAAAAAAATAAAAAAATAAAAAATACAGCTATACAGGCTTCAATGAAAAAAAAATCTCAGGCAACCATGCAACAGAATGTTAAAATTAACTTACACCCATTTCTGGAGAAGATAATTTGTTATCATACAGATTATAGAAGTGCTTAAAGTTGTTCGTTTTCATTCTAAGAGCCCAATTTGACTTTGATTACACAAATGCACCTTTTTGTTTTCATATGCCCTCCGTGCCCGCGTCCTCTCACATGATTGGTCACAGAAATCAACGACACATGATTTTAACCAATAGGGTTGCGCTGCAGCGTCATGTGACCGCATGTTTCAGGAAATCAGCCCGGAGCCGATTTGAACGTTAGCATGAGTTTGAATCAGCAGTGAGCGGGTTGTTTGAGTCAGGAGGGCAGAAGTTGACAGTTTTTCACTGTGACATGCGTCTTCACATTATCACCCTCGCTGTTTTTTGCTGTGCTTTCGTTGACTCGCGGAAAATAAGAGGAATATCCTCTTCCTGTAAGTTCCCATGCCCCTATCGAGCTAGCTGTAGCTAAGGAGCTAATGTCCTTCTGAGGGATAACACTGCATGGTTCATGTAAACAACGTAAACAACACTCCATCTTCATCACAGACAACATGTACAAAGCTCGTATGAAGCTGTCATTTCAGCGGATGGTTTAAAACAGCTGAAAAGGCATTTGATACGGCAGCAATAATACCACATCTATAGTCATTTGCAATAGTTCCTTTAGTTTCTCTGCAGATACTGATACTTAGGTTTTAATATGATAGAAATGTTACACATGGAAATTATAATTCCATGCCTTTTGTGTCTGTAGATCAATATAAACAGCATGTCTCAGTGATCTGGGTCTCAATTTCCTACTAGATAAACGCTTCTACAAGGAGAAGAGATCCTTTCTGTGCATCGATGGGTCGAAACTGATCCCCTTCGAGCGGGTGAATGATGATTACTGCGACTGTGAGGACGGCTCAGATGAGCCAGGTGAGAGGCAAACTACATTTCTTTCACATGCATACCTGGATCTTCACTAGGCTGGTAATAGTTGACTGCAGAAACATCACTTCGATTCTACAGTACAGGCCAAAAGTTTGGACACACCTTCTCATTCAATTTGCGTTTTCTTTGTTTTCATGACTATTTACTGTCCCAACCCCATTGATAAAGCAAGAAATTCCACTAATAAACCCTGATAAGGCACAGCTGTGAAGTGAAAACCATTTCAGGTGATCACCTCTTGAAAAATGCCAAGAGTGTACAAAACAGCAATCAGAGCAAAGGGTGGGTATTTCGAAGAAACTAGAATATAATGCATGTTTTCAGTTATTTCCCCTTTTAAATGTTAAGTAAATAACTCTACGTGTTCATTCATAGTTTTATGCCTTCAGTGGGAATCTACAATGTCATGAAAGTAAAGAAAACGCATTGCCTGAGAAGGTGTGTCTAAACTTTTAGCCTGAACTGTATGTCCGGTGTTTTTCTGATCTTACAATGCGACACTTGTCTACTGGAAACTGGCACTCCTGCTTTCTTGTATTATTTGGATTTTTATTATGGACGTATTTTTGTTATTCAGTGGTAAAAAGGAACAGATTTCAGCTGCCTACAATCACTGTCTGGTGGTGATACCACATTACATCTAGGGGCTTATAAGAACAAAAAAAGTACATATTAAGATTAGATATTAGTTACACAATACTATATTTTCCAGCAAGTATTTGACTATTCATAGTCAAGACAGATGTACTAATAAACGTACTGTTCTATGTAATAAACAAAGCACATAAACATACACTAATGAAAATAGCAGGAAACTCTACCACCAGATCTCAACAATTGGTAATTTGGAAACATTAACTTGAAGTCAGAAATACTGTGCTACAAATAAAATCACGGCAGTGGCATTTGAAATAATATAATTGATTCATTCAACTCGTCAAGTTGTTGTAAGATTTGGTGTTATGGAGAGAAACCATGTTTTTGTAAATATGAAAAAAAAAAACTATTTGCCTGTTGCTTTGTGAATGCTTTCATTGTCACTTAATTTGTTTGAATGTAGATTAGTTTTACAATGAACCAACCAGTCCAAAGTAGGAGTAACAGAAAAGGATGCTCTATTTTTTCTTATGATAGTGGCAATGGGAACAAAATATGTGTTTTCCTAATTTACTCATATTGTATGGGTAATGATTGATTCACAAGTGTAAATTTTTGAGATGCCCCATGTATATGTATATATGTATATATGTATATTGTGTAAAAGATGTGTTCACACAGGTGATGTAAATTTCTGTAAATATGATTATATGTGTGTCACAATTAAAATAGAAAATAAATGGTATCATTGTAGCTGAAGGCCTTTGTCTTCGTAATACTGCCCTCTTCTGGCCTGGTGCTGTACTGAAACTATTTTTTATTTGTAGCGACTCCACTTGACATCAGGCCTTGGTGGACACAAAGTTAAAAAGGGTAACGGCTGGAAACCACTTTGTGTGTTGCTAATAGCGAGTACAAGAAGCTATCCTTGGTGGCTACAATGGTGGCCATGACGCAGAGAAAGAATGATACTTTATTTGCAGCGTATCTCATTTACCTGCAGGAAGTCAGGTGTGCGGCTCAGAGTTTCTCTCATGGGATGCTGCAGGTGCTGTTTTTTTATTTTTTTTACAGTCTATGGTGTGTTCACGAAGCTATAACTATCAGCCATGCGATTCGTGACGGTTGGAGGCAGTGAGCATGCGCAGCCGCTGACGCTGAGCCACGGAGGAGAAGGATACCATGCCTTTGAAGTGTCAGACTCTTGCGTAGTGTAGCAATTGTAGACATCTAAAATTACAACAAAGGCCCAAAGGGTCAGTCTTGGCTTATGTTTGCCAGAGTAGCACTATGAACTCCTAAGAAATCTTAGATGTTGAAGTCATTGGTTTTACTGTGCTGACCTGTGTTCCTGCCCTCCTGTAGGAACCTCTGCCTGTCCTCGTGGCCGATTCTACTGCACCAACCTTGGTTTCCGCCCACACTACATCCCATCATCACGAGTCAATGACGGCATCTGCGGTAAGGCTGTTTATTCCACTGGATGAAATACACCCTCCTTCAGTTGATGGAGGTGGCTCTAATAAACTCTTTCACTCTTTGGAAATAAGGTGATGGATCAGCGTCTTCTGCTTCGGCGTTTTCCAAGGACAACACTTTAATTCTCATAGAAACTCAATCTGTCTTATTTGTTTGAAACAGCAGGTGGAGAGATTTGATGTCGAGTGTACTCTGACGTGTTCTTTTTTCTCCTTTTAATCAAAATTGTTCATGTCCCTTGTTTTTTGTATCAGGTTAGAAGTTTTCTGTTTACCTCTGCTCCTTTGTGTGCTTTGCAAACACGGACAGGAATTCATATTTCACATTCCGAGGAGCTGACATGTTGGTGTACAAACTGTCACTTCTTAAGAAGTACAAACAAACAGATGAAGTAGTCACAGCAAACAAAACATGGCTCTCAAACACACACATGCCAGTGTGAGCTCTCCGCACACAGTTTTCCTTGAAAAACATCCTGTCCTCTCCTCAAGGCTGTCCTCCATTCTTCCTTGTAAAAATCTGCCACTCTCCACGCCTAATCAGATAGTTTTTCAATCCCCCTCCTTCCCGTCCACTTTTGTTCTCTGCTGGCTCTGCACTTTGGCAAATCAATACATTCTGTCGTCGACATCTGTGCTCCGTCACCACCGCTTTCAGCAGCGGGAGACAGTATGTTACCATTTCAGGTTCAAAAACTTGAAGGCATGAAGAATAAAAGAGGAGCAGTGGTGGAATATTCCTCAAAGCCTCCTTCTCCCTGTCCTTTTTCTTTTCTTCCACTCCCACCTGTCCTCCCACACCTTCCCAGCATTGAATGGAGCCGCTTTAGTAGCTTAGAAATCCTTGCTTCTCCTCTTCTTCTGAACTGTTGAGAGATTTTTATTGGCCACCCTTTCCAGCGGTTACCAATAGGGTTCTGGGTAATTGAGAAGTATCACACTGTGCCAGCTCTCTTGGGTTAAACATCTAAGCTAAAGTTAGATCTGAGTGCTGATGGAAGAGCATTCAGCTGGTTTCTAATAAGTGGATATTCTGGAGAGACCCTCTTCAGAGTGGAGACAGACACGAAAACCCCAGACTTTATTTAGATAGAAAAAAGAGTCAATCTTGATCACTAAAGACTGCGATTAGGAGAATATTTTGGTAAAGTTTGAAGACATTTGTTGTACGTTTGCATTTCGTGTGACTAGTTGTTCCACACAGTTTGTGCCCTGATTTCGTAGGATTGGCTTGATGTACACAAGGGATGGGTATTGCTAATATTTTATTGATACCAGTGCCCTTATCGATTCTGCTTATCAATCTAATTTTTTATCAATTCCCTTATCAACCCTGTCGGTGAATTCTCTGTGCACAAAAAGTAGCTTTACAGGTTTACTGTCAACAACATTTTTTTTGAGTTTATAAATATGAAATTGGTCAATGGATTTAGATATCTCTAGATGTAAATGAATTGAAATAAGTAAAAATTTCACATCAGGTGACGACAGTGTATTGCTTTGTTGTATGTTATTGGCTGAAGTAGGCCACCAAGCAATGCTTTGGGTTGTTTAGAACCTTGAGATTGCCGTAGTTAATAACAAGTCAGCATTTCCTGTTTGGAAAACATTTATCTTTTAGTATTATGTGTTTTAAGTATTGTTCACAACATGTTATTATTATGTTTCTGTGAAGGGCTAGCGCTATGTTTTCTATATCGTTTTTGGTTCACGAGGAGAACTTCAAGTTGAAAATCTTGAATCAGAGTTGTTTTTTTTCAAGAAACTTTCATATAATTGTTGAGCTAAGCTAGCTGGGGCAGAATAGTTGACGTAAAGTTTGGCTGCCCCGGTGCAACATAGAGAATCAAGAAGGGAATCGTGAAGAGTGAAGGCTAATGATCTTCATAGTTCTTATCAAGCACCAGTTCTCCATACCCAACCTTAATGTTCACTTTTCCCCCATTTTTTAAGACCACCTGCCTTTTATAGTGTAGGCTGCCCTTCTCATCGGGCCTTAAAATAGTCCCATTTTTATACAGTATATTTGATTGAAGATGTATTTACATCTGGCTTGTTGAGTACAGTTGATGGGAAAATAGCAATCGCACTCTGATGCAAGACAAAACAAGCAGGTTGAGATCGTAAAAACAGGTGGTATCAGCTCATTTCCACTCCAGCCCTGTAGCGGTTTGGTTCCTTTGCAGTACAAAATGTGGCAGGTTATTACAAATGTAGTGTTATTCCACAATAAAGTGAAAATTTATTACACTATTAAATAATGTGGCATTATTACATAATGTGGTGCTACCAGTGTGTTCAGCTCAACAGGTGGTTTCCAAAATAAGTTCCACCCTTCACAATGCAAATAATCATCCATGAAGGTTTTTGGGAGGGCCATTCAGATAGGGCCCATGCCACCCCAGTCGGCCCTCTAGATCCACCCCTGCTACTTCGACTTCATCTATTTGTCTCCAGTTTTAATCATTGAGTTCAGCAATTTGGCTGTTTTCATCCTGATTATTTTGGATCCAGAGCCTAACACTCTTCTTAAAACACGGTGGGAACACAGCGCTGCTCTTTCTCTACTTGCTTGCAGGTTGCCAATGTAGCACTTAAGCAATTGAGGACAGCTATGACACAAGCCAACTCTGCTATATCAGCAATCAGATTTACTAAATGAACGTCATGCTTGAATGGGATTTTGCCTAAAAAGTCATTTAGAAAAGTGAACAAAGAGAAAAAAATATGCTTTTGGAAAGAAGGGTAATTTTCTCATCTGGTTTTATGCATATTAACGTGTCAACTAGGCAGGCTGCCCCCTGCTGGCTTTTCAAATAATGCAAGTAAAAAGGCATCTCTGTATTTTTATATGCTGTATCTTATCTGTGTGTATACCATTGAAAATATTGTTTTAATTCTGAAGCAGCCTTCTTAGCAGCCTGTTAGCCTAGCTTAGCACAAACCCTTCAAATGTAGCACATAGCCTTTCATTCTTATTCTTTTTTATTTTTTCATGTATAGGGTCATTGAAAGTCACTTCAGATGTAAGCTGGTGAGCTTTAGAGATGTACACTAATAATCTTCCAACTCAATTATTATCTGCTTTCTGGTTTTCCCCCTGACAGTAAAACATTATGTAATTGCTGTTAGTATTGGCACAAACTCTGTGGACACAGTCATGTGAGCAGCTTTTGCACGGAAGTTTACATTGACCACCATTTTTGTCTGGAATGACACTGCTATACCTACTTTTTAGGTGGAAAATGAGTAGAACTATACTCAAAAGATACCTGAAAATTAACAGTTAATGCTTGTTATGTGTGTTTGTTGGGTATTTCTTTCACTTCAGTCTGTTTTATTTCCATTGCCAAACTATTTTTAGACCACTCCATGTAAAAAAAGAAAAAAAAACATATTGCTCACCTCTCCTTGCTGTTAATCTTCTTCTGTTCTATCTCCTCTATGTGCATTGGATCGGTTCCTCCTGGGTCTCGTGCCAGATTGCTGCGATGCTTCAGATGAATACAACAGTCACGCTCGCTGCCAGAACACTTGCTGGTCAGTTGAATCAAAACTGAGACTCAATATTTATAAAATAACACATGCAGATTTTGTCTCAAAATATGTTGTTGGAGCCCCACGCATGGACGACCAAATCAGTACTCAAGCAGTTCCCAGTCTGTGTTTGGAAAGGTATAACAGGGACAATTTTGGGCTGTTTTTGAAACAACTAGAATCTAGGTTGTCTTTAATGAAGCAGTTATTTATCACAGCATCAGTGTGTTTGAGTGTAAACTTCCTGCAGTCATATGATAGTGAGTCATTCTCTATACCACCAGGGGGCATGGTGTCACTATGATTAAAAACCTGATGCAGCTCAGACCTTCTCTTGTAATCTACGCGACTCACAGCATTGTTTTCCAAGACTTCACCACGATATAGACAGATCTGAGCCACTGCTTTATTACAATTTCTTTTGTAGATTTTTCTCCCTATTCAGATGCGTTCTCATGCAAGTAATGTAGACTCTGCTGGGTAGAAGTTTCATTCTGCATGCATGTTTGGCCTGTAAACAGAAATGTGAGAAAGAAAACAAGCCCCTGCCAGGTCGTATATATCATCTTCTCTGAGACTGACCCTATAACAACGCTGAAAAGAAGCCTGCTGTGTAAATGTAACTTCTAATACAGTAAACCTCCTCTTTTGTTGACATTCCTCTGTTATTGTACTCTGTGCAATTCAGCCCAAAACCACACAGAAGCAGAGTATATCTCATTATGTTTTCACAAGGTCCAAACTCATATTGAGTTTGCCAGACTTCAAAAACAATTTAGTGCAGCCGCAGAGCATCAGCCCCCGTCTTATTTACTCTTCTATTTCTCCCATTTGGATTCCTGCTGCATTGTGGGCCCTTAAAAAATTGGATTGCACCATCTGTACGGCTGTAGCAGGGGTGGCTGATGTTTGTTCTCGGTAATGATGGGCGCTATGCATCCTCTGTCTCGCTTGCTCTTCTACAGGAATCTGGGGCAGCAGGAGAGAGCGTACGTGGAGGGCCAGATGAGGACCTTGGATGAGGGTTTGCAGCTCAAGCAGCAGCTGATTGAGGAGGGAGTGCTGCTCTGGAGGGAGAAACAGGTACACGGTATTCTGCCAGAGTAACGGCAGCACTGTGGCGTGCATGAGGAACAGGAGAAAGTCATCAGGGTTTTACCCCGAAAGCTTTATCCTGTTCCTGTTGTGAGAAGAAATGTTTGTTTTGCACTGCTTTTCAAACTTAGTGTCACCTGAGCAAACATACACAAGGTTCATTAAGTGGTTCATAAACAGTCTGGAGGGCTGTTTGTTAGAGATGAACAATAAAGCAACATAAACAGGAACCAGGGACAACAGTTTGACTAACTCAATGTTACATTTCTTACTCTATGATTGATCGTGGGACAAAAATAGCATTAAGGGCTCACTAGTCTGCCTGTTTAACTTGAAGGTGAAGTGCAACTTGTCTTGAAAAGGAGACATCTGCTGACGATTAGCTGCCTGCAACAAACAAACCTGGATAATAAACACTTAAGAGATTTAAACCTAGAAATAAGTTCATCTCGTGTTAACCCTTCGTCCACCTCCTCAACCAAATGGTTTAGCACATTTTGAGTTACTATATTTCAATAAGGCGACTTTTTTGTTGCACAACCACAATCAAGTTGTTGAGATGATATATTGAAGGCATACAAATGTGCCCTTTCTTTTGAACGTTGTTCTTTTAGATTTTTCATGCAAAGTAAATGTTTTGAACAGTGGCATTCAACCACAAGTAAAAATGTTTGTGACACTTATTAGTTATGGCACTTTCGTCAAGATGAATAAATGCAGTTTTTTGCAGGGTTCCTTTACTCATATTCTTTTCATAATTTTATACATCTTAAATCATTTTTTCAAATTTCATAATTTTGCATTTTAAAAGTAGTTATAGCTTTATACTAACCATGAAAAGCAATTATCATCCATAGCCTGACAGGAAATCAAATGTAAGCAGTAGATTATTAAGAAAAAGATCACTTAACAATGATATGAAAACACCCTCAATACAAATTTCTATCTCAGAAATGTTTCAAAATAAACCTTATAGAAAGGAAATACTTAAATCCTTTATACAGTAAGTAGCAGAAAACACTTTCTTCACAGCCCAACAAAACAGCCTTTATGAGTTACTCATGGTGTGTCATACAACTGTAAATGTGTCACTCAGCTCTCTATCTACTCTGAGCTTTGCAGTTTTCACACCTTTGGACATAAATGAGGCAAGTGTCATCACTGTTAACATTGTAACACAGATTGCAGGACAGAACCTTGCATTCATTCCCCCATTAGAGGGGACAAAACTAAAGGAGGCTTATGAAAACCAACTTTCTCTGTTTTTCTTTTCTCATATACTGGGTGTCTAGGGTATTCTCTCTCACATGAAAGGTGAAAAAGGCCTGTGACACAAAGTCAGAGGGTCTATGCAGAATCTGTTCAACTTGTTATGTCACAAGGAAAGTAACTGTAACAACAATAATAACCTGGTAAATCCACCCTCACCTTTAAGGCACAAAGTCTGAAAGCTTGTTGTGAATTTACTCAGTAGAGACTAGGATGTGGAGGTCACACATTTACATGTACCATCATGCACTGGTAAATTTTTTTCTGGTAGATCTACTTAAAAAATTAAAGCAACTTTTTGCATAATTTATTCATGTTGCTGAAGCAAGATTGCTTTTTGTCCAAACCACTCTTTATTTCTTTTACATGACAAATAAAATCCAAGGAAAGTGAACTTAATTTGTTGAGTAGATTAAGCAAAACTAATCTTTGTATAAATCATTTCCATTTTTTTCAATGAGATAAATGAACTTTGCAAGTCAAATGAAGTTTTAAGTAATTAGGCTTAATTATATTGTTTACATGGAGCATGAGGGGTTTTTGGCCCACACTGTTGGGTATAGCCCATCAACGCCATATAGCATAGACAGCAGGTCTACTCCGTAAAGTGTAGGCAGCGGGTCCACACTAGTCAACGCCATAGAGCACAGAAAGCACAGCGTCGTGTAGGCACCCAGTTTGCACCGGCATGAACAGCCGGCACTGACAGCTTGTGCCACCTGTGTGATTTCTCCATGTACATCAGACTCTCATGTTCACTGCGTGCCCTCCTCACACATGGTAACAAGGTATGGTAAGGAATCAAGCTCTGTTTCCGGTTCCAAAAAAACCAAACGCAACAGCAGAGATAAACAGACTGTCTCTTGTTGTGTGGATGAAATCACAAAGATTGCCTCACATTGTTGAAATTATTCTTTTCTGAAAAAATTCACACTGTCTTGTACTTTGAACAAATATTTTTGACTTCAATACTAGATATATTTATCTGAAGACACTAAATTGAACTTTTATCATTGATTTCTGGGATTCAATTAAGTAAAAGTTACTTCTTCCCAGATTTATTTTTTCAGTGTGTTTACAGCTTTTTCATTTACCTGCAATAATTTAAACGCAATACCAGTCACGCTCTTGTCACTAAAAAGGTAGATAAACACATGATATTGGCTTTTGCACTTGTTTAAATCCATAGGTTAATCTTGAACTCTATTAGCATGAAACTAGTGACACAGGTTAAGAACTAAACATTCGGAAACGTCTTTGACAGTGTTTCTTCTGTCTACTTCTGACTGCATTCAGGTTGCCTTCAAAGAATACATCTCCACTGATACCTTACAGCTCAAGCAAGTTGAGTCGTCATTTCATAACAGCGTCCTGGGTTTTGTTTTGGCCAGCCAGCTTCCAAACGATGCCAGGATGCCTCTAAAATTATCACAAAACTCTGCGTCTCCCTCTTACCTCCAGTGTAAAGACGTTGTTTGAGTTATTCTCAATAGATTCAATTAACTTTTCACCCTGACTGCTTGCGCTGCCACTCAGTCTCTGCAGTGTTATTACCTGGCTCGCTTGCTAACACACTTTGATTGATGAGGACATCGAGGTTAATTTGCTTTTATATGTGTTGTACAGCAAGAATCGCTGCAAATGAGCAGCTTGAGCTCTGTGATATTGTTTTGACCACACGTTCCTGGCATCTGCTGCTACAGGCGTTTTCCAGCACTCGCGTCACGTCTGCTGTGTGGGTAGTTCCTACCATGTAGACATGAGATGTTTGAACTTTATTTTAATGGTTCTTGGACGTGTCACTAAGCATTTTTAAAGCTGCTTACTCTTTTTCACTGCAGTGTTTTAAATAATCTGTACTTGAAAATTCAACAGAAAAAAATGAATCTACTCTACATAGTCCTCAGGTGCATTCAATGCAGCTAATACATTCAGAGGTCGTTTCTATGGGTCATTGACAGATAAGACTTTTGTCGGCCATTTTTAAAACCCTGAAAATTAGGATAAATTTTGACATTGTTTAAACATTTGAAATGTAGTTAACTCGTGCATTTATGCAAAAAAAATAGTTAAAAGATTTAAGTATATCTAAAGTTGAATTAAAAGGAAAGCCTTGAAAAAAACTCATTTGGGGCGACAGTAATTTGTTTCAAAATTTACATGTCTCTTGAGTATTACTAATATTTCAACAAGTATCAGTAATTAAAGAAACTGTTTAAGAAGGACAGACTTATAGATTTGCAGAAAAACTTATTATTCACAGTTTCGGGGTACTCGCCCCACTTGATACCCAAAAGTGGCGAGTACATTATAGTCGTTAAAATATAGGTTTATTTGCAAATATGACAGAGACTAAGTAACTTTCTATGTATTTTATTTGATTTTTCAGATGTGTCTGGTTGATGAAAAAACCCTGCCCTTGAGGTGGGAGTCCTAAATTGTTATCTTGATGGTCGCTCTGCATGATATTTCATATAATGAACATATTTGGACAACATTCGTTTGTATATTATGATGAAACTTAAAGTGCAAATGCTATATAGTGAAATTGATTTGAAGTGATTTAAAACCAGTTGTCCAAATAGAATTTGAGGCTGTACGGTCATCTGTCCATGATGTTGTGACACTTTACATAGCAGAAAAATGACCAATAAGTAAAATGTTTTGAGAAGTTAGTGAGATTTCGGGAAGGTATAAAGCATACAAATTGTATTTAATGCAGTTTGAGGTTTTTTTTCAACAGAAAAATTCAGTTAGACAGAAAAAGTAGGCGTCACATCATTGACCCATATAGATTATTCATTCAATTTTGATTTTATTTGATTCTATTCAAAGTACACCATGTTGCTTATCAAAACATTGAGGTTCCTCATCATCTTTAACTCATAAACATCCTATTTTTCTTCTCTGGGTGTAAAACACAATCATGAACCAACACTTTCCTTTTCACAGCTTCAAAATGAGCAGTAACCACTTCACAGTTTCCTCCTCTGTTCTCCATTTGCACACTTAGTTCAACAAGCACGGGGCCAAATTAGAAGCTGCAGCCCTGGAGTTTGGTGCAAATTGAGTTGGTAAAATTGGCGGCTGAGGATCTCTTTAGATGTTTGTAAGTTATATTTACTGCTTCAGTGGTCTCATTATCTTCACTTAGGAAACACAAGTTGCACTAACCACACTGTTTGATGGTCAAGGCTTGCTCTAACACTGTGTGTTGCATGCATAAAAAGTATTTTTGGTGCATTATTTTAACATGTTATCATTGCAATTTTATAACATATGCTTCAACTTCTCAAGGTTTATTGGTAGATAAAAAAGTAATACTGCATACTCTAAAGTTCTCCAACTTTCTCCTGGCTGCACTCAATCCTTTATATTTCTGATTGATTATGTGTGAAATTACTTTATTTCAAGGTATTACAAAGCACTTTGGAACACCATTTTTGGAAGAAAAGGCATTGCAAGTCGTCTGTAATGGAAGATACAGTTAAAAAGATGCCACTTATTTGAGATTCTCTCCAAGCGAAGGCCACTTTGCGTTGCACACACGCTCTCACGCGGTCTGTTTTGCCAGCCGATGGTCTCCGAGGATGCACTCTGCACTCTTCTTTTCTCTTCTTTCTGTACTTCTTTTTCTCCTGCTCATGTTCTTTTCTGTGGCAGCTGATTGGCAGATCGAGGCTGAAGCGTCACCCAGCACCCCCCTAGCTCTGCCGCACATCCTCTCAGCATGTCTTTGTTGATACGGCAGGGTTACCTCGGGGGCCTCGTCTCGGAAACCTAACACAATGACTCAAAAGTGAACTCCCTGTGTGGTTCAGGGGTTAGCGAAGAATGTGCTGTCAAAGAAACATAATGCTAGGAAACTTTTAAATGAAATTAGAGAAAGAGAGCAAGTCAGCAGTGTGTACTTTTGATCAGGCAGGAATAAGTCTGCCGCTAATAGAGGATAAATTGCTGTTCAATAAAAACTTCCTTCAGAAGTTTAGTGATTTCTTTCTGTTGATTAGCCAATTTGAATACTACAGTTCAAAGATGATGACTGTGTGCAGCATTTGATGGTGCTCTTTGTTTCTAAATGTTGGTCTCTACTTTGATCTCAGTGAGAATTACAAATCAAAGGACCATGATGCCTTGTGCACATTTCAACGCTGTGACAATGCCAGGACAGTGTTCTGCTATAATATACCTTCGTACTTACACAATGAGCCCTCTGTGATTCATACCGCATTACAGTGTTGGGGAAACATAAAAGGCGACGCTTACAAACACACAGCAGGGGCACTGTGTTGCTGAAGAGGTCACACAGGTTTTCCCTGCATCATGCTTGTGTATGTAATACATTGCAGATGAGGTGTACGAGGTGTGAATATCCTGAATTAAATGTTGTTATTGTCCTGTCGAAGCTGACTTTATGAACTCCAGTGAGCACTGATTTGGAAAATCATAACTGATATTAACTGACATATTAAAAAACAACAACGAGACTTATTGCTTAATCTAATACAGACACTAATATTGACAACAATACCAATACAAAAAGACTAATATTGAAACTAAAAGGTAAAGATACTGCTATAAATAAAGGGTTTCGATGCACTGATACCAATTCCAATACTGATACTGATACAGTGGAATGTTGATATTAACACTGGTACCATTATACTGGTGCTGATACAGATGTTATTACCAGTACCTATACTAATACAGACACTGGTGGGGATCCCAGTACTGATACTGATCCAGGTACTGAAAGTGATACTGATATTTACACTAATACCAGTGTACAGATATTGGTATTGTACCATTATACTCCAATGTCACTGTTACAGATGCCAATACTTTTCCTGACACTAATACCTACACTGACAGTGCGTCTGATACTGATGCTTACACTGCACCAGTATACTGCTGTACTGTACCAGTACACTAGTCCTGTTACTGATAAAGATGCCAATACTGGTAGCAGTAAAGGTGCAGATACAGATTCAGTTTCCAGAACCTCAGGATTTGATTTGATATCGCTTCGACTCAACATAACACCAGTAATATCAATAGATACTGAAACATACTGATATTTATAAGTATCAAGATCTTTATTTCGATCTGTAGTTTTCCTTTTTTTTAATTGTTTGTTGTTGGCACTTAATTTTTTTACTTACTTTTGTGGGTGTTAATTCCCTTTACTTTTACTGCGACCCAATTAGCCCTTTATTCAAAAACAATAATTGTTTACTATCTTTAAATGAGCACAGATTCAAACCTACAAACTTGCAAGCAACCTTCTACTCATCCTCAGATCACTTTTTGAAAACCTTCAAATGCCTCTTTGGCCTGTCCTTGAAGAATAAAAGCAGAAGCTGGTTATTTCCTGTCCTGTTAAAGCTTATAAGATACAGTTATGTTGCAGTTATACTCACATTTAACATATAATTAGGGATAATCAATTAAAAGAAACTTACACTCTAAGTTGTCAATAAGTGTCAACAAACACCAGTCATCTTGAATATCAACTGTTCTTGATGTTTTGCTAATATATTATTGCATTCTTACAGGATGGGCAAAATTTCACACACTCAATACCATCTTATTACTCACTGATATTTCACATTTGTACCAGAAATGTGAAATATTTTACCACATTACCTAAAACTTTCGGTGCTTTCATGGAAGAAGGAACCCTGTTTCGTGCTCTACTTTTTGTAGTTCATTACAGGGTTTTTTTGGTAACATATTTTGGGAAATGTTCTGGGTGTTATTCATAAGTAAACATGTTCTCGTACTCTCAAAATGGAGTCCATAAATCACTGCAGCAAACTGAAGGTAGCTAAGCAAGCGGCGTGCCCCAGAAAGGTAGTCATCCCTGTCCGCATCGAGCAGAATCCATCACTGCTTTATGAGAGTCTCTGAGGAGGGATGAGGCAGTATTGACACACACACACACACACACACACACACACACACACACACACACACACACACACACACGCACACACACACACGGCGCTCCTGCTTTCATATTAATTGGTCCATTACGGAGAGTGATGATAGGTTAGGCTTGGTTGTCAAAAGCTGTCGTTTCTGGCATGACAGCAGCACCTCCTGACGAGAGTGATTTAAATAGTTGAGCACAAGTTTTTGAAAATACATGAGCAGGCTGTGGTGTGGTGGAGGGGTTCGATACATGTGGGTTAAAAAAAAGAAAGAAAAATGAAATGAAGATTTCCTTCAGTCTTCTTGTGTATTTGTAATGCTTTCTACAAACACTTCCTGCACCATGAGTCAGATTTCCTTCTTTAGCTGTCCCTATTTCTTGTTTTTCTTCAAAGGCTTTATTGGCAAGAAGTTAGTACAACAAATAAGGTTGAAAAGCACTGAGGCAAAATTTACCCATAGATTTTAGATTGTACATAAAATCTTTAGTTCAAGGAGCAGAATATAAAAACCCAAATGGATTTTTTGATTAAAACAAGAAAACACTGACTATATCAACATGCTAATGGTCTAGCAGGTAATATTTACCACACTTTTACATCATAATTTAACCTACTAGCATGCTAACATTAGCTATTTAGCACTAAATTTCGAATCAAGCTAATGTGAAAGTCATTCATCTCACAGGTATTTGGTTTTAAGCTAATGTTGCTTGTGTTTACTTTGTTGACTGGAAGTGGCAGAAGAAAAGATTGTCTTCATGACAGAGTAAGTCAGATTTTTTGGCAAGCTTCAAGTTCACTAGCTGTGGTGTTTGATGACAGAAATTTCAGAAATTATTGGAGCTCAAGAATCCAGTTTCACATAATTAAGTTGTTTTTATGCCAACGATGAAACTAAATTAGCTAACATTAGCAGGAGAACAGCTTGTACAGTGTAAATTGATTAACACTGGCTGTGAATGGGACCAACAGGAATTGTAGTACATGTTGATGTAGATTGCTAACTGTTTTCTTTTGTTTTGTTCCCAAAATTATGATTTTAAATCAACAAAAGAACTGAAGGACAATTATTCTACCTTCAGCGTCCATGTTCCTTTTTGCTCTGCAACAGTGTTTCTGTTGGGCTACCATTTAAACGGCAGGCCAGTCATGCACACATCAATGCTAAACTTCATGACTTTAGGAATCAAAACCACTGAATTCAAACAGAGGATTTCAAAAAAATGTGTTTTGGGACATTTTGTGTTTAAAATAAAACATCTTCAGAGTTATGATTGAATTTGTCTTGACAAAAACATTAATTTTCCTACTTTTTTCCAAATTAGTATAATTACTAGCTCAGGATCCTGAAATGTTTAGCAACACTTAATTTTACAGGTCCACAAATTTCATCAGATTTGGGTAATCGCTAGACAAACTTACATAAATTTATTTAACTGAAATCATACCCAAATTTTATGACAGTTGGGTGAATATTAGAACGTTGCTTCTATCGAATAGTTTAACTGTTAGTAAGTCAACTGGTAAGTAACTATTTCGTTCAGTTTCTTTGACATATACACCAGATTTCAAGATAAATAGGTGAAAATTAGTGCATAATTTATTGCTAATCATGGACCTAACTTCCTATTTCTCATAATGTATTTGATAAATCAGCAGCTATATTGTTTGCTTGAGCAGAATATAATTGCACGGTGATGTTGACACAATTCTCCATATATTTTGTGTTGAATTGTGATTCGATTTGAAATTCAGAGAAAGTGTCAAAGAAATTGAACAAAACAGTTTCTTACAATAATGACTTGCTTATCATTAAATTGAGACATTATTTTAAAGAAGTTGCGTACTTATTTCCACCCACTTGTTATGAAACTCAGGGAAATTTTGAAGAAAGTATGCCTAATTATGATGAAATTTGTAGACCTGTAGAGGTAAGTGTTTCCAACTTTTTATTGAAAAATGACAAATATGCTTAGATTTCCTTTTTTCACGAGGTACCAGCTCTCTTTTATCCTTATTGAAGTGCTCGTAATGGCTTCATTGAGCCTGGTTCATACTTCTGCAACGACTCTGCGCTAGACACAGACGGTTGTTTGCCTGAGCGATGAAGTGCCTGCATTGCTTTGACACATCTCCCTAAATGCCAACTTGCAGTGTCATTCCCATACTGGAAGTTTTTAAGAGAATAGGATTCTTTGATTCTAGGAGATTAATGGAATGTATGTCAGTGGACCGATCACAGGGTTTGCAGTCTGCATTATTGCAGTGTGTTGTTACATTTTTGAGCTTCATGTGCAGGTGTCTGCATTCAAACTTGCAGCATTTGCTTTAGAAGTGTAACCAAAGCGCAGAGAAGTTAACATGTATTGACTTTGGTTTAATCCAGTATCATTTTAATTTGAGTTTAAGACACAGAGAGATACTCAGGGGTGTACTGATTCTTGTTAATCATCACTAATAATCACTTAAGTCTTTCTTTCTCCATCATTTCTCTTCAGGCTCAGCTCAGAGATCTCCAGCAGGTAGCCGAGGACCTACAGATCAAACTCGAGGAGCACCGGAGGAGGAAACATGAAGCAGACAGACTCAAAGAGCAAACATTGAAGGCGCTGGAAGCAGGCGACAGCAGTAAGTGTCCAGCCACCTTTAACCTGCCATGATTTGCTTTGACTCCATCCAAAGCAATTCTCAAAGTAGTTATCCTATTGTTACAGCCACCGCAGGGCAGCTTCCATTTTATCTCAGCTCCGCCTCACGTTGAAATAAAGTAAATTGACCTTCGCACTGCGGGCCACACGTTCAGGATGACAAATGGGAGAACATCAGAAACAGCTGGAAGGGTTAAACACGGCTGCCTGCGCTGTTGAAATAAATGGACCAGGAGAGAAGTGCTGAGCTGCAGCATATTGCAGTCCCACAGCTCTTCTTTTCCACGTCGCTCAAACCTTCACACAGACGTTTCTTATATGACTCACAGGCAAAATTCCCTTATCGCTCGCAGCACTAGCTGGCTCGGCATTTAAAGTGACGTTCAGACGTGTGTGTGAGACTGTACAGAGGAAGTTGTGAGGCTGGAAAGGAAATGTTCCATCGTATTTTTGTACAGAAGTCCACAAGGGTTTAGAATCATTACCAGTACGTGTGTTGGAGACTTTTCTGCAAATTTGATTGTAAATGCATGTATAAAACATCAAATTGTTTACAAAAAAGCCAATTTTCTTCCACTTCTACCCCTTTTACTGTCATATTCCTCTCATTTCACCCTGAAAAAACGCCAAATGGTTGTCCGTCTTGTGTCAGTCTGTCCCTCAAGTCAAAGTTTGATCGCAATAAAGCTCTTTTGACTTTCCCCGGCTCTTCTGAGCTTGCATCCATCATGCTCCCCGCCGTGTGAGCTGACCTTTGCCAGTCATCACAGGCCCCCCCATGTTCTCGAGGCTGTCATCCTTTACTTCCATTACTGCTCATCTTCGTGCCTTAACAACCATCAATTTTCATTTCCGTGCTCATGTTGGCATGTCCTGTCCATGTTGGCGATCCATCGAGGCTTTTATTATGCGTTTCTAATGACAGTTTATGAGTGTGAGTGTGAGTGTGTGCTGTACGCATTGTGTGGTGAAGCTGGATGGAAGTTTTTGAGGCTACTTATTCCAACTATTCCTTCCTTTAAACTCAAAAAATTAATGCTGATTTAAGCTTAAATTTACATAAACAAGAAAACCTCTATAAACACTGTAACTCTGAATAAGTGTATTGGTAAGGAAAGGAGTGAATTTCTTAAAATATTTTATTTTATTTCTCTAATGAAGTGTCACATTTCATACACCAAAACAAGTTTGTGCAAGTGAAGCAATCATGAGTTCAGTACGTTTTTTTTTTTTTTTTCTCTCCTCTTAATATTTGATCCAGTTTTTCATGTAGTTTGGCTCAAGGCTATGCAATGTGGGAGCCTGTTTCTGCCACATCAGAAAAAAGTATTAAGTTACTGAAGACGTTTTTCTTATTATAACAAAATCCAACATTATCACTTTGTAAAATGAAAGTTTCCTAGTTACAACAATATAATCCCCCATTTATCTCATTATAACTTCAAGTGTAATAATGTATAATGTCAAACTTGTGTCAATGGAGAAATGGAGAATAGATAGTTTTTCAAGGAATACAGCTCACTCACACGGTTTGGCTAAATTCTACTTTGTACTTTGGTCAAGACACGGCAAGATTACGCTGTCCCCACGTACGACATGATTTGGTCGAAATATCAACAGTTTACATCACAAGTTCTCTAAAATGGGTTTCTGAAATATCAAAGCTCCTCCAAACTCACAAAACCTAGGTTCAGGTACCCCGAGAAACTTTTAACAAGATATCATACAACCTAAATTTGCAAATGTTTTCCTAGGATAACCTACCTAGCGAAAAAATCAAATAGCGACCATTTTAATACAGTTATTTTGGAGTCCTACCATTGGTGACCATATAGAGATGCAGAAGGAATAATCCTTTATAAAATGATAACAAATCAAACCTTCAAAATAACCACCCTAAAAGATCCTCAAACTTCACAGGACTCATTGGGAAAAATATTGTGTCAGTTAAACAAAGGAACATCACAACATAGAAAGGTTCCTGATGTTGCCTTTATGACCTGTCAATAGCATGTCTGGAATTATAGATGAAAGCTTGACGAACATACAGCTGAGCCTGCAAACTACAAATTTAACAGTGATTCCCTTCAGTGCAGCTGTCACTCAAACTCGCCTCCTGGGCTTCACGCACAGTTATTGAGAAGTTTTAAACGGCCAGGTTATTGGAAAATCCCACAGTGCAGTAATTGCAGGACTTTTAGATTCTGGATGATGTGTATATTGTAGAAACAGCAACATTTCATTCAGCATCATTTTATAAGTTTACACTTATTTAGATATCCTTACATTTGAGGCAACTGTTTTGACTTTATCCTCTCGTTCTAGCCTACTCAGTACATTCATCTCCCTCCTAATGTGCAAGGCATTCTGGGAATTCTATTTAAACCCTAATTGAATAACAAATACGTTGCTTTTCCCGGCCAGTCGGAAAGGACACTGATCATGCGTGCTTGTTTAAAAAAAAAAAAAAATCCCCTCTTTTTGCCAACCTGAATAAGCTTTGGGTTCACATAGAGTTCTCCTCCTCCTCAGATGATGTTTATTTGATATGATCCCCCTCATGTAGACACAAACTGCGTTTAATGTCTCTTTAATGGTGCGTCCAAATATGCAAAGCTACCCAGGCTCCGGGTTCACCCACAGTTTGAGGGGATTTCCTCAAGTTCATCATTAATCCAGCGGTTGACCTGATTTCTGCAGCCGACCGTCTCTCTACTACTCGTGTTCTCCAAAGGTACGCGAGTGCAGTGAGGCACCAAATGGCATAAATTAAATGTGCTGAGATTTCAGAAGGCCCTCAGCAGTCAAACTAACTCAAGTTCATCCCTGGAGATGTAGAAATTGAGTTTTTATGTTGTTTTGTTTTCCAAAATACACAACATGAAGTGTGAGAGAGATTTCATCATGTTGACTTATGTTTGCATCTTGATTTCACTGTATTTGGAGGAATCTGATTCAAGTAGAATGATAAGACATTGACAGTCAAATTTTGTTAAACATTATTCAACAATAATTTTTCCTCCTCTCTTTGAATGTTATGCAAAATGAAAGACACAGAATGGCAGCCAATGCTCCTCTTTCCTCTTTGATGGTCGTTTTAGACTGACAGTGAACACTTGATGCATGCTAACTAACCACATTAGGTGATTTCTTTGAAAAAAGGTGATAAAGCTTTTGTTCTTTTTAAAGCTTAATTTAATCTACATTATATGAAGACGTTCAACCAAAGCATCAACTTTCAGAATATTTGGCCATAAATTCAAATCTGATGTAATGTCTCATGGGAGCACTATGGGTGCCTCCTTATTATCATATTTGAAATGTCATATAGCATATAATTTATCATATGTCATACCATATCACATCGTGTTGTATCATTTGTATCAGATTCAATGACATATTGCACGATGTCACATCGTACTGCATTGTGTCATACTTTATCACATGGTATCAAAACATATATTGAATCAAATCATAAGGAATTTAATGGCGTCTTTTATGATACTGCATTGAGTATCAATGCCTCGCGTTACCAAATTGCCTTGTTCTGGTCATATCATAGTGTATAGACCCAATTTAAAATTTAGGGCTGAGAACACAATTGATTTAAATGGGTTTTTTTCAGTTTTACATCAAATCAGGGAGTCTTTTAAGATTAGATAAGATAAGATAAGATAAGGTAAGATACTTCTTTATTCATCCCACAAGGGGAAATTCACAGTCACAGCAGCAATGCAAAAGCAACTCCTTTTGGAATTCAATTTTGATTAAATTGTATTGTTTTGTATTGCATCATGTCATAACACATCATGTTATACATCATATTACCTTGTATGGAGTTGACTCCCACCAGATTCATTGTTGAATAGAGTAGTATGGTATTGTGTGACATGGTGTTGTATGCTAACATATTGTATCCCATTCATTAACATGGCATCACATCACGACCAAAACAATCTTGACAATGCCCAAGTCTATTAAATCTTTAACCACAAAGAGGCATCACCTTTAGAATTTCTTTTTAATTATTTTCTTGCAGTTGACAAGTTTTCAGGTGCTCTCTGTTAAGACACATGGTTTTGACACTACCATATCACCTCCTAACCCAACATTATGGTTTAAAGTTGACGATTGCACCACTGATTTCAAAAGCCACTCTTTAAATTGCAAATTTATACGTCTGATGTCAGGTCCAAGTGACCAAATGTAATTACTAAAAGTCACTAGACCTAGAAAAAGAGAGAGATGAAGCAAGACAAGTGAAGCCAAATACTACTTATATCGACTCTTTCTTTACTTTTTTGTAGCAGAAATTAATGCAGACTTCACAAGGTTAGAGCTTTGTGAAGAATGCTAAGAATAAGGCAACAGTCATCTCAACACTGATGAACTTATTAGCAGGTTGAAATGTGTATTTTTGGTGTTTTTTTATTGCACTGCATTGATGACGCAGAATCTGAATCACTCTGATGCTGTAAATCCGCACCATCTGCTGCACCCTTTAAGGGTTAAAACATCCATTTGCAGATTCAGTATTGAGATTTACATTTTCTCCACTTCTCTGTAAAGTAATAGTTCAATGCCACACCTGCAGTCTTTTGATACATTTCCATCTCAAAGCGTTTTCCCCCCTCAAACGGGGCAATTTCCTTCCTGGAGATATTGCTGAAGAGTGTCTAAAAAGAGAGCAGAATGTGTGTTTTGTTAGCCTGGGAGTGCAGAGCCTACAATAACAAAGAAAAGCTCCGTGTGGATAACATACTCTGTAGTTCTGCAGCCTCCTGCTGATATGTTCCATTTTCTCTGTTCTCTTTGTGCCTCGCTTATTTTACGAGTGTGCCGCGCTATCGCCAGGGCAACATGGGCGGATGAGTGATGGTGTCCATTAGTAAACCTAGCCCCCCTGTATGTGCCATCGGCCTAAAGAGCCACTGTCTTCAGCCTCCTCTCTCTCTCTATTTACTTGTTTTCCACATTCTTCCCCACTCTTCCTCTTACCTTTTACCGCCCCCCCTCTGCTCCTTCTCTCCATCCTTTCTCCTCCCTCTCCTCCCCTCCATCCATCCTCCTTATGGTTGTTTTTCATAGCTACAGCTCTGCAGTAGAGGGGAGGGATGAGACCATTTCTCTTCCTCTGCTGTGCGCTCACTTTTTTTTTTTTTTTTTCTTTTGCAAGACCAAGCGACTTGAGGATGGGTTGAGAATGTCAAGCACTAGGCTGGGAATAGAGCGCAGTTCAAACAGAAGAATAGGCCACTAATATGACAGATGCTGTGTGTGGAGCGGAGGAATATTAGCAAAATCGTGTTTTTCCCCTTGGTTGAGCAGAAGCAGCATCGGGGGCGAGGGATCTGGCTTCTCCATAAACATGTTGTGTAAATTTTTGCATCCTGTTAAACTTCACTCTCAAACAGCATGCTTTTATAAATAAAATTTAGGATTCATTCCAGAATTTTTTTTTTTTCAACCAAGCAACACAAGCACTTTACTGTACACTAGCAAAAAAAATGCTAATTTCACAATTAGCTTTTCTGTAATTAGCACGGGAAGGTAATTGCAGCGGATGTGCAATTAGCATTATGTAAAGTGCTTTTCCCCAGACTTAGGGGCCAATCAGTTTGCCCCTTTACATTCCCTGTTTTTCTGATGATGTGGGAGACGCTTAAGAGAACTTCCTCTCCCTCCCACTTCCAATTCACAAAAACGAATCAGCCGGGGTCACATGCTCGCTGCTAAAAAAGGGGTGCAGGGGAAGTTTTTACGTCCCCCTTTTCATCTGAATGGAGAAGAGGGAAATCGCTGTCATAGCAGCCGCTGCAGCACAAAGCCTCCTGATTGCATTCTGGACTCTGACATGCTGTTTTTTTTCTTTTCCCCGACAGGGAAACCAAATGTTCTTGCGCAGCGTGACTGACTCATTGCCTGATTGCCCAAAACCTCCACCCTCCACCCCTCCTTATACCCTGTGTTTTTTTTTAAATCTCACTCCAGCTTGGTCCTCTTTCCTCCATCCCTGCCTCTCAGTTTGCCTTCAGATGGATTCCTGTATATAGCTGTGATTGGTGATTAAAGAGCAAATCCGCACAGCTTTGCGATTATAAAAATATTACCTCTTTTGAAGCGTGACTCATTGTGCTTAAAATATGAGGAGCTGGGACATTGTTTTCGAAAAACACCTGGAAAGGTTATCACATTCACCTGGATATGTTTTCTCTTTCAGGTCTCAGACGTCAGAACAGCACAGCGAGCAGCATTTTCAGGTTACTGGACAGCAATAAAGACGGCAGGTAAAAAAACATGTCGCAATGTACACATTTAAATGATTTGAGAGTCTGTGAAACCCCTCTGAAATGCACCAACCTGACAGTTCAGCTCTGTATGCATCTTATAATGCAGACAAAATGTAAATCTAACAGCTCTGGCAAAGATTTTTCCAAGAAATCCACCAAGATGCCACCTCTGACATTTTCATAGAGCCTTTTCTTCAGGGTTTGACTCTTCCCAGGGTGAAAAGGCTTCTGTCACAGCATTTAGATTGCTATGAAATCCAATACTGAAGAAATTCTTAAAGCGCATTTGCTCCCAGTTTGGGCTTTTTTTCTTCTCCTCATGTGCAGATTTGAAAAAAAAAAAAAAAAGTCTCAGAGTGAGCATGAAAGATGGGTTATGTGCAGAAAAAAAGGAGCAAGGTTTGAGTTTTCAGATCTCGCTTAGTATTTCACCCCAACCTTTTTATGTCCTTGAGCATTTTGCTTCTCCAACTTTAACCACTAGATGATAAGAAGGAGTGAGGTTAGGTGGAATCACAGAGGCTGAAGTACACTTAGTGGGCTGCAAATTTAAACACTGTTGCAACAACAACAAAAATCAAGAGAACGAAAAAGAAAGCACATATAATAGTCATTTATTTACTTATGGTGCTACAGGGAGTATGCAGTGAACACAACTCATAAGTGTAACAAAAATATCAAAACCTGTAGCTCCTGGACAGATCATACAGAGAGTCACATTAAAAATCATACCAGGTTTGATCAAATCTGTGCTGAACTTGTGTTAACTGTCTCAAAACTCTGAGGGGAATACCATGGGAGATCAGAGCCAAAAGTTTTCAGTGCTATTAAGCTGTCTCTCTTTTTTAATCTGGCATGATGATGTGTTTGATCTAGACACCCCATCATGTATTGAGTATAAAGTTTATCTGAAGCAGATTGTAATTGGCTGTAGAGTGCCATGTCCTCATTGGTTATTGCCTTTTGATTATTCCTGAAAATTTCATTAACAGTGGCATCACGTCTTTAATAACACAGAAAAAGCTTGGAATGCTTTTCAATACCTTGACAGTGAAATACATGCTTTACAAAGATGCATGCTCTGATATTCTTGAAGTTCAATCATATTGAAAGGCACCAAATATTGTAAAAAGTAAACAGAAAAAAAGGCTAGCTTTTAACCTGGAGCTGCCGCAAGCATAAGAAGGAAGAAGCAGCATTCAATTCAAAAGAGAGGGAGTGCCAGTACAGAGTAAAAAAGTCAACTTTCTGTTATGTTTTAACGGCAGTTACACTGAGAAGTCTATCCACAATTGTGGGTGTTTTTCTCAGATAACTCCTCACTGAGTGTAACAAGGTTTACCCTTGGCTTTTTCATTCAAGCAACAATAACATGAAAAAATAATAACAAGTGCAATAATCACCTATAATTATGTCAGTACTCTGTAAAATATCCATAATTTATAATTTATTTATGTCAGTACTTGTGCAATCTTCCACACCTATCTCACCATGTATACACCACACATTTTAAGTGGACTGTACTTACTTAATGTTCTATTCTATATTTTATATTATTTTATATTTTTATGTTTAGATTTCAATTTTTGGGTAAGACACTTATGCTAATACTTTACTTTCTTATATTTCCAACACTTTCTGGATGGGAGCAACTGTACACTAAAAAGCAATTTCCCCTAGGGGATCAATCAAGTATTTTGATTCTGATTCTGATAAAAACTGATAAAGACACGATCGCCTACTGTTGTAAAGACATGAGAGACAAGGGGCACACTTGTTTTGGAGACAAATGAATGATCAGATTGTCTTTTGAACCTTTGATCTTTATTATATCCTACCAGTGCCCTTCTACCAGCTACAAAAGGTCTAAACTTCCTTCGATACATGATACCTATCGTCTCAAACTGTAGCTTCAGACTTTGTCGAGCCAGCCCACTCAAAGAAACCTGTCTATGTTGAGAGGCTGCTTTGTGGCACACACTTCCTTGTCCTCTAGAGAATTTCTGCAAATGCAGCAAAGTGCAACAAAAACAACCTAAAAAACAACCTGGATTAAGATAATGACTCATACATTTGCTCTCACCTCTTATATTGCTCCCCCTATAAAATAAATGGATCTTTCTAGAGTGCCTAATTCCCATCAATATGTATTATGTTCGACAGTCATTAGTTCCAGCCTGACTTCTGATGCAGTGAAGTCTCATCAGTCTGAGCTGAGTGCACACGTCTCATTCCCCCTGAAAACTCCTACACTTATTTGTTCTTCAGCAAACTCCAAAAAGTAATCCATTGCCTTATTTGCATTGTTTAATCTCCAACTCTCGACAGACTCACTCGTCACCCCCTCCCCTCTGCCCTTACAATCTCCCAGCCTCCCCCATCCGCCACCCAGGCTTCCTAACTTGCTGTAGTGAGCAGTGTTTAACCTCGGAAAATGGCGTCCTCTTTTTTTTTGCTCTCAAGACTCAAATTTGCTTGTGTCCTGCAAAAAAACAAAAAAAGGCCCACTAATATCCAGTGAGACTCTCTTCTCTTATGCTTTTCCGCTACTGCTGTCCTCAACCTTCCCACACCATGTCTGGAAAAAAAAAATCAATACTGCTTAAGCTAACTGGGCATATTCTCCCGGAAAGGAAGTAGAGCCGGGCATAGCAAACTAAAAGCGCTATAAAACATATGGCCGCATCGAGGATGAAGTGCTTGTGTAGCGGTTTTCCGGGGAGCGCTGTGTGCCCACTTATGCATTCCTGCGTCTGGATGTGTACCATTATTCAGCCCTTCTGCCCTCCCTCCAATCCCTCCCAAGCCCTGACTCCATCCATCCTCTCCATCCCAAGCGGCGTCTGCGCTTAAACAAACACATTACTAAGCTGAAATATCTGCAAGTGCCGCTTCTTTCCACACAGCCATTGTTTTTCAGCCCCGTCAGTCAATGGGATTCTCGGGGCAGGACGTGTATTGATGCCCATTTGAATAAAGCAAGGTGCAGGCTTTTGTATATGTATGCTACATCACCATTTCTTCTGAGCGGCTCTGCGGCACACACGCCCAAGTGTCAGGCTTGATTTAGCCGCCGTTCTGATAAATGCAAAGTCCAAAGTCACTGGTTTACCTGATGCTTGCACATTGCTAAGCAATTCGCTGACTTTGAAGCAGATTAGCATGCACATTGCAGACTCTTTATCTTGTACAAAAAAGCTCTTGGCTTTGTCCCTAATGACACTTTGCAAAACACTACCCCGTTCTTAATCCACTCCACTGGAATTGCTAATTATCTTTAATGCAGATTCACAGATAATTGTTCGCTCGTTTATGCGGCGAACTAATCTCATTTTCGTGTCCATTCAGCCACCAGTAATTGCTTCATGACAGAAATGGCAACCACTATTTTTTACCCAGGAAGTTTTGAATCCACTTTGGAAAACACAGAGGAATGTGTCAGAAGCTAACACGCTCCTGATTAGCATCATAGTTGCGTTAGAATGCAAACAATAACTTTGGAAATTAGTGATTTCCATTGATTTGTAGTGAATTTAGCTGCACTTAGTGAAGTGAAGTGAAACTAGAAAAGTTTTACTGTGAAAGTTTCAGTTGGATCTACAGGGGAAAAACTCCCTTGTTCATTGGTCATTAAGGTAGCTCCTGGACTTCCTCGCCAATATTTCATCCCAAACCTTCTCAAGCACCACACACACACAAACACACTCTCTCACTCACACACACACTCTCACACAAGTACGACCTAGTGTGCCAGCTGGCAGGCAGTTGGCAGCCCAGTGCAGGATTAACTGGTACCAGTATGCCTGTCTATAAATAGAGTCGACCAACTGCTTCAGGAAATGAACCATGATGGAGCCTCCCAAAGGCCCCCGAACAGGTTGTGCTTTTTATCCGATCCTCTCTGTCAGGATTCTGAGCGTGTGTATGTGTGAGAGCCAGTTCCCGAACATTTATTACTGTCTCTTTCAGTCAAATCACCTGCAGGTGTGTGTTCTGAGGCACCTGCTTTTATGCTGCTACAGTCTATATGCGTAAAAATGCCCTCCGTGATTGGGGCTGGAGCCAGTTTTCTCTCCAGATCTGCTTCTCCGTGGCCTCACAAAGGAAAGGGCCATTGTTTTTCTCCAGCACTTACCTCGAGCATTGATCCTCTGTAGTGGAACAAGCCATTCGCTTTGTATGTTTGCCTGCTCCTCTGCTTTTGATGGACTCCCGGGATTGATCCAGGCCGTGGAGTCATTATCTCAGCGCAGTAATGTTAGTTTAGGTTGGAGCCCGCAGAAGAAAGACACCAGCAGGGAAGAATGGCTGAAGAAAGGATTTAAGTGTTCCGGAATACGAGATGGCATGTGCGTGTGTGTGTGTTTTTGATTGCGCTTTGTTGTGTGTGCCACTCATTGTGCTGCGTGCCACATGGAGTGAGACAGGCTGAAAGGACAGGAAATAGGAGCCAGTGAAATGTCACCCAAAAGACCTGAAGACTGAGCTCCACAACTTTGCCTGTAGCAGTAGAAACATCATAAAAGTTTGTTTGCACTTTAATACAGTGAAGGGCTGTTTCTCTCTGTTATCTCCAGAGGAAAACACATGAACCACCTGTTTCAGTGATAACTCAGGTAAATCCAAACAGCTTGTGCACCTTAATCCATGTTTGTGAGGCCAAAAGCTGGTGCTTTGGGCTCTGAAGTACAATATTTATTATAATGTCTCTACAGTGAATGCTTTTCTTACACTCTGGATAAAAGTTCTCTGAAAAGGCTTCTCTAGAAGAACTTATATGACTTATAATGAAATGAGGTATTCTACCAAGAGGCAACCTTTGATGTCTAAAAAACTGAGCTACAGCAGGAGTGCAAAAATAACTGTGTTCCCCCAAGTGTCCACTAGAGGCTTGGACCAGAAATCTCCATTAAAAACGCTGTTAATGTGTCTGTTTTTACAAATGAATTAACCCTCTGATACATGAATTATGAAAGTCAGTGTCAGAAAAAAAGTTTACCATTTTTTTTTCAAGTATTTATAACTGAGCATTCAACTTAAAATAGTGTGAACTCAATGTAAATATGACTTCTTTTTTTTTTGACTTCTTTTCTCTTTTCTCTTTTTTTTTTTTGGTAATTTCATGAATAATCTTTTTTTAATGCTTTGTGAAACATTTTAACTCTCTTTCATCCATTTTAACACTGAATAATTCACAGTTATTACACTGTTTTACCCTCAAATGTTTGTCTATGACTTTTTTAAAAAATATATATATATTTGGAAAAAGAATTGAAAACGCTTTTTCAGGCCCGAAGAAGAAAAAATATCATGAAACAGGCTAATATGAATTTCCACCACATGAAACACTGAATTTAGGAGTAAATAAGTTTTAAACAGGTGTCCACTGTAGTGACCGCTATACACCACAGTGTTCAATATCTTTACAGCTGTTGCGAAAAAAATTTTTAGTCTGAGTATCTCATTTCTACATTTATACACGCTCTGCAGAGGGTGAATACTTTTATCCTTGCCATAGATAAAAGTGCAAAAAGTTTTGCATAATGAGAGGCAGTGTGATTACTTGCAAGGAGGTTCAAGTCTGGTTTGTTAGCATCACTCTGCAACAGTCCTCTAAAACACAAGGGTAGTGTCATCTGTATCACAGTAATGCACAGATAAATCCTAATGTTAATCCTAATTTCAAAGATAATGATTCCAGTTATGTCAGTCAGATATAAGAAATTATTTAAGGAAGCAGTGAAAAATAAGCATCAGGAAAAAAAGCTGCTGTTTTTTTAAATGGGAATCTTTTCCATGATACAACCAAAGTCGTATCATATTGTGAGTATTTTGAATCCCACCCCTTTATCCCATCTGACGGCCAAACCTATCAAATCAGATCAGATTTAGCAAAAATACTGGTTTGATCTCACTGGAATTCGCACCTTTAATATTGACCTCCTGCTGGTGTTGAGTCATGATGTGCTGATCGGTGCATTGTAGATTGATTTTAACTATGACAATGGGGTCACTAAAAAGCCAAGAGGAGAAAACTCCCTAAGTAGGGAGTAGTGAATGAGTTTGAGAATTTAGTAGACAACCAGTGAGATGTGTGTTTTTTTCTTTCTGACTTGACTTCTAAGTCTAGACTGCTGGAATATTTAAGTTCATAGAATATTCTAATGTTTTCTTTTTACAGTATCACAGTGGATGAAGTCCAGGCTAAAGTGACACTCATCCATGATGAAGAGCGGGTTCTCTCCGAGGATGAGGCAACGGTAAGGTGCCTTTTTCATACAGTTTTTTACGGCAGTGCCTCAAGATGCAACAAAGTCTGCAGCAGCCAAGAGTTCAAGTTGCTATAACTCAGCAGTGTTTTCCAGGGCTTGAATTCATGTCCTATAAGTCTTTGAGGTTTTTTTGTCTCTCTGACTAAAACAAAATAGCGTGCAGCAAAGCTCCATAATAAACAGTATTTCATCCAAACCAAGTGTTACACAAGACGAAGGAGATTACACCTTAAAGCAGCAGGAGGGTGATGTTAGTACTATATGTCTTTGTCACCAATACATCGTCTGAAAAGACCCAACTACTCCTAACAAGGCATGATTGAAGTTACTTCCCAACACAGACGGAAGCTTAGAAACCATTACAGAAAGCCAAAATTAATCAAGATCAAAACAGTCTTATTTACAGTGTGTACAGTTTATTTTACAAGCTATTTTTCTGTCATTTCATGCCTCTAGTTAGAGGGGACTAGACAGTGGATGTGAAAGACAATGAGAATGGGGAGTGAGCTTTGCTTGAACCTTTTTTCTTTTTTTTTTTTAAATATTGGGCCTGAGTGAGATTGTTTTTGAGATTTGGGACAGCACCGAGAGATCATTCTAGGAACCGTAGTTTTTAGCACCAAGTGTTCGTCTTATTTTTCAGCCTTGGTAGTAGTGGATTGTTTTTATTTTTGATGTTTGTTGGTGCGTCTAAGATTGAATTGAAATTACAGCACTCAAAAGTAGTAAGAAGAAGCCATTGTTGTCTTGTTTTCGAGTTTGTTTGCAGCTTTTCCACTTTATTATCCACCTTGCCAGGCCTTTGTTTTTTGTTTTGCATCTTTCTTGGTTTGACTGTCAGCCTGGGTCCACTGTGCTCTGCACTCGTACCACAGGGTCTCCTCCACATTCATTTGGATTCTGAACAGTATGAGCACTGTTTCCCTCAGCAGTGATTTTCGCTCCAGCTGCACGGCTGTGAGGATACGTCTGTCTGTTTCTCTTTAAACTTGTTGAGCCTCCCTCTCACCGGGCAGCAGGTATCAAAATCTCTGGCTGTAAACAAAATAGCGAGGGCTGAGTTTCTCCTTTCTTTAAATTGGTAATTGGTATGCACAATCTCAGGTACTGGAGAAGAAGTCTGCTGGGTACTTCTGCTGCAGGGCAGGAGGAGTGCAGCTTTTGAGAGGCTTGTCACTTTGCTGGAAATCTGTTTATAGAGATGTCCAGATTTTGAATGAATAAGGTAAGTGTTACTCATGGTTAAGGTAGAAATGTTCTCCCACTGCGTTAGGGTTATACTGATACATATTCTGCATTTTTTTTTACCTCCTTTGCTGCTTTGAACATAAAAAGAGACATGTTTGGATTTTCCAGAACTAAATTTTACAAAGTAAAAGCCCCCTGTTTAGGAAAATCAGCACTCCTTTGTTTTTTCTGCTGGCTACCAGGGAGGCGTTCCTGATGATTGTAACTACATCCGAGGAGAAAGGAATGGTATGAATATGCATGAATATGAAAATGTGCACTTAACTGCAACCACAACAAACGGTGATCAAGCTGGGCAAATTAAACAGGGTGCCTTTGTCAGTACTTAACAAGCAATTTGCATTAGAACTGACAAGCAGCCCTCTGTTGGCACCTTAATCAAGGTCCAAGGGCAGCAACAGTTGCTCCCTTTGAGAAGTTAATTCTTCTGTGCACTGGGAGGGATTAAAAAGCACTTTTTTAAACTCCCAACTTCAAATTCTTTGCCTTGCGTCCTAGGTCTTTCTATTATAGAAACTAATTTTCTGTTGACCTACATAAATCACTTTTTGACCGTGATGGTGCTGATACAAGTTCAAAGCTAGTTCCTGGGTTCTTTCCAGCAACAAAGCACCAGCTCCAGGAGGTAAAAACTGGTGCTAAGCAAACACTGACTCCTTGCTGGACTGGAGCAAAGTACTAACTACTCCTACTACTTACTTCAACCGCAATGGTTGTCTGAAGAGATTCAGGGGAACATGAATGGAGCCTCACAGACAAAACCTGTGAACCAAAAGCTCCAGGAGGATACAATATATAATACACATTACATAATTTATATCATATTGTAAATAATCATGGCTGTATCCACTTGAAATTATACAATAATGAGAATATCCCAAACCATCCATGACCAGTAATGTGCATCAATTACGCTTTATTTTATAGTCCACCAGGTTTCCCACTTGAGCAGTGTGTGTCATTGAAGCCTTAAGTAATGAAACATGAAACTTCAACAAAGCCTTGATCGGCCATCACTTAAGACGGCTCTTTCATTGTTGCTTTCTGGGTTTCTGGATGGTGCAAGCGCAACTTGGCTTAATGGAAAACCACGGAACATGAAAAGAAGCACTAAGCGCTAGCACTAGGTCTAAGTGAGCTCTGGGTTCTTTTGATGGAAAATGGGCAATAAATAGTTTACATTCCACTAATGAGTCCTGTATTGCTTATTGATTCAAGTTTATTGACTAGTGATTCAGATTCCACATTTTCGGAGAGGATTATCATTGTGGCTAGATGGCAGATTAGCTTGCCCCTCTTGTTGGACCAGGAACTTTTCTTTCCTTCCTCCTCAGTCATATTAAGGACTCCTTGTGGGAATGATGGGTGGGGGGAAGCTTTATAAATATGTATTTAAGGAAAATGTGTGAGAAAAATGGGCAGACCCTCTCCTGTTACCTCAATGTACATGTGGACGATGTGGTGTTTGTACCAGTGATGGTATGTTGCTATAGCTACAACAGACTCACACCATGTTGAAGTAAATATCATAAAGGCAGTGCTTTCTCCTTTTCTGTGTTGGTATCATTTTTAGCAAAGCCTAGCCAAACTTTGGAGTGAATCTCAAACTCCAAACTCATAACTCTCTCCTCAACTTGTTGTTCCTCCTCTCTTCTTTTATCCTCAGCTACAGGATTGAATTTTTCTAGGATGATAAGATACAATTTCTTTGCCTGTTTCAACCGGACAAAATGGACAGAGTGTATGTCACATGTGCATCTTTGTATGTGGACAAAACGAAAAAGTGTTATTTCCCTGATTTCTTTTCTTCTTTTGCACTCAGGGGTAGGACCATATTTTTTATCTTTTTGCACACTTATTCAATTTGTGTCATATCAGCACCTTTTTATTACTTCACTTTTCTTTTTCCTTCTTCTTAAGAGGCTTTGGCCTCCACAGAAAATTCAGTTTCCACTTCAGCGGCCCAGATAATTCAAGAACAGAGAGGATTTTCAGGAGAACAATTTGATGATCAAAGGAGGCACTCCACACGAGAGAGAAAAAGGGATATTCTGACGTGTCTTCCCCTCAGTATTCAATCACTATGTTAATGCACTCCACTCTGTAGATTGCACTGTTAACGCGGACTCAACTTTGCTCACATTTGGGAGGTAATCATTGAGATCCAGGAAGAATTTTATGTCATTGTCAAAAATAACAGCACCATTCTTTTTGATTTGTCTCCTTTTTCAGTCCTTCAAATACAACCTAAACCTGAGCAGATATAATTTCAATACCCAGGCTGAAGCATTTGGAATAAATCTTGCAAAGAGAGGACTGTTCGTCTGGTACATTCTCGGGTTTGCTGATCTGTGACCAAGCTAGGACTGTAGCTTTGTGCTGGTGAACAGAGCTGCAGGAAATTGCCTTCTCTCCGAGAAACAGGCATTTGTGCAGAGGTGAATTTCACTTATCCATCTACTACCCACCCACCTCCCCTCGAAGCCCCCCTGACTCAGTCTACCAGAAACTGAAAGAGATTGAATGTATAATATTTTTTCAGTTTTTTTTCCCCAAAAGAAATCCTCTGATTTAAAAGAAGAAAAAGTCAACCTTTGTTGCTCAAGCACTTCTTAGAGGTGACAAAAAGGGAGCAAAGATAGAGGGATTGCACCTTTTTTAAAGTGGGGAGATGACAAAAACATAACCATCGAGCATGAAAGGCCAGGGATTCCCCATGAAAGCTTACTAGTGGCACTGGAAATCTCCCGTGTTTCACACTATAATGGTTGTGGCGGTACCCAAGAGATTACCATATACAGTAATAGAGCTGTCATTGGTTGGTAACAGGGTAGAGATGAAGATAATGTGGTTGGGAGTTAGGAATGCATGGACAAAATATGAAAACAGAACCACAAAGATCTCATTATAGCGACCATCTTTACATCTTCAACTACCTTAAAGGAGAATAACCTGTTTATAACAGAACCAGTGAATCAGATACTGAATTCGTTTAATGGATCCAAAAAGGGAACAGCGTTTTGTTTTTCTTTCTCAGTCAGACGTGAAATTTTTAGGCACCTGTGGCTGTTTTTGAGATTACAACCACATCAAGTCACAGAAACATACATGTTTAAACATGACTTTATTTTTCTGAGCCATTCATGAAGATTGGGATTGATTTTTGTATGGTTATTTAAATTGTAATACAAAATAACTAATAATAAAATTAGCCAAATTTGTGCATTTGCTATGTGCTACATGCTACATGCTAAATACAGATAAAGTGAACTAAGATACATTTTAATTTTACGATAAGACACAAAAGTTAATGGGAAAGAAACCTAAGAAGAAAGTACATGCAATTTACTGTGATAAGCGTTTTGTTTCGTGATCTTGGAATTCAGAAAAGAAAACTGCTACAAAAACTGGCATTTTTTAAGAGAGCTATCAATGAGTCATCTTTCAAACTAGAATAATGAACTGAAACTTAACCGTTTGGGAAAAAATGTACACTCAGATGTAAATCAGCTTGAAAAGACAAAACTGTATTGACAGAATCTGTACTTGAAAGTTAAAAAATGACTTGTATCTTGGCTTCTATAATTTAACTCATGATCCATCTACACACAAGGAGGTAGAGTTAATTATCAATACTGCATTCAGTCAGTAGGGGGTGCTCTAAATATTTGGCCTCCACAGTGTGCAAACCAAGCGGCATCCTCCGGTCTGAAAAAATGGGACAACTTGGAAGTGCTAAAAAGCTGCTGTTCCTTGAGTGACCGCTTGAGGCTGGCTCCAGAAGCACCGGAAGTCACGTACAAATGAACGGGAAAAAGGCCGTTTTCAGAGACGAAATTAGCGTATTTAAAGCCTGGTACAAACTTTGTCTCCCGTCTGGATCGCTAATTTTGCTAACGGCACACACTGTGAGGGGGGTGAATTTTTTTTTAACTCGGCCATTTGGAAGATATTAGGATCGAGAGCTTACCCAATCAGAGCCACAGCTCAGATCACGTGACTGACGGGCGCCCAATAGCTGTGAGTTTGGGCACTCGTCACTCGTCCCATTTCCAATATGGCCGTGCCCGCCGTTTTGCTTCAAAACGGAGCTGCAGTAACAAACAGGTGACGTCACGGAGACTACGTCCATGTTTTTTACAATCTATGGTGCAAACACGTCTATTTAAAGATACAGTCTTAGCAAATAACACCCTTGTGGACCAAGTGGTGCCTCCCATTTCTTTGCTAATCTACACATAGGTAGTGTTGTGTTTTTAAACCAAATATTCTCAATCTGCCTTCTTTTAATTGCTAATTTACCACTTGTCAAAATACCTTTCTTTGTAAAATGTTGAGAAGGCTGTTTTAAGCGAGTGCTGTTAACCTTGTTTGACACCTACCTCCCTTTAGTGGGTCAAAGAATATTAAAAAGCTGTACAGAAATAGTTCTGAGAAGTTCTGGTTTGCTTTTCTAGGTCACATGAAAACATTAGTGTTTGCCTCAGTATGTTTCAGAGTTAGCCACTGGAGCTTTAAATCGAGTTTCATAAATTTTATGCACATTTACTCACACAGGGGTCAAATGACAGAAAGTTTAAATCACACTCTTTGGTTTGTTTTGATATCAAGATCCTCAGTAGCAAGTTAGGAAGTGTTAACTTTGGACATTTTTGATACGAAAATTTGTTGTTTTTTTTAAACAATTTAAAGATGTTTGATGTGTAAAGTAGGAACTAAGATAAAAGTTAAGCCCTTATAATGATTTCACTTTTCAACAGTAGAAAAGCTCTCCTCTCCTGTTTATCCATTCCTAACGCTACCCTGCTCAGTGACAGATTGACAGCATCCCACAGTGCCCAAAAAACACCTGCAAAGCGAGCCGGTCTGACGTGACTTCACCTTTTCTCTCTCTTGGCAACAACATCGAGCTCTCTTGATGTTCACAACATCCTCTGATACACACTCTAAAAAACAAACAGCCAGCGCCTCACGCTGCCCTCCCAATCCTCATCTCCACCAACCAAGGTCAGCCGCTCGGCCCGGCTCTTCACACCATCTGTTTGGGCTGGTTGACATTTGGCCTCAGCCAACACTGAAATCTCACTTCAGAGGGGGGGAGCTGGGTATTTGCATTTTGTTTTTGTATGGTTTTTCAGGAGGGCAGATCTTGTCTGTTTTCTATCTCAACAGCTAGAATTTAGAGGTTGTTTGAGGTAGAAGATAAAAGTAAAGACAAAGATTGAGAAGAGGATTTGTTATCATTGGTTGAGCTTTTAAAGTGTTTTACTTTTTAAAGTATTAAGGATTCTGATGGCGTATATAAAGTGCCCAGTATATTAAAAGTACAAATAGATCTGTTGTTGTTGTTGGATGTTTTCAAACTGAGAAATCCAGTTTTTAACTCAAATCGTGTCACAAAAGTAGAAGTCAGTCTTCAAACTGCTTCAAGATGTTCTACCAGCCACCAGAAGGGGGCAGCAGGCCTCTTAATTTGAGCGCGAGCTAATGGAAAAAAATGGAAAGTCACATTCACAGGTCATTTAATCTCTTTGTTTTGTCATGGGCTGGGCCTCCAGTGCTGCTTCCTTGCCTCGCTTTCTCTCTTTCTCCCTCCCTTTCTTTCTCTCGCTCTCTCCAAAAGAAAGGGAGAGAAAAATATCCCTCTTGTTCAGAAAATGAACAATTCTCCATCTGCCTCCAAGAATTTCCTTTTTCATGCATTTGGATGGAGCTCGCAGTGATTCTAGGATTTAATGTGTGTGTTCTGAGAAGAGTTCTGTCTCTTGATGGGACTTTGAGAGCAGTTCTTTTCCCCTCCCATCTGTATTTAACTTTATGAAATGCCTTTTTTTAGAGCAGCGCATCCTCTTGCGTCACTGAGAGTAAATTAGAAGTATGAAATCTGCAAACCTAAGCTGTACTTAGGATACTAGTTATCCTGAGCTGACTGCATGCATGTAGGCCATGGTGTAACTTTACAGTGTATGCACAGGCATGCTGTGTTTGCATGTAGATTATACTGTAGTTAAGGTATTACACTGTATGATCTGGGATGGTGGAGTGAGGTACGTGCAGTAAAGTAGAGTCACGGTAGCAAACACTGGCAGCCATACTCGGGTTTTGCATCTCATTTCCTGTATTCCAACAAGATTATAGTCTTGTGTTAAAAGCCTTCTGGGTATCTGAGGCTCACGGGGCTGATGGAAAAAAGTGGGTTGTGGGCCCCCCCCTCCCCTCAGCACCATTCATCACCTCCCATCACAAGCATAATGTTTTTGCTTCCCAGCTGGAGTGCTTTCAAGTTATATAATGTGAAATGACAGGCTGGAGTGATCCACAGTTTGCAGAGAAAACTGACCTGCTAAAAAAATGCTGTAACGTGTCATGTTCTTTTTGAGATAGGACGACAGTGAGGGGAGGCAGAGGAAGGGTACGTCTTCTGTAAGTGAAAAGAATTCTTTATTTTGTTTGTGGCTGTGCACCTAACACTCCTCGATCTCTTGCCTTCTTTTTCCTCTGCACCTCTCCTCTCCTGCACACTCTTTTTGTTATGTAACTGTTTTGATTGGATGCGTTCAGGGTCACGAGGGGTATCTAGGTAATAGAACCAGTGGGGGGTCAAAGGAAAGAGAGGTAAGGAGCAAAGTGAAGAGGCATCATTTTCTAGTGCTCCTGCAGTCTCTGACACAGTATTCTTCTACAAAGCTATGTATGTGCATCAATTATTTGCCTCTTACTTTCAGTATGTTGCCCATTTTTCAGGTTCAGTAACAATTTGATAGGTAATTGAGTCATGGTATAATGTAACATGTTACGATGCAACCTGTAATGATGCAACATGTTACAACCAAGTGGCTCCAGAAGTACCTTAAGTCACATAAACACCAAGACAAAAAAAAGCCATTTTGACACCAGAATTAAACATGTCTGGTAGAGCTGAATGATTTATCGTTTTCGGATTGAAATCGCAATTTCAGACATTGTGATTACGTGATTGCCAAAGCTGCAATTTTTTCTTTGCTTGGTCTTGTTCCCCTGGCTGGCTTGCCAGTTGTAGCTCCATTTTGACCATGGGAACTTAACATTCTTAAGTGTAAGACTGTTAGAAAGATCCTTTTCCTTGAAATAGTTGAATTTTAGTTATTCTTATTATTACTTATTTAACTTTATTCTTTTTTTAAGTTGTTTCACATTTAAAAAAAAATCTTTTTCAACTTAAAACAATCAGAATATTTTGCAAAACGTTATTTTTAAAAGTTAAGACTCAAAGATGGCTCTTTTTGTTCTTCAATTATTATAACTGCTATTATCCAAGGACTTTAAAGAATGTACATACATGTTTTTTGTTTATAAACACATTTGAAAACATTTCTTTTCTTCAGTTTCTGTCCTTGCGGTAGAGTAATAGCTTTTGATGGTTTGATGTAATTTTCTGTGAACTTTGTAAATGTTACTGTACATAGTGAAAACTTAATTGAAATTGCAGTATCCGTCAGAAAAATCACAACTAGATATTTTTCTAAAATCTATCAGCCCTAATTTCCAGTAAAAAAAAAAACGCCTCCCACCTGAATCACTAATTTCATTAAGGGCACTGTATGGGGTGTGGATGTTTTTCTGACTCTGCATTTTAGAAGATGTTAAGATTGTGAACTTGCCCAATCAGAGGCACAGCTCAGCTCATGTGACTGATGGACGCCTAGTAGCTGTAAGTGCAGAGACTTGTCAACCGTCCCATTTAAAAAATAGCCGCGCAAGCTGTTTTGCTTTATAATTCTGTGTCAGAAACAGACGGGTGTCGTCACAGAGGCTGTGTCCATTTATTATACAATCGATGGTTACAACATGATGTAGCTTTAAAGGATATGACACAATACTATATGTGAGATGATACCAAGGAACAGGATATGATAAGATGTGATGGGATACAACTAAATGAATATGATGAGATGTGACAATGTGATGTAATGTGGGATAGTGGGATAAAAGATGATAAACCGTGATACCACAAAGTACGAGATGACACGACTCACTGACACTTTGCAATTTGATGTACAGTATGAATTGATGTCACATGACACTGCATGATTCAATATGATTGGATAAAATACAATATGTGACAACATGACATGAAAAATTAGGATAAAATGCAAAGCATCCGGAACCAGAAATTAAGAAACAGTGTCATATCACAATGCTGTGTGATATAGGATTATAAAAGAAATACCATGAGATGTATAATTATAAGCACCATACAAAGCAGAAGAAACAATTTGTGAGATATGATACAGTATGATGCAATGCAATGCATGGGATCCTATACCATTTCGTACTAAATAATGCAAATTATTCTACATGATTTGTTAAGCTATGTGTGCATATAATGAGATTTCAAATGATACGACTCAACTAACATGACATGATTTGACACATAATACAGGACGAGACCAAAACATCTGATACAATACAATATGAAATGAAATGATCCAATTTACAATACAACACAATTAAATTTTATTTGGATTTATAATATGTCATGAATCAAGAGGATATAATGTGATTTGATATGACATTTTACATTGTGTGTAGTTCAAAATAATAAACCAAAGGATAATAATGCAGTTACTGGGTACTAAGAGTTACAACACCCTGCCATGAAAGACAAGGTGAATAGAATAGGAAACAATTCAGTTTTCTATACAATGACGCAAAATAGTATAATACACTGGGGATAAAAAGCAGCTCCTTTGACTCAAGGGCTACACACATTGAGCTGCCTACACAGTCAAATAAGAAAGCAAAAACAGTTGAATGCACAACAATCCACACCAACAAGTCTTACCTTCCAGAACCACAAACAAATCTGTCCTAGGCATTTTCCTCACACCTTTTTTTTCAGTCCAAATACCCAACAATCTCTCAATAATGCTAAAAAGATATCAGGAAAAATACAGTATGTGTTTCATCAAAACAACCCATTGCCAGACTGAAGAAAGTTGAATCACTCAGCTGTGTTTGCACCACATTGACTCCATTGATGCAAATTCTCCCTTCACAAGATGGACTGACAAACCAGCCTTAAAGCAAGCTCAAGGCAACAATTTGTATTCTTATCAGCTTTAACCACTTGACAAATACTATTGATGTTGCACCCATGTAACCGCTGCTCCCAAGAACAAGGTACACACTGTGCAACGAGCAGCGTCCTCAGCGAATAGACATCCTTTCCTCCGGGACAATCTATGCGAGTGCCTCCCAGGCAAATGCATTGATCGCTGATCTTGTGTTCTATCACAGGAACAAAAGGATGTCTTTGCTGTTTAATCAGTCCCCCAAATACCCCCAAACATTACAGGGATATTGTAGGGGGGACTTAGAAACAGATGAATAAGTAGCAACATATTGATTCACTTCATGATGCAAATTTCACCAACAAGTAGGTAAAATACAAACAAGGAAGGATAAGACATGAATGTAAATTATCAACTATGTTTGTATGCTTGCATCCCTCTTCCCAGTGAGGTTAATGTAGGTGACACACACCTGTAGTAATTTCTGATGACAACAAATTCAAATTTATTCTGCCACAAATAGTGGTTGAACAGCCCCTCTGCAAGAAACAAAACAGTAAATCAACCATGGAACGAAACAAGTAAACCTATCAACATGATGTTCTAAGACAGATAAAGAAATCAGTCACAGTCGTTGGTTACAATACTGAGAAGTTGTATGCATGCAGCACTGTACAAAAAAACAGTTTGTTGCTTAGATGCATTGTTGTGTTTTGAGGACAATGACGAATGACAAGCCAAAAATTCTATTCACTCGTTCCTCACTGTCATCCCTTTTTTGCCCCATTTTGCAGAACAGTAAAAGAGAGTTGCTTGTGCTGTAGCAGCAACTTACTACAACTCTAACAAAGATGAAAATTGTAATGCTGGATTTGAAGCTGCTTTATTTCATCTGAATCCCTCACAGGTTAAAAAAGCAACAGTTTATTAAAACATAAGGGAGTAATTGATAAATGCAAACACATGATAGGTAATATCACAAATAATGATTAACACCCATAGATTAGGTACTTCATACTGAATTGAATACTGAAATGTCTCCTTATCTGAGTCACATACCAAAGCGTCCTTGTGCAAGTGTCCGCACAAACACGATGAGTTAACACTGATGGTATCCAACCATAGCATCCTCTGTCGTCAGTTTACACATGTGGTTTTAATGGACGGTTACGATCAGTTTTGTAAAAGCCCTAAAGAATGCTCAAAGAATGCTTGTGCAAGTACAAGTTTATTTACCATCAAGGGCGAGCACACACTGGCCATTGTCACCATGTTGTACTCAAGCATGATTGGTCCCCAGCAGTGTTATGCCCCTGCTGGCAAATTGCCGTGCACTATAACTCTACGAATCAGTATGGACCACACTTTTGTTGTAACATGTCATTTGCATGGCCCACCCACATTAACATGAAACTTCTGTTTCAAGAAGTGTGGTCTCATCAGAGTCAGTACAGTGAAGAACATAGAGAACAGGACTACATCTTAAGTTACAATTTAGCTTATGCTAAGTTGTTTTGGTCCAACACAGCCCTCTAATATTGCCACCGTTATTTTAAATGACTGTTAAGAGGAGTGGTCACAGCAAGTATACGTCATTGATTATAAACTATGTCCTCATTGCGTATGCATTCTTGTGCTGGTGCATAAAGTGTACCTTGCGAAAGCACAATAAACTTACCGTAACACTGGCCAAACCTATGAGTTAGGGGTTGCCTGGGCCCAGTTTGGATGGCCAATGTGACCATGCCCTCAGCTTATCAGAAGATATTTTATAAAGAAAAAGTTAAGAAAAAAAACTACTGTTTTTCCTCTTAAGCACTCATTTTAAGGATATCAGGTCTATTTACGCTCAATTTTAAATACGGATCCAGTAACAGACGGAGCCCTCTATCAGTGCTTTGCGTTCATTTCGTCAACATGAAGGATGGAAGTATGTGAGCAGTGAGGGTAACATCAATGAAAAGAAGTATACACTTTCCTACTGTTATGTGTTATGGCAGCACCCCCTTAAACTCGTATATGTCGAGGGGCAACAGGCAAGCTACCACTGTGACCATAAACTATTTGTTAGCCATCAGCTGAGCGAAGGTAGGCAGACCTTACTTCACTGCCAGCCTAAAACCTCCTAACAATGTGTCCTTTTTCAGGTGCTTGTTTAGCTGGTTAAAGGATATTTAACACGCGCCAACAAACAAAAATTATAATCCACTACGGGGGAACAGTGACACACCACATGCGTCCAACCAGGGCAAACCTATCAAAATATCTCCTGCTGTAAAACCACTTAAAGGGAGTCTGAATGAGCCTTTACAGTTCAATTTTGAGCTGTTTTGGGTCATTGTTTATTCTGCAAAAGTCTGCTGAATGCTTTAAATGATACACCTGACATTGAACTTGGCACTAAATGTATAACTAACTAGTAATGAAACCATCTAAAATGTTTACCAAAGCCACCACACAACCTTCAATGACAAATGAAACCATTTGAAAGTGGATTTATCATTTCTGCATTGCTCTTTAAAATGCCTCACACTCCCCCTGGCACTAACTCCTGGGGTAAGTGCCAGATTGTAAGTTGCATGTTTGACCTTTGATCCCTATGGAACACCTTTTAATTACAGTCGAAGCTCTGATTTAATGTTACCAGCTTTGACACCTTAGAATCTGACAGACAGATAATTGTTGAACCATCTGTGAACGATGGAGTGAAAGCCAGCATTATCGAGTGTCTGAATGAAAAGATCATGGTCAACAACATCAAAAGCCTTAGAAATGTTCATGATAATAATGGTGATGGAATGTTCTTTATTCATTACACATGACACAGTTGAATCATCTGTCTTTCTTTGACTTACTCTGTTGAAAGCACCATAGATCCGGAAAAGAAAACAGCTGAGTGAGCTGCGTTTGTGCTCAGATGAATAACAGAATCCTGTGTTCTTTCTCTAAATATCAAGTCACATCCAATATCCTCTGACCCCAGACAGACCAATGGCTCCTGAAAGAACATCTTGTTGAAGAACCTCATATCCTTTGTGGCGAAACGGTTGATGTGTTTTGTGTTTCCATGGTGACCCGCGCCGCACAGCACATAAGACAATAATGAAAGCTCTCAAAGGCCGCGGGGACACCAGAATAGTGTGCGCATCCTCAACGTTTCAGCTATTGTAGCACTTGGAGGAGTTACACAACCTGACGTTCACCCTGAGAATGTATCCTACCCACATCATCTCAGGGGTTTTTTGAGACTGGCGAAGATTGGGCTCGCTAGCAAAGGGATGACACACGGAATGACAAAACTCCTGTGTCTGTCTGTCAGGCTTGGTCTTTATCCGACTGACATTTGCTGGCTCAGGCTCATCCAGGCTCTAGAGGAGCCAGGGATAAGAGTCAGACACAGATGGCTTTTTCCCTTGCAATTCTGTCTAGCACAAGACTCAGAGGGGAGAAAAAAATGTTTCCAAATCTTCATCCTGTTTTTACAGACTCTCTGAAATATAATTGCCTCAACAGAAGTATAAGAAACCAGCAAGTCTTCACATACTGCAGCACTGTGCTGGAGTTTTCTGTTATATGCTCTTTTGCAGTCTTTTTTCTGCTGACCCTATCGATGATTAAGGCTTGATGGGACTGCTGCTACTTCAGCGGAGACACTTCTTGTCCTCCAAGTGAGTCAAAGAACAATGCAAGAATGCCTTGTGCCATTTAAAACTGATAAGCCGAAGCCAGCATGAAGGAGGAGAGGGGAGGTGTAGGTGTTAAATTGATTGGCGAGAGAAAAAAGCATCTGCTTTGCAATAGCTTAACAGTTGCCTCAGAAGCCCGCCTGCTATTGTTTCCAAACAAGAATACCCACTTCTGTGTGCCGAGGAGTGTCGCCTTCAGAAGAAATGTGTGAGAGGGATAGAATTTGTTGCATAAGAAACATTTAGAGACATCTTTCTTTTGCAGCTTTCCAGGACCTTGATCTATTTTTCCTTTTTTTTTTTTTTTCAAAGCAGCCTCAGCTCCGCTTTTCTGTTCTCCAGGCAGTTCAGAGTTAACACGTGGGCAGAGAACAAAAGACAAGGGGGATGCAGGGCTGGAGTCAGCAGCTGATCCGATGACAGAAATGGCACCGAGGCGAGAGGGTCCCAGGTGTAGTCATGACTCAAGTAGCACTCCAAGATAGGAGGTGGTAGGGAAAAGGGGGGTTTGTGATTGAGGGGGGCAAGGAGCGGAAAAGAAGCACAGAGGCATCGAGGAAAGTTGTGTTCCTGTGTGACAAGCTGCCTGTTGTGTGCATGCTCCCTGACAGCAGGGAAAGCAAAGAGACAGGACACCAGACCCCTCTGACCCTCACCAAAGTGAGATGGGACTCAGACTTCTGTTACACCGAAACTGTGTTCACGACTCATCTTCACTTTGTTCCAGTAAACTTTGTGCAGTTAGAGACAAACTATGGCTTGTATTAAAAAGGATATTGCTGAATGAAAGGCAAACATTTCATGGGAAAAATGTCTGGACTTTTGTACTAAAAATTATTCATCATCAGCGTACATTGTCATCATGTACTTATCCTCCAATTGTTAGAGGTTATCTACAAGAAGGAATAATGTTTACTACTTAATCAAATTCTACTACATAATCTACATTCTACTTGCACCAGAATTTTTTTTTAGTTTACAGTGCTAAGTGTAAATTTTTTAAAAGATTTTAGTCTTTTGGAAGTCCACTTTGGCCTTTTGCATGTATGAACATGTGGATCCCATGATACATAGTCACTTATGACCAGTTGTCCATGACAAGGATAAACAAAATGTAAAATTTGTTAAAAAATTATCATCTTTGTAACGCGTTAGTTGCAGTTAATTGATATCAGTAATATGGCATTAAAAAATATTAACCCAAATTAATCGCACCTACTGTATTTTTGCATTTCTATGGATTGGATTGGATTTATATAGCCTATATTTAGCAAACTTTACAATGAAATCACTTTTGTAAGGTGAACGGTAAATAAAATACCATCATAAGCAACTGTCCCCTAAATCTTCATTCTACACAACATTGCTTTGGATAATGGACTTCAATATAATTTTAGTGAATTGATATACCATTGAAATAAGGTACAGAATAAGTAATTAGAACAACAAAACATGATGTAGTGTCAGAATGATTTAAGGAAGCTTTGGAGATGGACTGTCTGACAGAAAAAGGATGGAAGAGCAGTAGAAAGCTAAAAGGGAGAGAGACAGAGCATGGACCAAAGGCTAAAACAGGAGCTAAAGGTTATAGCATGGGCTAAAGATAGCATGCATCAGTTATACTGCAGTGGTCTGTTCAAACTTGAGTCTATCAATAAACTAAAGAGCCAGGTGCTTGGTAGATGTGCATTGGTGGGCAAATGAAAGTTCGCTAACATTACACACTACAGATATGTCTCAGAGCACTGGGCTGTGAGTAGTGCTGAGTATAGCTGAGTGCTAAACTACAGTACAAACTTTCAAAATTTGCTTGTTGTCAGATCCCAAACAACAGTGCTACATAAATGTTAATAAATACAATACCTTGTCAAGTTATATCAGTTGAGTTGTCTTAAACAAAGAAAAACAGTGTTAAAAAGAACATCTGATCTTTATTTTTCAAAGCAAACACGCCTTGTCATGTGATCATGCAATCCACATCAAACAGATAGTCCTCACTGTCCCTTTAACATTGTTGATGTGGACTTAAACACCGTCACAATGTTGTAGTTCAGTAATTACCCCTGAGAAAACAAACAAACAAACAAACAAAAAAACATGGTGCTGTAACAGTGAGAAAAAAACATTCTCACATTACAATCTTCTAAATGGATTTGTATCATTACAAAAAGCTTTAACATTTTATGTTGTTGTCAAATTCACATTTTTAAAACACTGAAAATCATAGTAAGAACAAACAGCCAAGTAGCTGAAATCTGTTTCCCCTAATATTTTCTAAAAAACCCTTGAAAAGAAATAACAGCTTCTCCTCTAATATTCTACGCTAACCCCTCTCCGAAGAAACCTTGGCCACTGCACCCCTACTGCTTTACGTTGGCGTTCATGTCAACCAGGGACTGTAAACACAGCAGTCGATAGCTCACAGGTGCGCCACGCAGGTATAACAGTTTGTGTAAACCACAGCACCACTGATGCAAATATAACCCCGCGTGTTACTGAACACAGCTGCTCTGAGTTTTTTTTTTTCTTTTTTTTTCAGTCTAACAGTCTGGAGGATGATCTGAGTCACTCATCTTTTGAAAAGTGAGTGTGTGGTTGATTTGTCACCAAACTGCACAGACCTGGTTATGAGTTCTTTGGTCAAAATGCACCCACACTTGCAGGTGGTTTGTGCAGCGCAAGACCACTCCGCATCTTGATTTTTATTTTTCTTTTAATTTTTCTTATCTGGTGCTTCACTTAATATTTCAAAGTGGGTCCCGGTTAAAGAGTTGTTCTGGAAAAAACAGTCTTTTTAGCTGAATATTTTATAGCTTGAACAGACAAACAGATTAAAGTCATGCTGCTGTGCTTGGACAGTCTCTTTCCTTGTTTTTGTTATCATCAAGTGCATTTCTGCATTATGTTCGTGTGCATTTAAGTCCGTATCAGTATTGTTGTCACTGTGCCTCCCTGCCTCTCCCTCCTTCTTTCTCTTTCTTTCTCATTTCTCACGCACTCCTCTCACTCCCTCCACAGAGTGACATTCATTAATTAAATATGGTGTACTGCCGCAGGATGTGCTTCCCTTTCCACTATCTCCAGACACTAATAATTACATTGGCATTTAGCTCCGTGATAAGCCGACCCTATGGCCTTTATGAAATGTTCCCCGGGCCCGGATACTGAGCAAAATATAGACTGATGCAAGGCCACATATCGATCCATCTGCCTGTCTTTTTGCTTTTATCTTAAGAAAAAGAGCAGCGTTCATTAGCATGGCTCAAGAATCTAACAACAACACCTGAATTTTTAAACCATTAAAGGCTGAAATTGAGCGTTGCTTGTATAAGACTACACAAAGGTTGGCTCAAATTATGTTGGAGCTGAAGCAAATACCAAAGGGAGCAGTGTCAGCCATGAAAAATACTTTCCTGTAGCTGTATCTTAAAGGTTTGATCTTGAAGCTACAGCACCGACTTTCAAGGTTGCATTTTTCAAATTCAAAATGCAATGCTAAATCAAGCTATTTTTCTCCAAGGAACTGGTAAAAAAAAATACACATAAATTCCGAATGCCAGTGGAAGGCTTTCATTTCTTTGTTGAGCAGCGTGATGTAGCAGCTGATTGTCTGTACTGTACCTTTCGGGGTCTGTGCTGCTGCTCTTCACACAGGCTTTGGTATTTCATTTAGGCACATTGAAGAGTGGGGAGCTCTCAGAATAGAGTCATACCAGCAAATAAAAGTTGTTGCATGCTTATAATTAATATATCCCAAACCAGTTAAAGCTACTGTGTGGAGTCTTCTTCTGGCAATGAAACAAACTGAATTTTATCCTTATGTCTGGTTATGGACTTCAAAAGTTTAGCACACTATCAAGGACTAAGACACATTTTTTAAATAAGTAATTTCTAACTGTTGGAGTGTAGTAGGTGTCAGAAAAATTGAGTTACCCATTGCTGTTTACACAGCATTTTTTCATAATCAATAGCAACAATACTCAACAAGATGCAAAGTGATTGTTTGTATCCAAGGGCCTGAAAACCAACAGACCCAAAGTTCATTGCAGGAGCTTCAAATTGCCCATATAGTGAGAGTTAGTTTACAATTTATTAAGACATTCTGGATATAACTCGAAAGCTGTAGCTTTACTAAACAGCTGGGAGGGGCTAAGGTGGTTGTCAAGTCAACATGCGTCAAGTCAACTGATGTATTTGGATACAGAATCGAAAGTTGAAACATACTTAATTTTGTAGCTGAGACAATGCCAACTCGTAGTTAAGTGTTATCACAATAACTTCGGTAATATTCTGTCATATTGAAACAGTTTATGCTAGAATAACATGCAAAATCACATTTTACAGTGTAGGTATTTAACCACTTTTGCTATTCCCTCATAGCTACTATTCTCAGTCATTTAAGATCAATCCAACGCTGATTGACAAACCAAGGAATGAACCAATTCTTTAACTACTACTTTCACCACCTGAGTGCACTGCCATGTAAAATATACCTGACAAATCTGCCAAAAACATGCCAGATATCTTAAAAGCAGATCCGAAATAAGTCTCTTTAAAATGAACTCGAGTCAAAGTCAGAGATTTTTATGGACACTTTCTTCAACATCCCAAGTGCTAAAAATGTACCAGCATCTGTTTAAACAAGCAGAAAAATGCCATGAAGAGAAAGGCTTAGCTTTATCAGTAATTGCTGTAAGATCCTACCTCTGCCCATCATAGAAGAGTTAGCCAAAAAGGTATAGAGTATTAACTTTGATTTTTACTTTCATAATTACTCTGCCTCAGGGGGTCTAATCAGATTGGTGCACTGCAAGATTATCATAATTTCTGAATTATTATGTCTTAATCAAAAGTGATACGCTTAACTTGACGAGCAGTTATCATATTAGCAGAGAGTGCTGTAACAGCCAATAGCCTGAGTGACTTTTCTGTGTTTTTATTACCCGTCTTCAACTTCCTTTCAGTTTGTTTTGCTAAAACAGCCAGTTGGTTTAGCTTGTGGTCATTTTGTCACTTGGTTTGTTTTGTGCAGTGCCTGCCATGCTGTTTTTTCCTGCATTATTCATCCCTCACGTTTTACAAAGCCAAAGAGGAGTGATTTGAGTGACTGTGGTTATTAGCTTAGGAGGCAGCCTTGGCTTTGAGTTCTTTTAGTTTATCTTTTTGAATCAGCCTTTACAACTCCTGCACAAAGTCATTTTAACTAAATGGAGTGTAAATAACCTTCTCATACCTTGTACATGACAGTTTTATACAGCAACTGAACCTTGGGTAGTATTGGAATGTTTGATTAAGCAATACAATGATTGAAATACCTATCAATAAAACACAATGATGTCAATCCCTCAACGTTATCAGTGAATTCTCAATACTTGATGGATAGCTTTCCACTCTGAAGAACAGTGCGAATCATTGTCTCCAGATTTGCTCGAATAATCCCCAACCACCAAATTAATCTTGAGGTTTCATTCCCTCTTGTTTCAAACCAGCCCTAGCTGGAATTATCAGGGAAGATTTCACTGAAAAAACATCTGGGCTTCAAATTGGACCTCTGCACTCAGGGGATTGTATGTACCATTCAGTATCAGCGAGTGTTCTTGCTACCTTGGGAAATCTGCCTCTGACTTCTATTATTTTGGTCGATGTTTCTGTGCTCGTCTGTCAAAGGGCCTGAAAGGGGATCACTTGTGAGTCCTTTTCTGTCTGAACAACACGCTGTGCTGCCGTATTTGTCGCTGGCTTCTTGCAAAGGATAAAAGCTCAAACTGACTGACAGGGATGCTTAGAGGAGGCAAACTGACATAAGCAGCCGGCAGCTTTATTACACATGTGACTCTCTGCTCATGCATGTGTACATCCAGTATGCACACATGCTGTATGTGCTCTGATACTGTGTGGGAGTGGTAATAGTTTCACTTGTGTGGGTTTGTGGTAATAAATGTCTCATCTTTTTTGTTTGTTCATTTTTCCACATATTTGCAAGGTGATGCATTTCATAACTCCATCTAGAAACCCAATATTCTCTTGCCAGGTGGATATAAGTGGTGTTTGTAGAACTGTGCTTCTGGGACCAGCTGGATCTATCAAATAACATAACACAGTACGTAACAATGTTATTTGAGCTCTCCTGGCTGCCTCCTCTCTCTCACTCTCTGTAAGGCAATATCTCTGCATACTGTCTTATCAGTGCTTATGTTATATAGACAACATAAACTGTAGAGCTAGTTTGTCGGGATTGTTTGAGAATTTTCACATAACGGGGGAGACAAGTCTTCTAGAAATTGAGGTTCAGGTACAGTTTACAGAAATGAATACAGTGAAATATGCTTATTGTGCAGTTTAACAGCATTGTCTGAAAGTACAGCTCAGGTGTGATTCTTTAAGACCTTTATCTTTCTTATCCTACACTTTGAGACAACACCTTTTTAATTTTGTGTCAAGAAAATATAGGCATTGCCCCTAGCATAAATGTAATGGATGAGCTAATAGTGCCTTTTCAGTCGAGCCCAACTCAACAAACTGCAGTGTAGCATTCTACTCTGAATGGTTAGTAATGGAAAACAGTGAAACATGCCAATCACAAGCTATTAACAGATGTTATCACTGTTTTATTTTTGTATGACAAAATATTAAAGTTACAGATTTTAAACTAGACTATAGAATGTACATAGAAAATTAAAGTTACCTCTGGTTTCACATTACTTTAAGTGAGATATGATGTAATGCTATGTTCCCACTAGACACAATCAAAATAATTTACTAGCTTAATTAGTGCTAGTAACTTGCTTCATACATGAGTATCCAAAGATGCTAATATTAAGGGAGTGGAGAGGTTTCTTTGAAACACCAACTCAGTCATCAGACAAGGTTAAAGAGGGGGTGTTTTTCTTTTTATAGCTTTAAGCTGCCCTTCTGACAACCCATAGTAACGTTATGTGATTTACCATTTTTAAAGAAGCTCCATTTTTTCTCACACTAGTGTTGAAGAGAACCTGTATTACAGTATCTGTCTCTTTAAGGCACCCTGCTTCACAAACCCATTTCCCTCTGATTGGTCAGCTGTGTTGAGGACTGTCAGGGTGGAGCTAAGGTTAGACCTTGATGTTTGAGGCCCACCCCACTAATGTGTCTGAAGCAGTTAAGAGATCCTTATGTGATGACCTCATTATCTCAGCAAGTCAAAATCTGGGAAAGATCTGGTGCTTTATGTACAACAGACCATTTTGAGCATTTTACAAACAGTTTCATTGATTTCCATAACTTATATGTATGCTATATATGTGTAGTGTTTTTAAAATCTGCACATTCTTAGTTTGAATATGTAGCTTAATACTGTGTATCCCTGCTTTAAGTTTCACTACACTTTGTAGTGAAGCTAGTGATGCTAATTGGGGCAGTTTTAACTTGCTAGCTTGAGTCAGGAGGCATAAAATGTTTTTCACAATCTACCGAATAATAGGACCTCCACATATAGGTGGTTATGAAAATGTAAAACAAAATTGCAGTGCTCAAGGCTTTAATAAGAGGGGCTCGGAGACCAAGTGAGACATTACATTGTTGGTGTTCACTTCTCATTAACAGCAGCAAAGGCATAAATGTACTTCTTCATGTACAAATACTAAAGTCAGATGTTGAAGCTAGCAAGTACTTGACATATTTGATCGCCAATGTCCAATTCAATAATTAACTGCTCATCAAAAGTGGAACCTAATAAATAAGCTGTCATTCAGCCGTGGATTAAAGGACCAATTGTTTCTGTTTTTCTACAGAATTGAACTGTCGAACCATAAATTGCTGATTCCTTTACAAAGGTCGAGCTCCAAATACAAAGAGCATGTCACCAGCAACAAAAGATAAAAGGCTGAATACTGAATAACAAACCGTGAACTTCAGCCTCAAACAAAACTGGCATTCAGCTCATTTCCTCTCAGCGCGCACAGCTTAATTTGTATGCATTTCAAGCAAACACATTTCAATTTGGCTTTGAAAAGGCTACCTAAGCACAAAAGAACTTTTTTTTATGTTTTCACAGCACCTGCCTTCTAGTCCAAAATGTCCAGATCCACAGTGTGTGTTTATTAGCTTAGCTTAATTGTGCATAGTATCTAAAGGTCAGTGCCTGCTGTGATGCATCGCTGCCAAAATGGCTTCCAGGGGACACTGTTTCAGATGAATAAACACTGAAAGCTGCACCACCTTCCACCCCTCCATCCCCATCTCACCACCCAGTGTCGCATTCAGCTTTTTCAGGCCTTGCACGAGGGCCTGTGACTGATGGGCATCCACTGGTACGCACCGCCTCAGTGACTTCCATTCCAGCAGGCAAAAAGACAGCTGATTAATTCGCTTGTCAATTTTTCACCCCCCTATTTTTCTGCAAGGTTTTATCCAGATAGAAGGAATGATGTGTTTGTCCTCCAGTGAATTAAAACATGCAGTTTATCTGTATAACTACAGCCCTCCTTCTGATTAATGGTATTTGACTTCTATAAGCAGTAAACTTCTTCCGTTTGGCTGTAAAAGCTGATTTAATGAGAGAGTGACTTGAATAGATAAGCAGATACGGTGGTGCGGATTATTGGAAAGGCAAGCTGAATGGGAGATGGATGCTATGCTGTTTATTATCAGTTATGTAATGCACTTTTTATAAGCTTATACCTGAGGGGCGAAGAGGCGCTCTAAAATAGATGCGAGATTGTGTGCATCCTGAGATATGTGTCAGAATGTATGCATGCTTTAGAGAAGATGTGTCCACTTGTGATGCAGGTCATGTATTAGATTGCATTAAGAATTTACAAGAGGAGAAAAAGCGTGGAATGTTGAGTGCATTTAAAGATACACAGGCTTCTGATAATATTGGAGCTCATGTTTGATTCATAAATTTTGTTTGCACATTTATGTGCTTTTTAGTCATTTGACTATAAAGCGAAATGTTCAGTTTTTATCATAGTTGGATTAGTAGTGCTTTTCTTCCACCCTGCAGGCTTTGTTGGGAGGAGGCCATCGAATGGATCTTGCCGAGTTTCAACACACACTCTGGGATGTCCTGACAAAAGGAGACAGTGTCAAGGTGAGCTCCATTGTTCTTCCTTCCTTACTACTTTTTCTTTGTCTTGCTGACTACATTGTACATTCACTCTCCCATCCTGTGGTCCATTGATTTGTTGCTTGTTACACTGTAAGAAATATCAAACCTAATATTTTAAACACTCCTGGTGGATTTTGCAGGGAATTTGAGGGGTTCCTGATTTTTAATGGAAAGATTGAAACATTTGATTTAACTAATGCTTCAATGTATTTAGTCAGTCCCCAATGACGCAGTTCAACAGCACTAAATGAATTGTCTTGTATAGTGCCCATCTTTGTTTGCTGACCCATTGGCTAAACCAGTGCTTAGCATTCCAACGCTGAGCTTTTCCTGCAAGGAGAAGCGAGAGTGTTGAAATGCAATACTCAGCATTTCAGCATCCTGCATTTACTGAAAGGTAATGTGGGCCCCCCCTCTAGTTCCATGTTTATCGTTTATATTTTTTCTATTCTATTCCATATACACTGAAGGCATTTTTAGCCCTTTTGACTCGGGCTCCTATCACCCATACAACAGTCAATCAATTTATGAATCCAGTCGTGGGCTGGATTGGACGGTTTGATGGGTCGAATTTGGCCCCTGAGCTGCCAGTTGCTGATCACTGGGCTAAACCAGCCAGACTTCTTGGTTGAAGCATGTTTTAGCATGATACAGATGGCCATAGTAACACCACCCCTAGTGTCAGCAAACAATATACCGTTTTTGAAAGATAGAGCCTGGCTAGAGGAAGCATGATCCTCCAATCATAGTAAAGTTCCAGTTAGTCCATGTGCTACAAGAGTTAAAGAAGAGGTTTTTTGCTTTCATACATTTTGAACATGAACATAAAGCAACAATGCAGGATGCTCCTATTAAATGTGCTTACTTACAAACCTCTGCATATTCATGTGCTGTAGGAATCCCTGAATCTACTCTGCTCAAAATGGTCCGCTCTAAAAATAGTACAAGATCTTCACAAGGCATGCTGTAATAATGAGGTCATCACACAAGGATTTCCTTACTGTTCCATTATACATTCGAAGGCGGGCGTGAAACACCAAAGTTCGCCCATAGCTTTGCTCAGGGCAGGCCTCCAGAGAGCTGACCAATCACAGGGAAGGGGGTCCGTGGAGCAAAGACAGCAGCTAATTTGAAGCATTTAAGACGGAGAAAGAAATGAGGATTCTCTGAAACAACAATGTGGGAATAAAAGGGATTTTTTAAAGATGTGAATCATGTAAAGATGCTACAGGGGTACCAGAGGGCCAGTATAAAGACTGAAGAAAAAAAGCACAATATCCCCTCTTTAATGTTGTAGAGAAATTCACATACATAGTTTTGACACCTCCCTAATTTCAGATTTTTGGGTGATTATACCTTCATGTATATATAATGTTGTCAATCACATGCAAACAGTTTTCATGAGCTCCCACCACCAATTTTTTGTCTTATTTTGTTCGACCACACTTAGCTTTTTTCGTGTTGATGGGCAGTGGAGGCTGCTGTGAGGGTATTATTTTCAATCGATACACTGTTCCAACACCAGTCGAAATCACCAGCCTGTTGTGTTGAACTGTACATCACTCTAATTTTGCGTCACTTAGTCTCAAACTCATACTGTGATGTCATCTTGACAGCCAAAAACTGGTAGATAAGGATCCACCAGTATATCAGTGTTTTAGTTTGACTACCAGCTGAGACACAACTTAAAACATTAGTATCAACCCTGATTTTCAGAAATGGGGCTTCTCTCGTGTACATTTAAACATTTGTGGGGCAAATTTCACTCAAATCTATAACCGACGTCTTCGCATATGGACTTCTGCCACAGTTTATCAAGTCGAGCATGTTTGAGGAGCTAAAGGTACAGAACCCTCAGAATCATCCGTCAACTTTTCTTCCGCATCGTTCAACACTCCTGACATGCTGAGTCTCATGATCCAATGCTGAGATTTGAAAGGCATGAGCTGACGTCTCTGCAAGCCTGTGCTTCCTGCTGTTCACCAGCACGCCCCCCCTGCCTGAGAGGAACAGAAAAGAGCGGGACATTTATGTGTATCTTTGAAGAAAAATGACTCCAGCTCCACACAGGTAATGTGGTCAGTTCCTCAGGTGAGGATTCTGCCTCCAGCCATTCTCCTCCAAGGACACTATCTGGACACATCATGGTCGGGGAAATGGAGTAAATTTACATTCTGAAGTTCACCAAAGTGACCATAAAAACTTTGTCTCTGTGACTCGGCTTAGTCGTGGGTGCTTTTACTTTTTAAATGTGTGGTCTATGTAAGTCCCAAAGCCTGATCAATTATTGATACCTTTTCTAAATCCTCAAAATCCCTCTAAATCAAACCTGTTTTACCAGCGATTTAAAGCTCCTGTGAGGATTTGATACTTGATTGTAAAACAGACTAAAATTCTTTCGCATACTTCTTTATGGCCCAAAAAAGTCAGCAAGACACGCACTGTGATTTTTTTTCCCAACCAGCATCACGTTGGATTTATCTCGTGACTATCCTGTCTTCACAAAAGCATCACCTCATAATAGTGTCCTTTCTTGAGCCTATGTTAATTCAGAGCCCCCAAAATGTGGACATATTTCTTACCGAGCGCAGGTTTATAAACCACGATTTTCATCTGACAGCTAAAGAAGAAATTGTCCGCTCCTCTCTCCATCTCCTGAACCGAGGACGTGGAGAGCAAAAGATACCATCCTTTCATTTCCGCTTCTCCTGATAAAAAGATGAGAGGGAAGACGGGAGGGGGACGAAAGTGAGGCCTATCGCTGGGCAGCAGTGATTGAGTCCCGTCGCTGAGCCACAGCCAGGATCTGCTCAAATAACCCACTCTGACGATAAGAAGCCTGTCATTTCCATAGACAAAAAACACTGAGCTTCAGATTAGATTTCCTGTTCACGTGGCTTCTCCTTGTGTTGAGTGTGAATAATAAAGCAAACTCCCGTCCACCATATTTTCATTAAAAACAACTGAAATATGGCCAGTCTGGAAAATACATGATTTATTTTTGCATTAGTATTATTTGACAGTAGGGGCAGCATTGGTCTGGATTTTGATTCTGGCATTGAGGATAACAGCAAAATGACCTCTTTTTTTCAGTTTTTGAATAAAAAATGATGTTTTAAGAATATCAGTCTTCAAAATCCAACAATTCACGTCTTAAAAAGTAACTAAATATTGTGCACATGCTTGCAAAACGTGTGCTCTCAAGAGAATATCTGGGTGCATTCAATTCAGTATGAACCCTATTTCATTAAGAAATATTCAGTACATACTACAATTTCATTAAATGTTTTCATCAGGAAAGCAACCCGCAGCTTATTATGTTGTTGATATTGCTGGGACCACAATTTTCCTTTCTTTTTATGTACATTAAATCTGTTTTATGTCTGCTTAAAATAGAGCAAGTAGGAGCTCCATAGAGGCTCTAAACCGTTTGTGTGAGCACATCGTTTGGAAGCCGTACCTTTGAATGTGACCACTTGCAGCACATAACTGCTCTCCATTGTCTTACTGGACCAGATTACTTATCGTCAGTGTACTCAAGTTTCTCACAGCATGAAGTAAATTTGTACATCTGAGGTTACTGTCACTGCAACTGCAGGTTTTTGAGTCTTTTCTTCTGTTTATCATTTCCTAAGTGAAAAGTGATATTTCTTTATTTTAAGGTGTTTTGGATTTTTCATAACTGACCTTTTATAGGTGTAATGGCATACATTTATGTAACATTTACAGCTTGTGGAAAGTGTTTGGAAGCAAAAAAACTAGCTTCTTGAGATGTCTTGTTTCTTTTGCCAACGCTGAAGCTGCTACTCCAACATCATAATGACACTCAAATTCTCAAGAGGTCGTCCACCACTTGTATGCCTTTCAATTTTCTGTACTGCTCGATTTCATCCTCTTCATGCCTCTGTCAAGCATCTCCCATATATCCTTAACACTGGAGCCATATATTCAGTTCGTTTAGATCATTTAGATCATTCTTGAGGCGTTCTCATCACTAAACCTGATCAGGAAATGAGCATATTTGAGAAGATGTTACATGAAGACTGATGACGAATATGACCTTTGCTCACAGATATATATGAATGCGATATGCTAAAACCTTTCATAGGCTAATGACGCTTTTCATTTCATTCCTTCACTCTAGCATTAGTCATGGTTTGTTTCTGTCGATTGAATATTGCAAATGAAACATGTTTAATTAAGGGCTAATTATTCAGACATTTTCTATAATTCAATACCTCTTGACCCTGCTGATTCTTGCAAAAAAGGTTACACGATTCAGTTAGAGATAGAATTACAATAAGGAGATCAGAAACCGGACTCCAGGACCTCCCTAAAAAATAAAATGTGAACTTTTACGGAAATAAACCAGCACAGTTGTCAACTATTGGCCTCTTTATGTGTGTGTCAGTGTCTGAATCAACCCCCTCCTCTGCCGATATGTTGATGTTTTGGTTGTCTCTGGTTGTTTCTGATGGAGAGCAGGTGACCACAGCCAATCACAGCGTGCCCAGTAGGCAGGTGACTTTGCATTTTGATGATAGTTAGTGGGAGAAGCTAGCACCAGCAGCTACAATAGCTGCTGTAACACATAGAAATAATGATACAATATTTTGAGGATACCTTATTTACCTGCAAGAAGTCAGATGTACAGCTCTTGAGTCTCTCCCACGAAGGAAAGTGGTGCTGCAGGTGCTCGCTGGGTGGGTCAGTGTGTTCATGTAGCTATGGTTGGAGGCAGTGGGCGTGCAGTGGCACTGCGCCAAGGAGAAGGAGCCTGTTTGGTTGTTGTGTTTAATAACAGTAACTGAAATTCCGACAGACCCTACCTTTAAGCGGTCCATTCAATAACTGCTCACTTTTGCACTGTAATGCGCTAAGAGTGAACAATCAGTAAAAATGTTCACTTTGTTGTGAATCATTTAAAATAAATAAGCAAGCAAGTGAATGTGTTGAATCTTCCAGTTTAATGTCAGTTCATCCCACAAGAAGGCTGAGAAGTACTGCAGAAGCAAAACTGATTATAGAGCTTCATAGCTGTAAAAATAAACAGTCTGTAAAAAACAAGAGCATCTTTCAGTATTTTAGTAAGAGTACAAAAACACACAAAAATATTTTTATATAGTTGTAAATGTGTTAATTTGTGACTTCAAGATATATCTAGGAGCACTCCAGTGCATGCAAAAAACCATAGCTGACTGTGTTATAGTTTTTCGATAATGCTTGCTAATGCAGTAACTAGTAGTTGATTAGAAATGTCTGCTTAAAGGCACAGTGTTATGACATCAGTCAAGCGTGTGCTTCTTAGCAGGAGCTATAAATTAACCAACGTTCAATTTAATTCAGTGTTTACACAACACATCAAATGATGGCTTGACATTCTCTACTTTCAATGCTCATTTTAGATACGTAAACATGAGCTCCCATAACTGAGCAGCATTATCAGGTGCCCAGGAGCTGATTAGCACGTATCGGTCAGGCTGAAGAGAAAAGACAAAGAGCGATAAAGGATTTCTCTCTAGGGCCACTGACTGTTCCTGAAAATGCCTCTTGAAGTTGGTAACAGCGTTTCTGCTTTGTTTTTTGCTGTCAGCTTTTTGCTTTCTAAGGTTGTGGATTATGAAAAAGCACATGCTGAATTGTTCTCAGTTTTGTCCTGGTAGAAAATTCAGATGCCACATTTGGCAGAGTTTTAAGCTGGCAGAGCTCTGTATTTGAAAATAGATGTGAGAATGGCAATAATGTCAACTGTTAAAGTGCACTTGAGAGCAATGAACCCACAGTCTGTAATTAAGCCACGATGACAGCGCTCATTGTTACAACAGAACCCAAAAAAGCATCCACACGAAGAATCGAGAGGCGTCTTAAGACTTAGAAATCTTCTGGAAAGGACCCAGCTGTGTCAGCCAAAGCCTGCTCTGGATATTTCAAGAACAGAGCAGAATTAGCAGAGCATTTTTTTTGGGTGGCTGAGGCCTTGTCTGCGAAGCCTCATGCTCTTTTAGGGGCGCGTTTATGAACATTTAATGGACCCCCTGCTGCTCTCCCTGTCGGCCCTCTTACAAAGAAACCTGACATCAAGAGCATTTGAGGGACTCTCCATTTATCCTTCCATCTTACCCCTGATCACAGCACATGTCTCCTCTCGCCCTCGCTCTCCTCTCCTTCTTAAGCAAAGACAACTTTGGTGAATATTTCATGTGGGTACATTGCCTCAGTTACACTGTGTCGAGCAGGGAGAGCGGCACGCGATGACGCCTGACAGGCCCACACATACTCCGGCGTCCGCTAGGAGACAGCCTTTCTTTTTGGTCTGTCTTCGTGACACTCCTACTCCTTTTTTTGTTTTTTACCCCATCTCTCTCTTTTTCCTTCTGTCACAGACATAAGTTCTCTCACTGCTGATCTTTTCACTGTTTCTTTAAATGTTAGTTTCGTTGCAGAACTTCTGCTGATCCATCTGATTTCTGCTCAAATGCCAACATATGGATACAAATCTGTTTTTGCACAGATTGCAACATTTCGGGTGTTAAATGATATGATTACGCACTTTTAAGATCACACAGAAACTTTAATGTGCTACTCTTGGTGGCTTTGATGTCTGCATTTATGAGGGAGTTTCTAAATATCAGAAGGGAATTCTTCTTTATGCAAAAAGGTTTTGATGGTTGGGCTGTTTTTCCTGATTCTGATCTGATTTTAAAAGCACTCATGTAAACCTACTCATTGTCATATTTCAAGCACTATTTTTTTATGAAGAATTTCATGATTCATTTTTGATTTGGACTCATTTAAAATAGATGGATGCTTCACTGGAATAAACACTGTCCTCTAGAGGGTTATTGAGGCCCTACTTTCCAAAATAAAGATCTGCTTTAACCTTTTAAGCTGACCTCTACATCAACCATAAACTAATACTTCTAAATGACTCACTTTGTTGCTCTCAATAGCATTTCTCCTCTAGCCTGAGTGATATCCTTCAGTGTTATTGGAAGGCACACTTCATTTCCCTGCATTCAATTTCATGGAGGGATGAGAAAAAGCTGCCTTTCCACGCTTCTTACAAAGATTTGACAACACTACAGCATGCACACTTTGCCACCTCTCCCTTTTTCCCTCTGCTCTTTTATTAAATAAACAGCATGCTAGCTCAACGTACAGTTTCCACCTTGCCTGGCGCGGTGTGACGAGCAGCTGAGCGGTGTCACAGCTAACAGGGGCGGCTCAGCCGCTCTGTTGTGACAACATTCGTTTGATGTAGAAGTGGTAGTCCTCGGCTGCCATGTTCTCTCCCCCTTCTGCTCTCTTTCTTGTTCCTGCTCTGCTCCAATCTCACCGCTGTCACGCGCTCTGGAAGCCAACTGGCATGACCTGAAAGTGTGATGGCGACATACAAGCTGCTGTTTTTTTTTCCGTCTTCTTCTCTGTTTTTAAAACCACCCAGTATGCATACATTAAGAGCAAAGCGACATTTTCTCCAGATTAAAGAAGTTTAATTGGCTCACGCTCTTGTCTGAACTGGTGTCCGGGGATGCAGCAGAGGGTGCCAGTGATGTATAAAAGATGTGTGTACAAAAGTGTGTCCCTCATTTGCATAAAGTTGTGTTTTCATCAAACTTGGTCTCTTATAAATCTGCCATATGTCCGTGAATTTACAGCTCAGTGTAGTTTTCTTCAAAGACAAGTGTGCTGCTTAACCACCAACATCAAACTCTTCTCTCTTTTACTGAAACACACAAATGCATGCACACAAACACACTCACACAGACTTTTAAGAGTGCAGTATCCACCACAGCTTGCTTTTGGACTGTATTAGTATCACTTTAAATCCTAACGTGCTTTTCCATAAGACGTGACTCATGCAATAAAGGGTGTAAAATGTGTAACCCAAGTTACTGTTTTGATCTTTCCAAGGCTGAAACACGATCCCCACTCTTGTATGAAAATAGTTCATAATATGTAACGAAAGACAGGAAACTCTTCTCCTCTTGGAGGAATATTTTGATAGGAAGTGCCATTAAAATTAATCAAAAGATTTACTTGTTAGACACACGGTGACTCACACCGTCACTCCGCAGTGAACAGGAGATACAGAAGAGGAAAAGCGCCGGCAGCCATGTATGGGATCGGAAAAGGAAAACCACTCAGGGCGTCTTTGTCCTCTGTTTAAACAGCACCACAGAGGAGGAGGGAGGAGGAGGTGGGGGGAGACGGGGATAAGAGAGAAGTTTCTCACAGCTGCCCAGCCTGGGGCCCAAAAATATGAGACGCTCGTCTTCGTCACAGCGTCACCAGCCATCCGCTCTTGCCTGTCATTATTTAACCTCTTGCAGAGCACACACAGAGCCTCTCAGACACACTTAAACACGCTTACGCCAACTCACACTGAGTGTGCAGCCTTCATCTAATCTCAAACACCTCCAGTATCAGATCCTCAAACAAAGCGAACTTAAAGGCTTCTCATTTTTCAGACTCTAGTTCTCATTAAACTGTTAAAAAACTTCAAATAAGTCAACCACGCCGGAAGTATATTTTTATATTAATGTATAAAATGGCAGATTTGCAGAGTGGCTGCAGCTCAGTGGTAGAGTCAGTTGTCTCTTATTCAGGAGGTTTAACAGTTTGGTGGAGCTTCCCCAGACACATGCAAGAGCGGCAACTATCAAGAAGACAGCGACCAACTCTGTTGTTATTGCAGTTACTGATTTCAAGATTCAAGATTCGCTTTATTCGCCAACAGAATTTCCCTTTCAGTTACATCCCGTCCAAGAAAAATAAAGAGACAGAGACATATAACATGGGGAGGAGAGGAGCGGGAGAACTGTTGGTTCCCTTTTTTCTGCAGTGACCCATAGAGAAGCGGGGCGCTGCAGAAAAGCACCCCGTAATGCTTTACATCAAAACAACTCTCATATCCCAAACTTTAACATAATTTATTGACTTTATTCAGAAATGGCATGACTATTTCCCTCAAAAAGTAAAAATAAAAGAACTGATGTCATGTATTAAGCGAAGTAAGCGATGTGAACGGTGTGGATAGCAATTTGTTGTTTACTTTTTATACAGGAATTCTGAAAACATAATAATGGAAAGAAACAGCACTCTGAGACATGTTGAAAATGCAGTATGGAAGCATCTCTACCCAGATTTCATGAGTAAAAAGAAAGATTGATCAATCTTATCTAGTTTCAAACCTGCCGCCAACTGAAAAATGAATATGCAAATTGTTGCGCTTCCGCTACGTTTGGCTCTATAGGTTTCATTCTGCGTTTTTGTATTTGCACTGGTTGAAGTTTATTGAAATCCTCATCCTTGGAAACTTGTCAATCGTAGAATTTTCACAATTTTAACGCATTTTCAACCCAGATTCTAGCAGGTATTTTGTCAGGACACTGTCAGGAAAAAAATCCCTGATAGTCAGGGGGGATTTTTGCTGTTTGTCATCATGCATGCAACACAATACTCCACATTTGATTTCATTATGAAACTAAAAATATTTTTTAAAAAAACTGTAGAATTAGAATGACAGACAAAATTCTGAATTAACTTCTGTCTCGTCTGTTATATCCAGTGTCCAAACTCAGGATTTGTTTGTGGTTCTTTGGCCTGACAATGGTGCCACAAAGCCTAATGTAAAGAAATTGGAGAAAAAAAGTTCTTACACATCCAAAGGAAAAGGGCCTCAGTGTTGGAGCAGGTTCTGTCCTGTTTCCTATTGAATTCCATATGAGAGCTTCAACATGAAGGGGTAGCAGCTGTGCCAGTCTGAACAGTGACATCTCAAAGAGCAGGGTTTAAAGGTTAGTACATACTTGATTTGATGCAATAAGAAAGGACTGAGAGATTTCTTAGTTTATGTCATTGAATTTCAAAAAACACTAAACCATTATATAATTTCCTATGAGTTCCTTATTTAGACGTTTTTAAGATGCAAACATTAACACTTTGCTGCTTGGCATTCTTTTCTGCAAAAGAAATATATATTGCTAATTTTTACATTGTCTTGCCAATAAGCAACAAATTTCTGCCTTGCGAGTTTCAGCACATCCACTATGACAAGTGAGAGGTGGTTTTCTCTCACCTGGTGTTTAGAATTAAAGATTTTTCACACCAGCATACTATAACGTATATAACACAGGGATTGTTGTCCAAAATCAGTTTATTTTTGTGGAATTCCTCTCACATATGCATCATTTGTTGATGTGAAGCTTGTTTCTTTTCTGAGTTCAACCTCTGACATCTTAAATGCACAACTTTGAACAAATTGTTTGATTATGTTGATGTTGAAGAAACAATGAAAGCAGTGTAAGTGACACACGGAAACCCACACATATTTTCCAGTACCTAGAAATGGTGAATGAAAGGAACTACACTGAGCTCTTCTTGTGACCCTGACGTTGATGGAGAGGTTGGATATGATTGTCGTTTCTGTTCTTGTAGAATAAAGGTTGTCTTTTCTTTGACCTCAATCAAGTCACATCAGCTTAGTTGACAGGTAAGAAAAAGCACCAGCGTACTTTTTGGTTGTTTTTTTTTTAAATGGTCGTGTTACAAAGGCTACCTTCAAGGCGTGAGTGAAGAGTTGCAAAAGGTCCACGCAAGGACCCTTCACTCTACCCTCCTGTTCAAAAGTCAAACTCTGCAGAGACTTCCCCAAAATGTCAAACTCAAGTTCAGTTTGCATTAGCAGCAGTGTCACGAGGCAGAGGAGGATTCTGGGAGCTTGGCAAACAATGTACCGCTACCACATTTACTATTAAACTCTGTGCCTCTGTGGAGACACCGGTCGTGTTGTGAGTACAGCAGAAACCTGGAGGTTAAATTACTGTAGCAGCTCCTGTTTGATTTAACAGAGAGCTTGTTGGACCTACTCTTACTCTTGGAGGTGTTGCTTTGCAGTGCAGTTTGCAGCATTGGGCTTTGTGGCAGCGGCATATCCATCAAAACTTTGGCTGACAAGAAACTCGATGAGCCATCCATCATCAGATTTCACTTAAGCTACATGGGCTATAACAGTCTGTAAGCTGCTGGATTTTTATATCAAGGATAAGTTTTGAAGAGAAATTTCTACTGAGAACACAACAGTGGAAAGACAGAATATTGTAAAAGTCATATATTTGAGCACATATTCAATTCTTTTACACCTCAGTGCAGCTTTTGAGATCGAGGGTCATATGTTTTGATACATTTTATTGTATCACAAGGTTCAGTTTTTGGTTCAAATGTTGTTTTCTACCCTTGTTGACCTTGTTCTCTTATTTTTGCATGCTGACAATTATACCTTTCTTGAGATCAAGTGATCTCATTAGCTCAGTTCATACGTTTTACTTAATTAACTTTATGAGTGACACTATTAAGTACTCCTAACTCAAAAAATGTTATTGAGAGTGCCCTTGGTGCCCTACCTAAGAACATGAAGCAGCTGCTTAAAATTCATGAGTATTGTTGCTGTCCAGTCTAAGCTACAAAGCGGCAAGCAATTTTATCCAGATATGTTTAAAAGAACACCATCGACATTATAAAAACAATCATTTTACAATTTGAAAACTGTTTGATACTGTCATATATGAATGTGTAAGGGTTACTGGTGGTGTCCGTAAAGGCAGTTATGCTTTTCATACCAAGTGTAAGAGCCATTGTGTAATAATTTAAATTAAACTTAAATGTAAGTCTGAATTCATTGTTTAATTCACTGTCATAATTTTTTCATCATATATTTTATAAGTCATCCCTGTAATTGTTGGGGTTAAAATCTTTTGGACGGAAAAACTCTATGTTGGTTAGGCTCCTCCCCCTCGATGCCATCCCTTATATTTGTGTGTGATGCCGCTATGTGAGTGAGAGAGACAGAACTGTGGCAGGCATGAGAGCAGATAGTTTTTCTACCGTGTGACTTGTATCTCTTACTCAACCCTTTTCATAAAAAGTTCAGAAAACAAAAGACATTTCTCGTCATTTGCGTTGGAATCAAGTTGCCATGCCGGCAGTTCTTTGTGGCTTTGACACCCAAGGGAAACGCCACTACACCAAGGCACTTTAGCTTGAAGACTTTAGGGAGACAGAAGCAGTAACACTTGTTAAATTTACTTTTTTTGTATTTGAGGGTAGAGTCTGAAGTGACTTTCCTCATCATCAAAATTTAAAATCAACCCATCAGTATTAGAGAGTCTCTGAGTCATTAATGTCAAATAAGGTTAAACATGAAAATTCAAAAAACTGTATGACCAACTAGATGCCATTTTGACAGTAGCCCTGAACTACAGCTACAGCCTCTGCTCATCAGAATCAGAAATACTTGATTAATCTCTGGGGGAAATTTGGTGTTAGTGTTGCTAATCACACAGATGAAAAAGATTCAATTAAAAAGAATGAGGTAATTTAATAAGTAATAAAAGGAATAAGTACCAAACAAGATAAAGATAAAATAAAGAATGAAAACTCCAATATGCATTTGCATGATTAATTGACCTTTTCGCAAAAGCCCGCCCCCAAACGGTCATTGTCCAATCACACGTCCTAGCAACTGTTACTATGTAAACAAGGTCCGTCAAGCTGTCGACCTCCGACAAGCAGCATGGTGAAGCGATGCGCCTCTGGCATATGTAAATCAAACAGTAGGTCCCTTTAGAGTTTGGCTTGGGGAGTCAGAGCTGTAACAACTATCATATTATCTAAATATTTTAGTCAACATCCTCCTGAAGCGTACTAGTGTCCCCATCTACAGTAACAGGCTTTATTAGCACCTGTTAGCAAAATTAGTAGCTAGCTAACCGAAGGGTATCGCTCTTATGGAGGATGTGGACACAGATAGACGTATTTTAACAATACTAGGCTAACATAAGAGAACTTACCGGGCAGTGCAAGAGCATGACTGGTCCACAAGGCTGTGCTTGTTGCATTTGAGGTGGAGGTCGTGGGGTTTCTCTTATTTTCCCATTGACCGGTATGTTTTTGCCTCGATAGCCGTAGTGCTCCCATCGTTCCTTATTTTAATGTTTTGGATACACCCCTCCACTGCATATTACAACCCCTTTTGCCTCGATCTGGAGGATATTGCGTTGGTATTGCTCCAAAAAGAGTCACTGACACGCACCGGTATACTTCTCCCCGCCAAGACCCTGTGTTGAAAGTCCGTCAGCATCAAGAAGCTTGTCGGGCTAGCAACAGTAGCTAAGAGGGGCAGGGCTTCTGTGAAAGGTCAGTTATGTCTGACAGATATTGCACTTAAAACAGATATATTATACAGATATCACTTATTAGGTGCATGACTTTGGCACGTTGAAGGCCGCGCCCTAAAGCTACTCTTGTGCTGCCTTTTCTCCATCTTCATATCCACTCTACATCTCCTGTTTATGCAGCTTCATGCACAAATGCATGGAACACACACATTGAATCTACTATGTTCCTGTAATATGTGACACACTCACCAATCGCGCCAGCTGCTGAGGGAATTCAACCTAACATAGAAGGAGGTCAGAGCTCTCCTACTTGGCTGTCTTGAATATAGGTCTGCCAAACTGAACAACAACAACAGACAAAAACAACACAGAGAAAATTACATAAGGTAGAATTCCCGCTGATTTGATCCTCAAGTCGGAGCACAAGCAGCTATTTAAATTGCATCAGTTCCTCTGATGTAAATGCGTATAGCCTTCAACTCCCTCAGAGCTTTTAGCCATTTATTTTGATTAGGGCTGTATTTATAAGATAAGTCTCTTAAGTAAGTCGCCTGGGAAGCTGGGCTGGCAAGGATGGTGGTGGGGGAACAGAATGAAGTCTGTTTGATGATTATAAATTCAGAAATATCTTGCTTGTCAATTAATTAGGGGCTTCCTGAATATGTGCGCCCTTCTTTTCATTTACCAGGCCCAGCTCTCAATGGACAAATACCCGTGGTGCGCCCATTGTATGTCTTAGCTGTTTCACACATCTCTGGCAGCTGTGGGAACAGAGAATAAAGATCCTTCAAAGGCAGACAGTTTTCAAGAGCAAGACTGCTTCCCTATGGAGGCTGATTTCTTGAAGCAGCGTTACGTGGTGGCTCGAAGGCCTTACTCCTCCGGTCAGACACAAACAAGAACCAGGGAATAATGTGGACATGAAAAGCTAGCTGAACTGAAAGGGCTGTGCTTGGAGTGATGCCTCCATTATTTCTGGCTCTCACAGAGCAACAATATGACCAAGAGCCTTGTCTTGTTACGTCTGCTTTGGCAAGGTGAGCACATGCTGTCACCACACGGCTACTTCTACTTGAAAAGTGAATCGAATTCAGTGCTACCCAAAGGCTGGATGCCATTTTATGCCAAGAAAGTTCATGTTTTGTCACCATTTCCATAAAAGATGTTGCCTTGTGTACAAATCACAAGCAAGGGTTTTGACTACTCACATTCTCTTCAATTATCAGGGTAGATATTCTTCTTCTGCATAACATATAGTTAATGTAAATGTACATAAAGTTGCCATGAGCAGAATCATGATTGTTTTTCCAAGATAACTTTTTTCCACTTAAACTCTATTTTGTCTTATTGTTAATTTACAGTTTTATTCTCGTAAGTTATTAGGCCTTTTTCTTAAATAAACATCATTAATCTGGTGAATTCAAGAATTTAGTCTTGTTTATGAGTGATTTTATTCCCAAACATATTTTCTTGTTAATTGAAGATTCAAATCCTAAAATTTCAGGATTGGTATTCGTGGCAGGTGATTCAGGGGTTTTTCATCTGGGAATGGTTTTAGGGTGAAAGACAAAAGTATTGTTGTGTTTCAACGTTTTTATTGCGCTGCATCCAAACCAGAATTTTTGAAAACAGCCTCCAGAGTTGAATTTATTGCACCACTTCTGCAATCAGCAAAGAAGCATTCAATCTATACGCCATATGAACAGCTTACCTCTACTCAGAATCAGAATCAGAATCAGATTCACTTTATTGTCCTGTCAAGGGAAATTAGTGTCGCAGCCGGAAAACACAAAGGACAAGATAGACAATGACAATAAGACCCGATTAAAAGTCTAAAATACAGAAATAATACACAACATAATGCCTAATAAGAGGTAGGATAAGAAACACCATACATATATAAAAGCACCAACCATGTTCAGATCAGAGCTCAAGCCAAAAAATGGAAAGTAACATACAAGTAGATGCAGAAAAGTGCGAAGTGTGAAAGTGCATATAGGGCAGCAATAATAATAGTGCAAGAAAAACATGAGCAACCAAAAAGCTAATTTGCATCAAGACGCCAATCCATTGTTGTGTGTTTGGCTTTTACAGTTATGTGGCCAACTACAGCATAGTTCACGTAAATGCAGATTTTCTTCACTGTGATTTTGCCTTTTTTGGGTAAAACCATGTGTAGTGTGAGCAGGGTCTGCTTCAAGGAAACAGCAATATATGTACATAAGTTCCAAAACAATTGGCTTAGTTAACTCTCTTAAGTCTGTTTTGTTGTTGTTGTTGTTGTTGATCTTGGTCTTTGTTTGGACTGGCTTGTTGGTCTGTCACCATTGCATGGGCACACATATTGGGGAGGTTAATGGACTAAAAAGTTTGGAAATCATTAAAAGACGTCAGATATCGGAGAGCTGGATTGAAACAGTGAAGAAAATTTCCAGAAGAGAGTCAACACAGCAAGAAAGATTTGAGGAAAACCTTTCCAAAGGAGTAGTTTATCTAGCCAGCACTAGCAAAGTTTTACATCACCCATATCAAAAGGGTAGCTTGTTAAAGTGTAAGTAGATTTACGTATTTGCCTTGTACCTGTGGTCCTCAACCTATTTTAATGTGATTTACAAATGGCAATAATTTGCTTCCTTATAATCTGGATAACTTGAATCACATCTCAATTTTGGTGGTGACAAATTGCAATATTTTCTTGAATGAAATAATGGTTGGTTGATTGTTGAGAATCTGAAAATGCAGTCCAATACAATCAACTGTTTCCTCATCTTGGTCATTGCTGACCTTAAGACTCACATAATAAGTTAGACCACAGTATTAAATAGATTATTTACAGCGTATGCTTTCTTTTTCTGGAGAGACAGACATTCCATTTCAGGTGTTTACATGTGCTAAGTGTCATGGGAACAACATTCCTGGATTATCATTTTAGAAAACTTTTTCCTCTGACACTTTCTGAGATTTTTTTTTTTTGGCATGACAACTTTCTCAACTGGATTCAGTCCCATCTTTAAACATTTTCCAAACTGCGAATACTGTTTGGGATGTCACATTGATCTAAAGCAGGTTTTCTTCTCTCCTCAGCCGTGGTGAGTCACATTGCATTTGGCAACTGCTCTCACTCGCACAGTCGAATTTACAGTCTGGTTTCTAGTAATAGAAAAGAAGTCAGTCAGCGACAATTCATGAGACCAGACCCATATGGGGGAATCGTGTCTTCTTTAATATCACAAAACTCCAAAAAGATGTGATGCTCCGCTCCATATTTTCATTCTCCTCAAAACTGACAATAGACAATGCCTACAAGCGTCAACAACAGAATATAGCACAACTGTACTAACACACATTTCTCTTACCTCAGGTAGATTCCCAGCTAGAGATAAATGTCAATATTTTGATGTTGGGTATACCAATATTTTGCAGCTACAGCTTAGCAGTGGAAAATATTTACTCTCAGAAGGATTTAGCGATTATCTCCTTAAAACCTTCCACAAGGTGAGGATCCACAACGTGACTTGGATCTCTTTAAATGAACGTGGCATCTTAAAAAAGGGAATTTAAAAACCTAAAATTGTTTTGGCTCTGCCTGTCTCTCCCCAGCGACCTTAAAACAGAACGCTTGCATCCAGGCATGTTGTCTTTCATCATTAAACTGTCTCTCAAAGGCTCCTGGGAGCCTCCTAGAGCACAGAAAGGAACCCTTTTTTTGCAACATCAAGAAACACGGCGTCTTTAAACGTCTGCTGGGAGGTTCGTATTAGAGTCATGGACTTGAGCTGAAATGATCACTTATTTTCTCTGTCACACACAAACACCCACGCTTTTATTGTAGCCTCATACATTAATGCAGGTGAAACACAAGGTCTTCTGTGTGTATGGATCTTCTGACCTTGTTTTCTGTCCCTCTCTGCTTCCATGATGTGCTTGTAGATCAAAGACGCACACAACACAGCAGACGGGCTTGTGGGGGAAGATCCGCACTTACAGGCAGCTGACAGAGGTAAGTTATTAAACCTTCTCTCTGACCTCTTCGACCTTTCTGCTCTCTTGATCTCAATATAACCTCCCCCTTTTCTTTATGGTGCTTTAAGTGTTGAACCTGGTTACATTACAAACCTTGATGTGGAAATATGCTCATGGAGGAGTAAATTCCTGGAAGTGAATGAATGTTTTTATTGTGTCACAAACTAGGTAGGACTTTTGTGTAATATCATTTTATTAAGATTTCCCATACAGAGTTTAACCCTGACACAGTTAACTAAATTACATTCAACTTCTTGAAATGAAATGAACACACATAACTGTTTCAAGCAAAAAAGGCTGATGTAGGGTGGGGTAGAGGCCATATGCACAAAAAAAAAAGCATCATGAGAAAGGAAGCTAATTGTTTGTTGTAGTGCAATGGAACAAGTAACTTTTAAATGACTGAAAACTTAAAGGGAAGCACTGGAAAACAGTAACTGACTGTAAAAATAACATATGTCCAACGCTATATGGACAATGATGTGTCACTAAGTTGATGCATTATGGGTGTTTAACAGTCACACAAACAGGGATGCTTTTGTAGACTTGTGCTACAGAACAATAGTGGGCCTGGAATTGAACCTTGTGGTACACCACAGCCTAATGCTCACTGAAGAGAATCTGTTCAAGTCACTCCATATTGATAAGACATTTTAACTATATAACTTCTCCTTTTTTGTTTCCTTCTCGAACAATCGTTTTTACACCTACAAGCATGGACAGTTTGATTTTAGATGCTCATGATCTTTTATCATGTTTAACAGGGATATTCAATACCATTTTATTTCAGATTGATTTAAATACAAGTACTAACTGATACGGAGTACCTATACCACTCGTGCTTTTGATGTATGAAATTTCAATTAACACCATGACAGGTCATTTTGAACAAAGACTTTTACTTGTAATAAAAAAAGGCATCATAGTCACGCTGCCTCAGAGTCCAAAATAAACACAAACATCTTTCACTGGGTTTATGAGTTGTTTGTAATACATTCACAAAAGTGCTATATTAAATGAACAACTCTCAGAGTTTTAGTGCTTTGTTTTTATAGAAACCAAAGTGATAAACATAAGAACAAAATGCAAAGAAATTCATAATCTGTTCTCAGGGATCTGGATTTCTTTAATTTGTGAAGTGTTTGGGTTTCTGATTTTAGTGCATTTAAAGTTTGAGTAGAACTGACCAATCACACATCACCAGACTTCAATGTTTGTCGAAATAGAAGGCAGTGTTGATTGTAAAAAGTTCCTTCATCCATTTCTAAACAGATATCTGCATGAAAGTGCAGAAGACGAACAGTTACAGATCAACCGTGAGCCTATGCAAACAAGCTTTTCAAAAGCTGCTTCATTGTGCTCAGTAGGAAACCTGACTAAGATTGTAATTCTATTTTGTTACAAATCTATCAATCACAATATCCTTACGTTTATTCTCTGAATTCTTACTTCTTGAGTTTGCTAAAGTGAAACCTCTTTGTAACTTACTGTTCACAGTGAAACTGAGACCTACTTGAAACAGATAGAACAGGTGCTCTCAGAGGAGACGTAATTGACATTTTGTGAAATTATGCGACTGATTACAGGAAAACATGCCATGGGTGAAAAAGTGAGTGTTAAATTTTCAGCATTTGATACCACCTGTAATCCCTTGAGTACCTCACATTGGTGTTGAAATGTGCAGGCACAGTAGTCGAAAGCAAATCCTACAGCTAATAAAGCCCCCCCAAAATATTCTGCTGCTCAAAGAGAAGTTTTTCGGCATATGCGGGAGCTTTGCTATTGTGTGAAAATAAGAAACAGATTACCCATGCATAAGTGAGAGCTTTGTTTACCATACGTCTCTTCCTTTGGCCACAGTTCCAAACACATTTGCAAGCGGCTGCACCTCGTGTAGATGTGCGGCTGATGTAGAGAGCCTGTTTGTGTGCTTCGTGTTCTGTTTTCAAGGTGATGCAGCTAGTTTATTCCCCCCTTCACACCGCGAACATATTATCCCGCTCCAGCTGCTGCGAGAAGACAGGCCTGGGTATTTATGGCTAGCATAAAAAAGTATGTGCATTCCCTGTCACCTTACAGCCGGAGATTTACCACACATTTGACAAACACACTGATTTAAAAAAAAAAAAAAAAAAAGGTGTGTTCAATTTGTATAGGAGTTAAGAGCCTGTCTGATGTACATCCTCCCAACAGATTCAGCTGTGAGTACATGTGTGTCGCTGTCTATGCACGCCCTCCTGCTGTGTGAGAACGTGTCGATCCGTAGACATGCGTGTGTGTGTGTGTGTGTGTGTGTGCGCCGGTGTGTGCACACCAAGCCCGCCTGCTCTGAAACACCAGCAACAGATAACAGATGGTCCCCCTGCATTAGAAGTGTTTTATTTCCCCGCGGAAGCCAGATATGTCAAAAATAAGCATGTGCAACATTAGTCATTTGGAATATTCATGCCCCTGCCGTCCGACGGTTTCCTTTTCACAGCCAAAATACCACCAGCCCAATTCTCTGAAGGAAGTGAGGGGATTGAGGGGGGAGGGAGGGAAAAAGCAGTCATCAGCTGAACTGATGGGGGAAAAGGCTTAGGCCTACTTGCAGCTTTAATGGAGTTTTTTTCTTCTTCTTCTTTGGCATGCCAGGGCTGTAATTAAAAAGGGGCTACAGTGTGTAGATGCGCTTATATTGAGAACCACATCCCCCAGCCCTATTAGACACACTGATGTGAATATGCACACATGTCCATATGCTTTAGACACACAAACTGTAATTTGCACCCACACTGAATAACCTCACCCCGATGTCTTTAGCATTCCTTCATAGACTCATCGCTGGGAGTCCTCCTCCACTACTTATCTTCCTATTTCTCCTCTCCACCTCCATCTCTTCAATCCTCTGTAGCTCCACTCTCTTTAATCTTCACCTCCTTCTCCTCCCAGGCTTTCTTCCCCCTCCACCCCCCCACCCCTCCAACACATCTCCCACCATTGAACGCTGCAGCCATCCCTGTCCTTGGTGGCGGACATGGGCATGCATCATTATCAGGCCTGATTAACCATCCACGTAGTTGGCAGCCCGGGCCCCCACCAGGGGCCAATGGCGCGGTTTTTTATTTTTTCTGACCGCCGAAAAACATGAATTTTGAGCAGCACTTCCCTCGCTCGCCGCGGTCCCTCGTGAGCAGGGTTAATTCGTGGCAGCGCGCGTGAATGGTGTAGAGAGAAGAGAGGAGGAGAGGGAAAAAAGGAGGAGGGAAAAAAAGCTAGCAAACAGTAGTGCGCTGCTTATCGCAGAAATGCAATATGATTTATTCAGGAATATGCAAATCCAACAATCACTCTGCCTTGTTTACCGAAGGGACCTGCTGATTCAGAGTCTGAAAGGGAGAAAGAAAGGGAGAGGGAGGGAGAGAGTAAATCCCAGCCATAGAAGCTAGCTTACAGTGCAAACACTGAGCAGCCACCAGCAACTATATCAGTACTTTCATTTAGAAGGAGGTAATGAAGGATGTCGGACAATTTTGTGATGGTTTCACGGTCAAAAACGCTAGAATTTAATTCTGTTGGACTGAATTGTTGAGGTAAAGGGTGAGAAAGAAATGCACATTCTATTTCAACAGTTGCTTTCAAAAACCAGATCAGCAACATGTGTTGGGAAGCAGGCAACACCACCTATACCTCTAGATCTGCCCTTGCTGATGTTGTACCATCCACATTAATTCAGTCTTGTTTGTATAACGTATCACACTAACCTAAAACCAACCCCAAAAAGATTTTAAAAAGTCAAGGAAAACAGGAATTTAGAATATAGTAGAAAAGAACCCATTCACCCAAAACAACTCTCACATTCATACACTCATACACAAATGTCAAGGGCCTGTATGCATCTACAGCCATTTTACAAATGGTAGTATCAGTCGGGTCATAATGTTACAGGGCTGCCCATTTGGGCATAGTCTTGAGGCTAGATTGTTGTTTCCTCAGAAATTTGATGTGCTGATTAGCACGGGAAAACACATGTTTTTGGCTTCTGTACTTGCAACACTCTGTGTTGTATCCATTGGTTCCAGTTGTATGTCCAGTTGTACTTGTGTTGTACGTCGCTTTGGATATAAGGGTCTGCTAAATGAAATTGTAGAATTGGCAGTTGGCATCTGCTTCTAAACAGCAGGGGGCAGTGTGTTGCAGACACACATGTACCAAAGTACCAAACTAGAGAAGACAAAGTTTTCATTTATTTTACTGAGGGGAAAAATCTGTTTTAAAAAATTTTGCGGAAGTGCTTGTAGTTGCTATTTATCGAGAACCGAGGCTGACTGCAGAGAGACTTAGAGTCACGTAGACACATTACATAGCATATTCACAGCCTGGTTAAGAAAACAGCTTGGATCTGAATAGCTAACTCCACTATCACTGTAGGGGGTGAATATTTTTTCTAACTCAGCGGTTTAGAAGACATTACGATTATAAGTTTATCCAGCTCAGCTCACGTGACTGACGGATGTCCAGTAGCTGCCAGAAAGGAAGCTCGAAACCAGTCCAACATGGCCCCCATTGTTGATGTGCTTCATTTTACTGCATCAGGAACAAACGGGTGCTATAGTGGGGACGACGCCCATGTTTTTTACAGTCTAGGGTCACAACTTACCCTTGTGGAGCTGCACATTTGGCCACAGTCTTGAGGCTGGATTATGTTTTCCACACTAAAATAAGATTCTTGGAATTAGCAATTTGGGATGATGTGACTTCAGTTCTAGTAACTCTGTGTAGGGTCCATTGGTTCCCGTTGGTGCCTGTTTCTTAACAGTAGGGGGCGGTGTGTTGCAAACACGAGTACTAAACTAGAGAAGAGTTTGAATATGTTTGCTGTCTTTACACCATTTTTCATCCATATCTCTACTCTGCTAAATGTGACCATGGTGAATGGTTATTCCGAGGTTTTCTTGGTCATCTCTAAGTGATGAATCATATAACTGCCTGTGTTTTTGTACTTTTAAATTCTAACTGAGCTGGAATTTAATGCTAAAACCAGACAGAACAGACAATGAGCATAATAAGGATATAATCTAGTGATGGAGTATGTATTTGCAAACTCATGCCAAATGTCCAATTATAGTTCATGAACCTCAGACAGTTACTACTGTTTTTCTCTTATTGTGTAGTGACAGTTTAAGGTGAAGAAGTTTGTTAAAACAAAGCAGATAGAAAGCATTTGTTATCCCCAACCCACACAACTCACCTTAATTCACTGTGTTTAGCATCATTTATATATTTCACCAATTATGCAGCACAGTTCATAACATTGCAAAAGAGCAGAGCAATAAGATGAAAAACGATTAAAAGCTGACAGCGGTGGCTGCGATCTAAAACAAAACCAAAACAACAAAAGAGTAATTTGCAAGAAGTGAAGGAATAAAAAGGGAATTATGAATACTTGGCAATTTGTAAAGCAATATTGCTACTTTTGAATAAACTCAGCATCAACTATCCAAACTGTGAGATGAAAAAAAAGCGCAAATAGAAGCAGTGAATTCTTCCAATTAGCTGCTTTATTGCAAGATAACTGAAAGTATGAGAATTAAGATGATTTACATTGTCTCTTTTTTACTGGATGGAATTTTTGCAGTTGTTTGACAGAAAATGAAGTTTTCTGAACCTGTAGATACTTGTCTTACTTGCAGTTGTATCAGCAAAAGGTGTGCAGAGAATCCCAGGTGTTGTAAGCTGAGAATAGTTTTTACCATGCTCTGGAGCTCTGCAGGGAAATTCAGCGAATGTTTGACTAGCATGTCAGTCTCTTTGAAGCAGTTTGCAGCGCTGCTAGATAAGCTACTGTATTATTACACTGCAAGTCTTCAGTAAGTGAGAAAAGACTCTTTGACCATGGGAGCAAAAAGAAGTAAAACATAAGTGTAGTTAAAAAATATAAAAAGGCAGTTATGTACTGTGGGTGAAATGGTACCATATTATGTGCAACAGTGCAGCTGGACAGCCTTGAATTCTCTCTGTGGCCGAGCAGATAAATCTCACTGTATGCTATTTGCAGATGAGCTTTTTTCATTGGTAACTATGGGATTCACAGTCCTGCATGTCACATTCAATTGCTGCCCTTCATCTTCTCTGGATTGCAGAAATGGGTGTGATCTGAGGCCATTTCCTCGCTCTCTGCTGAGAGCCCAATTAGCGCTGTTGTACAGAATTGACTTCTCTGTACTATATTGCATGTACTTTTCCAGGTGAGTCCCTACAGCTGGCGCCAGTGTATGGAAGACAACAATTATCCCCTCTAGCAGAATCTCTGAGGCCACACAAAAGCGAGCAGAGCTCAGGAAATTGATCTCTTCAGGCTTGCCAACGAGTATGTGGATGAGCAGACAAAAGCTCCAGCAAGTTTGTGATAGCTCAGAGCTTCAGATTTAACTTTTGAATGTTGAACTCTGTGATTTTATAGTTATCTGTAAGTGAGAATTAGTAGTCTATTGTCACAGTATATTGAGCAGCTTGTAACTTCCCTTAGAAAACAATCCTCAGTTCAGCTTGAGCTCCCTGAAGATCAAATCTGACTTTTTTTTTCAGGTTTAATAGTATTACATGGTTTGAACTAAATTGTAGCTTCATGCAATGGCAGTTTTAGTTCTTATTTTCTTTTTTAAATGAAATTAGTTTGAAATAAGACACGTCTCACTGTTGCAGTTGCACAACTCTCAGGGATTCATTCATGCTCCACATTCAGTACTTATACAGGCTTCTTATCCCAAAAGAAACCATCTTATCTAAAAGTTTCAAGAGACTTCTGCATATTTTAAACATCTTTGAAAAGTAAAAATGCAGGATTTTGAATCTAAACGTGCATATTGTGATGTTCTTCTCACTCATAACTGATTTAATTCCTATTATTTTCTGGGATTTGCTCAGAACGGTTTGTTGTAAAACCAAAGCACAAGATTTTCACAAGTCTTGCTGAAATGATGGAGTCAGTCACTTTTGGAGCTGCTAACTGGTTCATGGCACTCTGGAAATGTGGGCCTCAATCATCAAGGTCTGTCTGTTGATCTGTCTACGACAAGACTCCAGAATTTTTTTTTTAACTATGAAAAAAAGCAATCAGATGTCCTTTTTTTCCTTTTTTTTCCAGATTTATCAGTGTCAAGTGTTTGGGAACTACACTGTAGTTTCAACAAATTTTCATCTCTTTTGAAAAAAAAAAGTCATTTTAAGACATGATGGAGCTGTATATATACAAAGGCCAGGCAACACAATACAGGGTCTGCATTCAGTAGTATGGTAAAAATGGACATATATACTTACACACATATTGTGTTAGCACACTTGACACTAGATAATGAGCTTGTAATAGCTGTCAGTGATCTTTTTTTTTACTATTTAACTAACTGCATCTTATATTTGATAAACAATAGGTTGCATAAGAAAAGCAAAGTGAAAAGGAGAAAGTCTTGTTTTGACAGACTCTTCCGTCTCTCTTTGACCTCAATTCTTACATCTCTGACAGTTTCACATGAAACATTGACAACAGTTCTCAATGTCACATTGAGTGACACGTTTCAGCCTGAAGCTACTCCTTTCCTTTCTTATTTGTAGAAAATGTTTTATCTTCCCCTTAACTTTATTTACTTCCAGGGATTTACTTACAAATGAGGATTCACTTTTATGTTAGTGCTCAAATTAATCTATGGTTGTCTCAACAAGCAAACCAATGATATCATGACTGAAATTATTGGGTGGGCGGAATCTGTTTGGACAGGATGCTCAAGCTAATTACACATAAGGAAACTGCAACATAATTTTCTAGGTTGAGCTCATGCAGACAGGGATTCTTATTACTTATAAAATTCAGAATCTCCTGAACTGATTTAATACCCATGCGTATCCAACATGTGCAATATTTTTGAATTCTTTCACTTGTCTTCCCCTCATCTCCAATCCTCATTCTGCAATTCTGAAATGGCTGGAAGATTTTCCTATTTTCCCTGGGAATGTGTGTCATACCAACAATATGATGCTAATCTGTTGGGCTCACACATCCTCCATCATGCTATTTTTTGCCTCACACATGTTGCCCGAGAGGTCAGCTGCATTGCAGGGTTCCTACTAGGTTGAATTGCTTGGAGGCAGAAGTTAATTTCCATCTCAACAGAGATAAATGACTTTGCTCTGACCTCACTGGCTGGCTCACTGGCACAACAAAGACTTTGTGCTTTTACAGAAGACAAGCAGCCTTAATATCAGTTATTCAAAGCAGTTGTTTGCCATAAGTGGTGTGAAGTATGTCAGTTGTCAAAAACCATTTAGATGCAAAACACATGCATTTAGTGGGAACAGAGCTCTATTAAAACTTTGTGTTCATGAATTGATGCCATGTAATAGGCCTTTTCCAGTGGTGAACCTTCAAACTTCAAAGTGCTTCAAAGGTAAAATATTGAGAGATGGCTTTTTGTTTGTGCCCATTGATAGCTAGAAAACAATGTGAGTCTTATTTCTACAAATAAAGCAGATTAATGAGTACTATAAAGGGGGAGTCAATGTCGAACAGCAGAAAAGGTAGATTATTTTATTTTAACTACTGTACGTGATGTTGGTGGAATTGACAAGCAAAGTTCTCACGACTAAGCTAGAACTAGTAGCAGGAGTCAATTAAGTCCCGCCTACGTTTGGGACCATTTCTAGCCCTGTCTAGCTTTCTGATGTTTTGTGGCATATACTGTATTTAGCTGTGTTATCAGTGGAAGCTTTGCTATAAAAAGTACTGCAACCATCTGCTGAAGTTTTTTTCCTTTGAAACAACCAAGCCTTCAGACTTGATCAATGGCTAAATGAAGTCCTGCTGCTTGTTTCAAAAGCTCCAGCTAACTTTCAAAATGTGTAATTAAAAAGGCTCTTTATCATTGGAAGAAACAGAGTCAAAAATGTGAACAAACACACCAACAAACCTCTCTCTTACACTTGAACCTTTTTCAAATATTCATATATGAGGACAAATAAGACACCACCCCTGAAAAGATTGTTAGATTGTATAACGCTAATAAAAGCAGACCTCATAATTTGTGACGATTTCTACATCTTCCATGCTGAAATGCACAGCTAAGTTGTGATTGGATGATCCAACCTTGTTGTTTCACTCACTATGATTTCTTTTATTTCATGTAAAAAGTTTCTTTCTCAATAATGTTTTTGCTCCCGGTGTGAAACATGTCATTTATTTATGCACTTGTAACATTGCTGCATTAATTATTCATTTGAGATGTGTTCCCCTGGCCTTTGTTTTGGAGGTTTATATGACATTTTAAACATCATTTCGTATTCATAAGATTTTTTTTTCTCACACCAGCTGTCAGCATTTCTGCTCACTGTGCTGAATCTGCTCAAACATGCTTGGAAAGTGTAAATGTTAACTCAAACTTAAATTGACACAACTGTTATTTGTGATACTGTGACTAAAATGCAGAGCTGTTTTTTTAGTCTGCAGCTGTATGACGAGGAAATCAGTGGCTTTCCAAAACCTTTTTAGAAGTCACTTTCCAGTAAAGATATCCTATATTTCTATTCGCACACAGGGTGTAAACAAACCACTGTTGGAGACCTGTCTCTGAATACAAAAAGTAGAGGATTTGTGTACTGTTTCTTCTTTTATTATTCTGTTTCAAAACAGAATAAGAAAAACAAATACATGTTTTTCTTCTGTTTTTGTATCTAACCATGAAAGAGCTGGAAGGACAAAAAAGTATATAAAAAATAACAGAAACAAGTCTGCCAAAATTTGGTTTTGATTTAAATTCTTGAATAGGATATGATTTGTGATACTATATGATATGCAAAGTAAAACATGCATTTCATCATGGTATGGTTCAATACATCACAAGACTATATGAAACAAAAACAGATGAAATGAAACAATACAAAATGTTATGAAAGGGGGGTAGGAAAAAAAACATATGATTTGATGAAAAATGTGATGTGATACAATATGTTGTGAAACAATACAAGATGTTACAATATTTCAGGTAGGGAAAGCACAAGTCATATCAATACAATATACATTATTTACCAAAATAAAGTTATTTTTCACATCATAGACCATGTCATTTTACAATATAACAGAACATTGGAACTGAACAATTGACAGCCTGGCCATAATCTGTTGTAGATTTTCATAATAGATAACATTTATTTCTGTTTTTATGAGATATATTCTTTGTACAACTGTTTTTAAGTCATAACTGGATGTTTTTAGACAGTAGCTTTGCTGTGTCTTGCTTTAACTGCTGCACTTCAAAACAGCTTTTTGAAAATGAAAAGATAGCTTGACTGCAGATGAACAGAATTGTTACTGTTCTTACATTTTTTTTTCTCAGTTGGAGTTGAGTCACAGTGTGTTTAATAAACTCTTGCCATTAGAAGCAGACTACTTTCATGATTTGCAAAGATTCTCACAGTTTAACTGCATTGAGCAACCTCATGTGCAATCATGACATATTGTCCTCTATTAACCCCCCCCCCCAAATCTGTTTTACAGTGTGTATGCTTTCTGTATCGTTCTTTGATATAGTCTGTTCTTTGAGCTCTATAAAACGTAGGCCTCCCCAGGTTAGGTATACATCATTATACTCAGTCATATATATTTATTTGAGTTATATAAGTACTGTGTCATTATGGATATCAGAGTTCTCAAAAGTGCAGAAGCTACACTAAAGTTGCACATTTGTAAACAAGGCAACCCTTAAGATTAGGTAATGATGCAGCACCTGCCTCAAGGCCCTTAAAATTTCAGCTGATTTTTGCTTTAGTGGCGCATATTCCCAAACAAATATGCAATGCAATGAATCAAATTACCACAAGGCAAGTGACACACAGTAAACCTGAGGCTTTGGGAGCCCCTGAGGGTGTGAACGCTGGGACACTTGCTTACTCTTTCTGGTTGCTCAGCCAGCCAAAGCTGTAAGCATAAACATGAGCCACTGTTTCTTTCCCAAAATAGCATCTGAACCAGTGTATGTAAGGTAGCAGGAGCTTTCTATTTTCACATCCTTAGTATAGGTGCCCCTTTCAAACATAGCCCTGATGGAGGATGGTGTGAAAGTCGGTTATTTGATACCCTGGACTCCTGGATGTGCTTGGCTATATTTAACACAGAGGTTGAACATGCTGTAAGTGACCATTATGCTCTCAATTATCGCCACGTATTCTCCCCCTCTGCCTGCCATGCTGCTTTAGCACTTATTAGGGGAGCACACTTGAGGCTCACCCACACAGACTCACCTTCAGCCCACATTTGGCAGGTAATGAGCTTGACTGAGGAGACAGCATTAGACACATATCCTGACAGTGATCATCAAGGAGTGACCCTGGTGAATGACAGTGTGGTAGTTTGTATTGATTTGCGACTCCACAATGATAGCAGTGGACAAAGGAGACACATTATTCAATTACTAATTGACCTTATTTCCTTGAGGACCATGCAGTGTGATAGATGTCTGGATTCTTGGTCCTATACCTGTGGTGCTTTGATACCAGTAGCATTTGCAGACTCTTTTATGATTATCCCCATTTATTTGGTTAATGCCTCCTGGGAACCTTGAATTCATCATCGGTCACCTCAGTGTTGGTTTCCTGGAAGAAGAAATGACCATAAATGGAGATGAAGGTGATGCTAGAGAAGAGGAGAGATTGGCAACCTGCATGTGAAGTGCAAGTACTGCCCACACAGGGCTATTTTATTGGCTTGTAAATGAGGTAGTGACCAGAAAGAGATTTTCAGTGGTAGGCGAAAGAAGCATATCTGTTAGACTCAAGGATATCCAAGATCATTGTGTCTGTATTTATGTTAGTCTCAGAATTTGATTTCCCTGATTTCCATCCTTGACAATAAGCATATTTGGATTTTCTGATTTCGACCAAAGCAACCGTAGCTCTAATAACCGTGATTAAAGTAGAATAAAAATGTTGGACCAAAACACATTTCTGTACCAGATACAGGTCAACATGTTTTATTCTACTTCAAAAATGGGTGTTGTACAATGGGGCCCAATGGATAATGACTCACTTTTGGAGCAAGCCTCCAGTGGTCACTAGAAGAACTGCATTTTCTGGCACTGCAATATCAACTTCTTCTCCCACCCTGAAAGATTAATCTTTAATGATAATAATTTAGTTCACATAGTACCTTCCAAAACATTGCATGTTTATAAAGTGCGTAGAAGAAGCTAAAGAACAACAAAGAAGAAATAAGAAATCTAGCAATGAAACGGTGAAATAATAGAACCTAAACAAGGGGTACAACCTTAAAAATTACAGCAAATACATGGTACTCAAAAGCAAATGGCAGGAGAGGAGAACCCAGCCAACTTAAGAACCTTTGGAACAACTTAGACCAATACCATAAGGACCAGAGGTAGGAATAGGTCCTTAGAGAAAGGTAATAGAGTTGATAGGAAAGATTAGAAAAATAATGAATTACAGAAAAAAAAGACAAAAGCTATGATAACAAAAGTAAAAGTCAGAGGTTTAAATCACTAAATAATGTCAAGCTTGGTAAAATTATAAAGTTAACCAGTAAATATAACAGCAATGATAAATATTGATACAACAGCAAGATAAAAGTAAAAAAAAAAGTATTAAAAGTAGAAATAAGACAAACAACAGGCAACAAGAATGCTATTCAAGATGCAGTTCAAAAAAGGCCTTGATTGTAGAGCATAAATACTGATACAATTGTCATTCCATGTCATTTTGTTTCTCAGGCAAATCAGAGATTGGTTTTACAAAGGTAGTTGTTGCGATCAACGTCAACTTGAAATTTTTTGAGTTAACTGAAAGAAAAACAGATAACTTGTTTCATTGTCACCCATTGTGAGATGTGGTACGCAAAAAAAAATAAAAATACAAACAAGTGCTAACATGCCAAGGCGCAGAAGAAATCTGGATATAAGGGCAAAAATCCCTTAGTTGGTTTCAGTTCACACCAGAATAGATTCTTGTGTTGATTTGAAGCCCACACTCGTGGCTATGTACAGTTTACGAACTTCTGTGCTAGTGTTTGTTATATATCAGCTGACCTCATTTCCATACTTTGCTAACCTGGTACTGAGTGCTGCAACAGCATTGTTGAGAAAACATATTTGACAGATGTGTTTGTTGTGTAGTCTAATTTAATAACTGGTATTCCATCTGATTACATAAGAGAGGCAGGGTTTATGACCTATGCTGCAGCCAGCCAGCAGAGGGAGCTCTTTATATTTTAGCCTTACAAACACTGCACACTTCTGGTGTCCATTTTAATTTACAGTCTTTGGTGTAAATTTTCTCCCACTGTGATATTCAGCTTGCCTGTCCAAAGCTTCCGTTACAATCTTCCCTGGCAGTTCAAGAAACTGAAATTCTGCTAAAGTCCCTTGTTGCTTTAAAAACTGGGCCACTGGCAGATCTGTTCATCATTAGATGTGCCTGTCAGATTTTATTGGAAGAAAAACTCATGCTTACTGAAGAATTGAAGAATTCAAGCACAGCACATCATGTAGAAAGTGGTTGCCAGCCTTGTAATGATACATAAAAAACATAAGTTCTCTCCCACATTGGATTGGTGTTAATTTCTTGGTCATTTTGGAGCTGAGGCTTCCCCACAGTCTTGGCTGTCGATGCGTTGCGAAGATACCAAAGATACCAAGACAATAAACTCTTCTTTTTTGCTTTCTCTGGTCAACATATGTTTGCCAAGATTTTATTCTTAGTTGTTGAAGTCAGTTTCTATATTTTGCAAGAGCTGCAGTCTTGTCTCAGGGGATTTGATGGTCGTTCATACATAGACTGACTTTCACAAGAACAGCAGAAATGCTCAACCGTGGGATTTACCTGTCAACTACACTTAAGCATGTGGGATAACACGGGCGAGACGCTGTGATGGTGAAATAAAAGCTGACATGCCTTTCCTGTGATCTGCGGTCAGTGACGGCTTCATGTATGTCAGCGCATCAGAGCAGGGTAGAAAATAAACCAGTGTTAAGAGACGGTTGGATGGATGTCTTTGTTTTGCAGCCGCCAGTGTCTTCAAAAGCATGTTTCACAACTATTCAAAAGATTCTCACCTCTTTACTTTCTACTTTTTTGCTTTCATAGATTACTCCGAAGCATTGAGGAAGTGCAAATTACTTTATCATGTCGTGTCAAATTGCAAGGCTATCATTGACCTTTTCTCGAAGACTTTATTAAATGTCACAGAATCTCTGTAGGGGAGAAATTCACAGTTTCACCCCTAATAACATGATTCTTTTAACTCTACCCAACTGAAGCATAGCCAAATGAAAAAGAAAGTTAAAGTAAGAGGAAACTTAAACTCGACTAAAAACCTTAATTGTTGCAAAAGCTTCTGTAATGTCTCTCCAAAGTTCGACAGCAAAGAGAAAAATGAACAATCCCATCTACGAGACTTACAAGGAAGAAAGTACAGATCAGTATTAACTTTTGAAATCTGCACTTCTCTACTCACTTTCAGACTGCTGTGTCTAAAAGAACAGAGCAGAGTTTGGGGATTTAACTAAGCTCAAGAAGTTGGCTCAATTCCCAAAGCAGCCGCCAACCACCCAACTGCACAGCACTTTTGGAAAATAGACACACAGGTAACTGATTTCTCCACTGACAATGCAACAGAAGAAAAAGCTTGCTCTATCATTCCAACCATCTGGAAGTCTGGCTCCGACTTGAGGCTGATGTGTAACTTTTAATTGGAGAGACAGTGGTGGGAGGCAGAAGAGGAAGAAGGAATGATCCCAGTGGATAGACAGGCGGTGCCGGCTGCCAGATGGACAACCTGAGTTTGCCGGAGTGCACACCGTTGCATTCTCTGGCCGATGTGTTTTATTTTTCCAGAAAGCTTATTGGAGTGGCATAGTTTGATCCCAAACAGGCCTAATGGACTGGCTACTGAAACTACTCATTCCTTTTTATTTTAATCGAATAACATGGTCCCTTATGCACATCGGGTCACTGACTTTGGAAACAGATCATTTTTACTCATGATGAAGAAAAAACAATTGATCAGCGTTATGCATCAGCCAGTATAAAGCCCAAGGTGCTGGTGACAGGATTACCGCACCTGTTGGACTGTTTTAGAGATGGCTCATGTAAATCGAACAGATATCAAGGGTTCGAATGAATCTATTGGAACAATATGAAGATATCAAAATATATGACACAATTTTATTAGTCACACTGTTACAAATCACCATGTTTATAGCTAAGTATGCAGAGTATGCATGCACAATTTCATTTTGTTAGAGGGAAGTTCCCTGGACATATGTAGTCCTTTACTTTTAAACGCTATACAAGACAAAAAAGTCTGAAACATTACAAGATGTTATGATATGCAGTTATGTGATTCAATATAATACATTTTAATATTAAAACACAAAATGACACAAGAAGTCATGTTATGATATTCTGTGATACAATCAAATGGTGCAATACCGTGCTATATGGTACAAATTTACATTATGTTACAATGTAATGTGACATGATACAACACAGTGCACAACTACATAATGTGACATGATACTGTCTGTTAAAGTGGTTATAACTGATCATACAATACCTCATACATTGCCCAAGATAAATATTTTACTACAATACAGAGATTCTGTGCAAATGTATGTATGAAAGACAATCATCTGATGTTGCATCATAATATCTGATCAAATTAAAAAGTACAAAATGTCACAGAAAGATCTAGCATTCAAAAATTGTCCTTAGCTCAACAAGTCCATAGTCTATAGTCATATATCAGTGATGAGTGTGTCAAATACAACGGGGCTTCTGTCCAGCATGCTATTATTATGCACCAGCCATACAATAAGTGCATACTTGTCTAAGTGTAACAACAACAGTGTATATGATGTGACATTTTGTCACCATACTGGATGAGAAAGTTGAAAATAAATACTTTTTTAGTGTTGATTTCTGCTTGAAATTAGAGACCCAGATATACCACTGTCGTGCTCTCAAGTCTTGTAATAATGAAGACAAATTTTCATTTTGCTGGCCCCTCGGGAACTTGAGTATGACTCAAGACTTGGTTTGAAGGTTTTATATGAGAATAAAATAGATCTTATTGTTTTAAAGCTATGAACAGAAGATTTTTACTTGAAGCCTTATCAATGCACATAGTTTATTGTAAATTTGCAGGGCCTTGGGTTGATGATTTTTTTTTTCAGTCTAGCCATGATCCTCCTGTTACATCTCTGCTTCTGTTAAATTTTGCTCTATGTTGCTATTTTAATCTGACGTTATTGGGCAGAGACAAAGCTTTGAGTTTATTTAAGAGGGTTTGGAAAGCAGATATTTTTATCTTATGACATCACCCAAGAGGTGCAGTGGTTCCCAGTCCATACGGCCTATTATTTTTCGGTTTTGGCTGTCATGTGACACTCTTACCCTCCACTTCAACCCTTTCAGCAGCTGTGTACGCTCAATGGTACGGCTTAGAGCCTTAACATTGTTTTATAATCCTGCTGCCATCCATAGGGAATAAATAAACATGTATAAAGCCATTTAGTATACCGGGCCTTCTTCCAGTTTTACCACTGTGTTGCATTTCAGGAGCTCACATTGAATATTTCTCTACAGACAGACAGAGAGCGTTTGAGGTGAGGTGTACTGTAGGTTTGTTGTTATGCTCTGTTGTAGGGTTCTTCCACAAAGTTCATCTTATTGTGAAACTGAATATAAACAAGCAGTTTTCTGCAGCTGTGGCTGTCTTTGCTTTTATTTACTTGGAATGCAAAATGTACTGTATGTATGAGCTCCCTACAAATGCGAAAAGGACAAATTCTGTGCCAGGCTACTGTGTTTCACAGAGTTGTATTGTGACAACTTCCCCAGCAGTCTAGTCATGTTTTTTTCTTGTTATTTTTTTCTTCCCCCCAAAAAATTATATCTATTGCTGGGCAGAATCTGATCTTCAGAGACAGCGTGTGGTTTGTGTGTTGGCCATCTGATAGGAAGTTATAAAGTACTGCTCTGGGACTCACTCAGAGATACCGTTGACTCTTTTTAGCCTGTTTCTGCCCTCTCCACAATGTGGTGCAGCCATACCTCATTCAGGAAGATTTGTATTCTTAATTCTCTGAACTGACCTTTTTGGGTGTTTTGTTTTTGTTAGCTTAATCATGAACCTTATCTTCTCCCAGTGGTCTCTTTCTGCTACCAGGACTTGTTTGATCTTTGAAGAATGACTCCGAAGGCTGGATTATGTTCTCCACATGAATGTGACACACTTGTATAAGACAAAAAATCAGCACAAGAGAACATATGTAGCTTTTATACTTTTGATATCTGTGGGCATCCATTCCCAAACTTCAGAGGGCAATGTGTTGCAAGCACACATATACTAGAGTGCTAAACTAGAGTAGAAGATGTTTACGTTTGTTCACACCCATTCACATTTTTTTTTCTGCCAATTCCTCTTCTTTACCCCAAAACGCTCCCACTGTTGCTCAGTGGGTTGTGAGTGGGTATGACTGTGTTACCTTCAACTAATGGCTCCTTAAATAGCAGTCTATGCCATCAGTGTGTGAATGTGGTATGGCTGGGTGAAAGAGACTGGAAGAGTAAATCACTATGAGCGGTCAGAAAGATTATAGAGCGGTATACAAGTATGAGTAACATTTTGATTTTATGCAGCTGCCATCTTTTTCCGGAAAGAAGGTTGGAGATGAGCTAAGGAATCAATGTTAGTTATGCTTTTTGAAATGACAAATAGATCATTCACTAGTACATTTCATAATGCCCTGTTGCAGTGTAATAGCTATAGATTCCAAAATAAATTGCGAAAGTTGCACTGGCATGAAAGATTCTCGTCTAGTTTAAAATATATTCCTGCACAAAGACTTCCATTGTAGCAATTCCATTCCAGCAATGTTAAGTGTCAGTGCAGCTGTGAAGCGCTTTTTTTTTTTTAGTATTATCTGTTATCATTACCTGCTAGCTCTCTGTACAATGGTTAAGTGCAGTGCATTGTAGCATCAGGCAGACATGACCCATCCACCAAGACTCAGTGTTCCCACTCTGCTGGTCACCTGGCATCATAAAGACACTACCAATCCAACTAGCTCTTCATATAGTTTAATTTCTTTCAGGTACATGTCAGTTTTCCCTGCATGTCTTTGAAAAAAGGTTGACAAAAAAATCTCATATACCAAACTGGTCGACCTCGCTATGAGCACCAAGCATGCTTTTCACATTGGAGTAGTCTACTGCTTGTACAAGTGCAAATTTCTATCAATGCCAATGTAGGCAGATGGTTCGAAAGAGAAAAAGCTGCGCCTGCTTTGAAAATGAATGCTGATGATGCAGCCCTTCACAGGAATGTGCTTCATAATCCTTTATCTCTGAGGAACATCCAAGCATAGGCTGTACCTTTTCTACAAGCGGGACCTACATCACAGATTTTATGATACATGCCAGGAAAAACAAACATGAAGGGATTATAATTTACACATTTACCTACTCGCAATAAATATTCGAGCTCATTTCCTAGCTACTAAATATAAACATTACAAAATAGACAAACGTCTATTTTGGAGGCAAAATTGCCATTTCTTAGGTTGCAAAGGAAAACAACACTGAGGCTGATTCACTTTAAAATCCAGTAGCTACCCTGACTTACATTCCTGGGTTAACTTTACTAATTTATCCACAATATGTACTTCTTACTTGCATTTAGGTAGCAACAGTTACTTGCATGGTGAAAAATGCAGAATGTTCAGCATTTTGAGTAAAGATGACTTAATATGGAGTTAAGCTCACTTGCAACAATGAGTAGCCAACACAGTCTCACCACCACTGCACATTTAAAGAAGAAGAAGAAGGAACTTAATTCCTTATCAAACCTTGTCACTGTGGGTGAGGAGGGCACACAGTGAACATGAGACCCTGCTGTAAATGGGTGACTAACACAGGTGTCACAAGCTGTCTTCGCTTTATGGCATAGACCGGCTGTTGACACTCTGTGGAGCATGAATGACAGCTCAATTTAACATTTAGACCATGATTGGCAGCTTAAGTGGGCAAATGAAAATGCCTGGTCAAATTAGAGGCTAATGCAAAACCATTCACAGGAATTTTCATGAAGAGTTCTAGAGAAGAAAATATAATTTCTTGGTATACCTAACATCCAGTCTATGCCATAGACAGCTTGACTAAGCCATGGAGTGTCAACAGTCAGTCTATACCAGGGCAAAGACAGTCTGTGTCAATAATGTAACATATCCATGTACAGCAGGGTCTCATGTGCACTGCTTGCCCTCCTCACTCATGGTCAACCCGAGTAATGGTTTTGTATCAACTACATTTATAGTTGCTTAAACTCATTTGTAAGTGAACTATACTAAAGAATCACTATTGATACCACTAGGTTCATTTTGTGGTTAATGGCTGATCAATCAAACAGAAATGAACATTAGAAGAGGGAAACAAGGTAATCCATCTGTAGTACATTGGGTTCATGTCTCACCCAGTTGAGATTCTGTTACACACGCTCACCCACTCACCATACATTATCCCCCGCATAATTACGTTGGTTAAAACCAAATTGCTAAAGATAATATGAGAGCTTCTACCATAAGTGAATCTACTGGCAAACATGAGGTCTCGCGTGTAAAAAAAACACCCTGGTTTTTCTAACGTGGGAGTCGTATTGGCAGCCTGAGGAAGTTGGATGGAGTTACATTTCTGTAAAACTCTGAAATGACTGCTGTCAAATCAACTTTGCTTTAAAAAATAAACATGTCTCACTGCCTTTTAGGTTGACTTCAACGAAATGAAAGAGGTCAGAAATAAAAGATGTTGAGCTCCTCATACAGAGCACTGCATTACCCAGTCATACCAAATATAGGAATCACAGGAACATAAAGACATCACTTTAACAGGGAATCAAAGCCAGCATCGCTCTTTACTTCATATCTGATATTATGTAAAGATGGTTTCTCAAAATTGCAAGCGAGTCCTCACCTTTGGATTGGATTTTGAAAGGACATGCTCAAATTATCACGATTGCAGTTTCAAATTTCATACCACTATAAACGTGTTCAGGAAATCGAAGGCCTAAATGTGAAATATTTAAACAGATGCCTTCCTCCTGACTCACCGCCCCTCCATCCTCTCCATCCACGTGTGTGTTTGTCTTCATTTCACGCTACATATTCACTTCCCTCCACTACTGCCTTCCCCCATACCTACTCACCCACCCAACCTCAAACCCCCCTTGACGTGGGAATTCAATTTGTACTGTATGTTTCATTTCTGCTCCGATTTAGATTTATTTCATGTCAGCTGCTTTTAATTAACTCTCTGGATATGCGACGAGAGGAGGGGGAGGCAGTGAGGAGAGAGTGAGACAGACAGAGAGATAAAAACTCCTCACATCCGCCAATGAGTTACACCGGCAATCATTTACCACTTAGACAGTAGTGCAGAAGCCCCTCGTTCGTTGCCCTGGCAACCGGTGCCTTGGTGATTGATTCCTTGCCAGTGTGGCATCGCTGCAGGGAATAGAGCGCATGAGCTTACCGTGTCCGCTACATCTTTTCTAATTAAAATGGGATTACAGAGTCATCGGCGTTGTATGTTCAAACAAATGCAAGGCTGTGAAGGAAATCAATTTCTGTAAATGTCAGGCCTGTTAAATACAACTATGGGTAAACAAATGTAAGTGAGCTCAATGCACTGACACTATATGTGAGATGGGAGGATTTGCATGTCCGGGGTCGCAGCGATTGACAGCAGCAGTGCATCCCTCAATGCAGGAGTTGGAGCTTGATTGACGCGGCGTGAATCACTTTGTGCAGCTCACATCACCAGACACAACAATTAGTGTGTTTGTCGCCGTCTGCTAATCAGAAAATATTCCTCAAATTGCAGCTTAATGTACATCTTAAATGAACAACGGTTTCTTAATGTAATTGGATTAGACGAGTCAATCATATCTGTGCAGTTTGTGCTGTTGTTTTCACTCTAGTGTGAATTAAGGGGCTAAATATTCTCCAATGCACAGAGCTGAGACTTGATTACTTCACACTTTACAGCAGCTGCCTGCACTTGTGTCACGGGGATACTGCGGCACGCCAATATTTGATTTCCGAACATAATTTACATGCATATGAAAGAGGAATTAGTGCAGTAAGGTGGAATAACAAATATACTACTTTGAAGCAGTTTTTACCAGTGCAACCATCTGTATTACATACGCTGTCTTCAACCATCTGTAAACTCCTGAAAGCTTTGAGAAATTGTCTTGGTCAGTCATCATTTTCACCCTAACTTAACCCAGACTTTTCTGTGTGGCAATTTCCATATGCATGTCAAGCAGTGAAAGATGTCACCATAGGCAGGCAAGTTGGGTTTTTTAAAATTAGGATCCTAAACAGTCCTGAAAAGTCATTTTATTTGAGATACAATGTAAATTTTGATACAGCACTCTGACTAAGACAAGTCTGACCTCAGATTTCTCATTAATCATTTTTACAACTTGCTTTCCCCCATGACAGTTCAGTCTGCAATGTCCACTGTGAGATTCTCCAAAAACTAACAGCACTACCTGTAGTTAAACAGAAAGTATTGTTTTAGTTTTTTAAGGTTAAGTTCTTTGTTCCCCGGCGTTTCTGCTGTCCCTTTCACTTTATGTATTTAAAGATGCATTGTTTGCGCATTTACAGCTTATTTCTCCTCTCACACTCAAAAAAATTAAACATTGATTTAATTAAATTTATTATGTCAACTGGTCCCATGTATTGTATTCAGTTGGTTGAAAGCAGTAATTTTAGGGTCAACTAAGTTGGGCTCAATATTATTGCTTTCAACTAACTAACTAATCTAGATGGAACCAGTTGACACAATAAATTCAATCGAAATCGTAGTTCATTTTTTGAGTGCAGTTGTTTGGGATGTTGAGGACCATTTGCCCCTTGTAGGTAGTGTAAATTATCAAATTCAGAATAATACTAACATCAAGAATCATTGAAAGTGTCATCATTACTGTTTTCATTCAGAGTATAGGAAGCATGTTTTGATACTTTTAAAACTAAACCCAAAATTAAGATCTCAAAGGAGGGTGTGTTGATATTCTCTGGGCAAAGAAAAAAATCCTGATGCCAAGCACTGAGGATTATGGCAGCCTTGTAATGCTTTGTATATGAAGTACTACTCAACTGATCACCAGCGAGAACCCTGTAAGCGAAAATAAAGACTGCATTATTCTCATTTTGGCTCTTCAGTATATCCTTTCTGCTCCTTCGCTGGCAGTTGGACAGGTTCAGTGACTCAAAGTAAAGATAAAGAGCAACTTAAGTCAACTTTGGGGTAAGAGCACCCTTCATTTTTTAACACATTTGCTGCCTTTACTTCCCTGCAGAGCCTCCAATTTACAATATTCTTCAGGATGATTGCTCACTTAAAAATCACATTCCTTTGTCTGTAATTTGGTGTTTAATGTGTCCTTGAATGTATAAACGACCTTAAGTGGCCCTTGAACTCCAGTGCATATAAGAGCAAAGGATAGAAAGCATGCACATAAATGTAAACAAAAAAAGAAGAGAGCGTGGCATCACAGAGAAGAAGAAGAAAAAGAGGCCCTGTTTTTCAGATTTCAATCACTACAGTGCAGTTAGCAGAGGTGTAACATAGAGCCTTGGGCTGGTTCCCAAGTGGAGCTCTTTGGCGCTGGCTGTGTGGGACGTGTCATTACAAGAGAGGAAATAATAGACAAGGGAGTTTATAATGTGACGCTTTTTACGTGCCTATGAAAGAGTGCCTGAAAGCCTTGGACTGAGCGCAGGAAAAAAAAAGGGAATGTTCGGTTGTAAACAATGGAAGCCATATCATCTGCTGACTGGAAAATATATTAAACCTCTCATGACGGTCTTCTGAAATGGAACACACTTCAATTTCCCCCCCTATATAGATGCGGAGAGCGTCTACCTGCACTTTCAGCAGTCCCACATAGCCCTATATATCATAGAGGTTTTTACAGGGCTCCTTGTGGGCAACAAACTACTCTCTGAAATGAAAGTGCAGTTACAGCCTTATGAAACTGAGTGCCTAGATTACACATAAATCACATTCAGTCCCGTTTTCCTATCAGTCATTACTCCTTATGGGTGCTCAGGTTATGTGAGCTTAGCAAAAATGCTAACATTTTCACATACACTGCCAGGCCAAAAAAGTTGCCTGTCACCAAATTAAAAAAAAAAAAAAAAAAAAAAAAGGTTTGCACACTAATATTTTGTTGGACTTCCTTAAGCTTTGATGGGGCATTGCTCCCATAAGCTTCTGCAATATTAGAAGATTTATTTCCATCCAGTGTTGTATTAATTGTTCACCAAGATCTTGTATTGATGATGACAGAGTCCAACCATGGCACAAAGCCTTCTCCAGAACATCACAAAGATTCTCAATGGGGTCAAAGTCTGGACTCTGTGTTGGCCAATTCATGTGTGAAAAAGATGTCTCATGCTCCCTGAACCACTCTTACACAATTTGTGCCCGATGAATTCTGGCATTGTCATCTTGGAAATGTGGCATCAGGGAAGAAAAAAACCCTTTGGAGGAATAACCTGGTCATTCAGTACATTCAGGTAGTCAGCTGACCTCATTCTTTGGGAACATGCTGGTGCTGAACCCAGACCTGAGCAACTGCAGCAACCCCAGATCACAGCATTGCCCCCACAGGCTTGTACAGTAGGCACTTGGCCTGATGGGTGCATCACTTCACCTGCCTCTCTTCTTACCCTGATGCACCCATCACTCTGGAACAGGGTAAATCAAGATTCATCAGACCATATGACCATCTTTCATACCCCCAGAGTCTAATCTTTATTCTCCCTACCAAACTGAAGCCTTTTTTCTGATTAGCTTTACTGTTTGGTGGTTTTCTTAAGGCTACACAGCTGCTCAGTCCCAATCCCTTGAGTCCCCTTTGCATTATATGTGTGGAAATGCTCTTACTTTCACAGTTAAACATACTCCTGAGTTCTACACTTGTTTTCTTTGATTTCATTTGGACAAACATTTAAGTGATTGCATTGATTAAATCTCTTCCATGAGAGTGTTCCTGACAGAATTATCATTGTACCATCAAAATTGAAATAATCTTTAAAATGGAGTCATATATCTGTGATTTATTTCTACTGATAACCTCAGATATATTTTCCATAGATGCTAATGAAAGCTGAACTTGTATCAATGAGAAAGATGAACACAGTTGTCTTCTTTGATCCACTTTCACTTCATGTCGATTACAAAAATAGAAATGTTTGCATCCTCAGTGTAGCCATGTCTGCCGTTTGCATAACCCTGAGCCAGGATTACAGGAATGAGAGTCTGAATTCTCTAAGCAGCTCAACTGACTGAAGAATCACCACAATGTACCCTCTTTTCTTTTTCCCTTTTTCTCCTTTTTTGGGTTTGTGTGTTAAAAATCACACATACGTGTGCGCGAACAGCGTCGGGATCGCTCTCCTCTTGAGCGGTGAAGAAAACCATCTGGGGTTGTGTTTGTGTTAAGCAAAGTGCAACAGTTTTTCCTTCTTCCTCATTCACACCGGTGCCTGGCATCATGTGGGGACGAATGTGGAAAATCTAATTCTAGACCTTGTTGATAGAAAATAGCGGGTCACACTGTTTGGCATGTGGCGCTCACAAACCCCAGTGCAGGCAATGGTGCTAATAGATCATTGCCAGCTTAATGGAAGGTGACATTTAGTTGCAGAGCCAGTGAGTTTTTATTTAAAATACAACTTTAGTATTCATTTCCTGTTTCAGCTGGAAGCATAAATGATCTGCAGTCATCAAAAATGTATTTATTTGTCTAAAAATACTTCTTAAACTACACCTGTCTCTCAGAACAACATCTTTACTAAAAATCAGAAACAAAACAGTCCAGCACATGAAAAAAAGTCTCCTGCCTCCTCTCATGAACTTTCCACTTCTCCAATTGCAACAATTTGCGTGTCTCTTGCTTCCTCACACACATAACTCCTCTCACAGACTCACACACACGCACACTCATCATAACCATTCGCTGTGGACTCCCCTCCCTTCGCCTCCCACTCGTCCTGCTGATTGGAGTTGTCAGGAGTCAGAGGGTCGCGGAGGAAGATGTCAATAGGCCTCATTCACAGACTCACACATGTGCACACAGTCATACAAGAGGAAAACACACACGAGGAAGCGTGTAAAGAAGTGAAACAGACAAAATGAGACACAGACAGTGAAACAGGCCTGTCTTAAGTGTTTATAAATACACCCCGCATCACCCAATCACATCAGCAGCTGCATATCATCTCTCACACACGCACAGCTGCAACAGCATCACCGAAGAGCATCAAATTTATATTCATTATTCACCAGTCAGCTGCCTTGATTTCAGTGATTGGATATACCCTCTACCACCTCCTGCCTCCCTCGGTCCCATGGGAAGGCTCAGTGTCTCCTTTTTTGCTCACTGAGTTGATAGCTGTGTGAGTGTGAGTGTATGTGTGAAAGTTTTGGGGACACAGGAAAGGGAAGTTGTGTACTGGATGCACAAAACCAAACGTAGCACAAAAGGTGAAGCAATTTGTGCTTTACAGATTATTTCTTTGTTAAAATCATACATCTAAGCAGTAAATTTTATACCTTTGTAAAGCCTGTTTATTTACCTTTTTAATGGTTTTAAAAAGTGGTAGAGCTCAGTATTTTTGGCTAAATCTTCTTTGCCAATGCCAAACAGCTGACTTTGGACAGTGAAACTAAAACACTGAACGCTCTCTGAAATGTTCTCTCTAAAATGCTCTCTGAACTTTCAAATGTGGCAAATCAACAGAGATATTTGATAGCCTGGTGTGCTTCCGATTTTTGTCGTCAGAGGTTTGAAATGCATCATGGGTAACTTAGTAATATACTACAGTGTGAATGGTTGCCATTCTTGTCATACTTCTAGTATGTAGTAAACAGTATTTACACATTTAGTATGCAGTATGTAGTATGTTAGTATGCCATTTCGGACACAGTCCATGTCTATATACACACTAAACATTATGGGTCCCACATATGCTTATTGTACATAAACGTAATTGAAAGGCTCAACATGGTATTCCTTACAATATAAATATGACGCATGCACTTATTGCAATGACAATACTGAAATGATATGTTGTGCAGCCCTACTAAAAATGATTACTTTTCTTTCACAGAAACAACAGTGGAGTCATTATATTCAACTATCTGATTCGTAACTCATTGTAAAACAATCTAAGCAGGTGTCTGAGTCACCTTCCCACTTCTCTTTGTACCTCCTCGGTCTATTACAGCTGGCTTCAGGTAACTGTTCAAACCACCAACACGCTGCGTCTCGGTAACAACATTCTCATCAGGAGCTGCAAAGCCAGGCTTGAGAAGTAAAGGAGACGTTTGACGAGACATTGGCTCAGCTATCTTTATCTCCGACCATAAACAGACACAACCACGAGCAGAAGCTCACAGGCAGTATGTGCTCAAATTGTTTTGGGCACCTGTCATCCTCTATTATAATTAGCAAGTGGATGTCTAAATAATTGCCATCAGGCTGCGGCTGCTGTATCAGTGTTGGTAGCCAGAACCTCCTGTCCCTCGCCTTTAGTTGTAGTATTATTTAAAGGGCCGGCGCGCCTTTCACAAAGCAGTGCCCCTCAGCAAAGTCTAAAGCTGTGTGTTCAGCCAGCGACAGCATCTGCAGCGCTGAAAATAATTAACTGACACAAGAGGGTTTGGTGTTGGCTTCAACATTTGTTTTGTCCACACTTGTCCCTGCAGTACACACAAACGTACACTCGTATATGTGCACGCTTTTGATCATACTTTTGACACTGCCGTGAGAGAGGGAAGTCACATGCTCGTCCCAATGGGGATTGAGGGTGGTTGTAAAAGTAAATGAGGCAGATGGGTTTGTCTGGAACAGTGGAGTGTTAAAAACAGCAAAGCTCTTTTGAGGAACGGAAACTTGAAGGGTTTGTTTCTTTTTGAGAGACTGTACTGGAAAAAAAACAGAAAGAACAACAAACAAAATCACAAAATATATCCATCTAGTGAAGACAATTTTATGAATTAACATGGTTTTTGCGCTAAAACTCGAGGTATGCTTCATGAAAGAGGACGATAATGGATGCTCGCAGCTGTTCAAAGTGTTTGCAGTGTGTTGCAGGTGCATCGTCACCATCCTCCCATTGTGTCTCTGTGTGTTTGTGTGTGTGTGTGTGTCTCAAAACCAGGCTCGTTGCTATAAAGAGCGACGCTGCGGGGCCAGTGAGAGCAATCCCGGAGTGTATCGCCAGCCGTAGCGTGACGACTTGACTCACACACTCTCCCCTCTCTTCTCTTTCCTCCTGATTAGACCGGTGCAGTAGAGATGTCACATGCACACACACAACATGCACACACACACATGCCTACATACATATATATGTATGTATGTAGCATATTCCCTTTTGCTTAGGGGAAGACCACGAGTCCATCGACCACCTCCTTCAGGGCTGGTGGAGCTGGTTAGTCAGTGCTGCTCAGTAGCGCCCTCTCTAGCTCTTAGCAATTCTTTGCCAGTCAGCACAGTCCAACAACTGCTGACATATCGCCCTCCCCCCCTCCCTCTCAGTCGTCCTACCTCTGTCACACTCCAAGGCTTCCCTTTGTTGTCATCTCACTTCACAGTCGTATGTGTGTCAGCATGTGTGCGTGTTTGTCTCTCCCCCTCGCCTTCTAGTTCTCTAATTTGTTTGACATGTCCCAAAAAGCCCCCCCTCACCCCCCATTAGGAGAGGCATTAGCATATGAGCGCTCAGAGTGCAGCGGTGTCCATAGAAATCACTTTTTGTACACAGACACACAGGACAGGGGTCTTCTGCTGGCCCTGTTTCCCAGAAATCTTGCGCTTAGCAACAAATGTCACTTCTGCTAACCACCTATTATGATCCAGGCGTAAATTTTTTCAGCCCTCTGGTTAGATGTGTTGTAAACAGATGCTGGCAAAAGAAAATACCAACGTTAAGCCAGCTGTCCTCTGAATCTTAACACAGGCATTGTTGTGTAAGTGTAGTCGCAGCTCAGCTTGTTCTGAGAGGTCTATTTTCCCCGCTGCCTGCTCAGCAAGCGCTCTCCGTGGTGCTGACTTAGACAGGGCAAACTGGTGCTGTCCATGGTGCTATCATCATAGCTCCAATTTCAGCCGGTCCTTGCTGAGCTACAGCTGACTCTGTTTGCGTATGTCTGCCCTGTTCTTTCTGCTTCCTCATCGGTTTTGCAAAACGTCATGTGCAGTGCTAACGCTGCTGGTTTAGGCCTTGCTCCCCGGTAACCACTTTACAGCAAGGAGAGCCGGTGTCTGCTTCAGCTTACAAGCTGCTAACTGCCGCTCTGGATCTGTTTCCTGAATCCTCAGGAGTTACTTTTTTATAACCAACTCATATTGCAGCAGTACAATGTGTGTCAGAAATAAAATTTGTCAATGCTCGTGCTTGCTGGCTGTATTTTTCTTTTCTGTCTAATGGAAACACTCTTCTTCTACCTTGATCAATTGAGTCTTACTTTTCTGTCACATTTACATCCTTATCTATCCACTTGCAATCCTACTTGTTCTTCTTAATTTTGGCAATAATGCCTTAATTTGGCAAGAGAGTCCAGTTAAAGCTTCTTTATGGGGTTTTTAGCTAGTTATTAACCATCTGTAAACAAAAGAGACGTCTTTGAATTAGTTACAGAAGTCAGAGACCATAAGTAACAATACTTTTATTTATTGTAGTCAGTATCTGTCACGGTTCATAAGTCTCCCACAAACTAAATACTTCACACATCTGAAAAATACTCAGTTACATTGTCTATAGCTAAAAACACAACTGTGGATCCATTTGAATCTAAATAGAAAGCAGAAATTTTATCCCACAGAAAAAAATGTATATAAAAATAAAGGAAATAGATGTTTTTTTTATGTCTAATACTTGAAGGAAAAACAAAACGTAAGAAGAATATCTCAACATTTTTGATATCCTTTTATAGGTAGCTAAGTTTTAACATTTAGGAAATATTTTTTGTTTTTTTGGAAATGATTTGGCGGCCCACTTGCACTACCTTTGTGGCCCACCAGGGGTCCACGACCCATAGTTTTGGAATCACTACACTAGGCCATACAGATGCCAGAAATATTTTATGTTCATCAGTTGAATTTTGGGATTTCTGTTTTTTTTTGTCACTTCACTTGGTTTTATTCATTAATTTGTTAATTTCATTTTTTTTTTCAGTGGGCTCCTGATTTTTAATATCTGACATATTGAACTCAGGCAGGATGTTTGAAGTGAAGAGCAGAGTTAGTGTTTGAAAGGGGCAGAAAGAAGCATGAAGGTATATGAAAGATTTTCATTCCTAAAGATTGCAAGAGGGTATTCGTCCTCTATTTTAACTTAAAACTACTGCTTGTACTCTGCAACTTTCTCCTTTTTTTGATGAGTCATGGATAGGAATGCCTGTCTAAATGCGTCAAACAGCTGGTCACCAGAGAGTCTGACTTCTGCCTGTTAAAATTCCATTTTTCTTGTTACTGTTGCCAAGTGGGGCTGGATAAATGTCTGGTGTCTTTAAATAACACAGCAGAGAGGGCAGTCTAGACCTACTCTTTGTGCGATGTGGCCTGAGATGACTTTTGATGATTTGGTGCTTAAATGAAAATTGACTGGCTGGTTGAAAGAGGCGGTTTTAAATCACATTGCCTGAATTTGCATTGAAAAGGATTTACGGTTAAGCCTTCAAACTCCGATTCGAGAGGCTTGGTGGACTGCACTGCTGCTTACTCTTCTTAAACATTCACTACATTGCTCTCTATCAGTGTTTTTAAGTTAAACTCCAACTTAACAAGCATCTTGTCTTCGAAGTGCTGGCATGACAGCTCTCCACATGAATCGCACTCCTACTCCTCCATCTCCCACATACAAACGCTTCAACACATCCCAGAGTTCACATTAGGGCGACCAGGGAGCCGTTCCAAGACAATGCATCTCGGCACTCGACAAATGAATTGGCGTGTGAGGCAGTGAGGCTCCAGTGTGTAAGAGAACACGCGCAGGTGGGGGGAACTGCTGCTGCTCTGGCAGGTTACAAAGCTTGGCAAGGGGCTGGTGTTAATTAAAGGCTCTGTTCAGCACTTTTCAAATTAGATGTGAAATGTTAAGCAGGATGAGAGAAAGGGAGGAGGGGGTTTGCTGTTAACTTGGTGCATGGTGTGACCTCTGACCTTGTATCCTTGAGACATAATTGTCCTCACCTTGAATGCTGGTTTGACAGAAGGAGCAGAGGGAGAGTCAAGAAGGGAGCTTCTCTTTCCTGTAGAATGAGCAGCTACTCTTTCCCTTTTCTTTCCATTAAGCTGTTGAGAGGCTGAAAAGATTCGCCTCTCGCCCTCGATCGTGTGTTTTGATAGCCACAGGAGAAATGTATTGGATTGCAACCGTTGGAGGGATACACCAAATTAGCCCATTTTCACTTATCAAACGTTGGGAGTCTGATTTGAGCGGCTGCCAGCTTTCTGTCTCTTATGTTGTCTGAAATAGATTTTTCCTTTCTCGGCTCCTGAAGCTAACAGCGCTTGGCACTGTACCAAGATGATCCCAGATAAAGATATTTTATGAGATGGTGCAGACGAGTGCTCTCCAGCGTGTAGCCCCAGTTATGTCGAGAGCTCTTTTTTGTCTGCTCCTACTTGTCCATCACACATTTACTCCATTTCCTGCATCTGCTTGCATTCATGTCACATGACCACTTGAGTAAGCATTCACACATCAGGCGAGTCTTTAACTCCCTTTGAAATGGTACAAATCAGTGTTTTTCAACCTAACATGCACACTCAGGCAGTAGAAAATGATAAACTTGCCACGTCAAAAAGCTTGTGTACAGAATAAATAACCCGTCATTAGTGGATCCTGACTTTTCCTGCAGCTGCACGACCACCTACGGAGCGCTCTCCCCTTAGCAGACGGTGATCATCACTTACAGAACCATCAGAAGGGAGCATTTTGATTTGTACATGAGAGTTGCATCCTTCCTGCTATTACAGTATGTTGCGAGATGACAGAGTTACCCCGGAAGGGGACCAAGTCATGAGCAGAGGAGACACAGAAGTAGGTCAGCTCCTAGGCATTTGTTACATCATACATATTCATAAACAGCACCCAGTTGTTGTGGAGTGAACTCACTCCACACAGACTGTTTATTCTGCTCATCGGGCCTCCTTCTCTCTTTAAATGTTAAACTCTGATTACGCATCGTGATGATTACATGAGCAATTGACTCTGAATGCTGCACTTACACGCATTTTACCACCATTACAGAAATAGTTGTGGCCACTTATTAACACCTCTTCATTCTAACATGACATGAACTTGATCCGATTTATAACATCAAATGTCCCACATTTAGTCTAGCAATAAAAGAAGTTAGGGAATTATGCTTTTAGAGAAAAACAATTTGAAATTTTGTAATTTTCAGTCAAAAAAGGCCTCAAATCCTCTCATGTCTGTTCAATAGATATAAAACTACAAGCTAGCAAATATGAATTGAATACTTGTCTCTGATTGGTCAGAACCCTGAAGCTACAATGAATAATAATAGTAATTGTAATAATCATAACAACAAAATTCAAAGAGTCCAGCACATTTCACCTTTCTCTATTGACAGCATCTGAAAAAGGTTAGTATCTGTCAGCACTGTTAGCTTGTTCAGTCACTTAACATTATTGGAAAGTTTTCTCTCCAAAAAATCAGAGAAAGACAAGTCCAGAGTCTCCTTGATCACTCCATCTGGGTTAAAAGTTGTATAACTACTTGCTCGCTATACGTCTTGGCATTAGACAGTTAATTGGGGTCAATAGCTTGTATGTCATAGCCTCTAAACAAGGGAATTTCAAGGGTTTATTAATGCAAATAGGTTGTAGCTAATAAGATAATGATTAAGAGTTTTTGAACTTGCAGTTTTGCTGTTATGTTAAGACAGAGCCAAGCAAGCTGATTCTCTGTTAATCTTTAGTCTGGGCTAAGGAAGGCAGTTGGTGCTGTTTGTATTGTCATACTTTGTTGACAAAACATCAATGAGTGTAAAGACACTAAATGTGTTTCGCAAAAACTAAAATTTGAACTTAAGTCTCTAATTTCCTAAAAACATTTTTACTTGTACTGTAAAATCTTGTACTAAGAGAACAATCTATTCAGTGCTATCTTTGGAAATAATATCCCTGTTTTTCTGATACAATTGAGCCTGAAATACCATGATCAAATTTATTATTTAAGGGCCTATGTCCATCCACAGCATCTTTAACCCTGTAGTGCCCACTTTTGACACGCGCTCTGAGTCCAGAACACCAAGTGTCAAACTTTAAGTTAATTTTTGGGGGTTTTTTTCAATAACACCAAGAGAGTTATGTACCACAAAAATCTACCATAAAAAAATTGCTGCTATCACAAAAATAGATATTTTGGTGAACTCAGGCCCTAACTTTGAAATACAAGTCAAAAACATCAAAAGGTTCTACTCACAATGTTGAAATGTTTATTTTCATCACAAAAGTTGGTGCTGCTTGCACAAAAATTGGCACTATGAGAACACATAGGTGCTACCACTGCAAGAAAGGGACAACTGGCACAAAAAACGTCTTTCAGTGGACACAAGCCCTTAATTTCAATTACAAGTCAAAAACACCAACACATCAATTGGTGAAACAACTTTGTCAAGCACAAAAAACAGGCACCGCTGGCACAAAAACATCTTATAGTGGACACAAGCCTTATCTTTCAACCAAAACTCCAAAATATGGATATGTCAAATTTACAGCTGTAAAATTAAGTTATTAGAAGAAAATAGAAAATATGGTGGAGCAAGATATTTTTGCCTTGATGAATTATTTGATGTTTGTCAAACAATTGTTTAAGCACTGATGCAAAGTGTTAACTATTAACTGTGTAAGCACTTAGACCTGTGTGAATGACCTTGATAACTGTCACCTCAAATACAATTTTACACACATGAAGATTTGTGCCAGATACTGCAGTGTTCTTTCGTCAAAGATGTAAGTTGTTCCAGTTAAGAATCTGGCGATCTCACGAACTGGGTTAGTTCTTTTAAGTGTTTTTTTCCAGTGTTGTTTAATCAAATAAGAAAATAAAATGGCATCTGTTCAGTGAATGGATCCATTCTTACATTCAGTGCGTCCGAGTCGTTGTGCTGCACTCGTCCTTCAGCCTCTGTGGATAAAAGGAGAGTTGCAGGAGAGTGTGGGAGAATGAATACAAACTGAGTCAGTCGCAGGGCTATGAATTGTACTGATAGTTCAAAACATGATGCTATTTCTGCCAGCCACTGTTATTCACTCAACCCTAATATAATCAGACACTCCAACACAACGATTATGCGGGGGGTGAGATTGACCTCTCCTCAACCCGCAGCAGCCTCTGCTACTGTTTCACAATAATTTCTGAGATTTGGACGGATGTGGAGGGAATCATAAGGAAAATGGAAGTGCACCGTTATGTTTTCAGTTTCATTGTTTTTAAATGTTGTGCTATTAAAGATTAAAATGCTTACCTTTGTTGAAGGTACATTGCCTCTGTATAAAGAAGGCATAATTTCCTCCTCTTGGAGGTTGTGTTTGACGCTAGCAGGTGGCTATTATTTCTCTCACCAGCCCTTGTTGACAGTATCTGAAAGGCCTCTTGTTCATTGTTACAACCTGCTGTAAACATTTCATTACTGGAATCCTCAACCTATATTTTAGCCCCTCTTGCTCTGCAGTCAGAATAGGTTCATCAAAAGAGGAGTGAAACCGGCAGAAACGAAGGAAATAGAGGTGGAGAGAGGCAGGTGAGGGTGACAGGAAGACTCTGAGGTACCCATGCTGAAAAAACTAAAGCTACAGATAAAGTCAAAATGAAACAAAGAAAAAAAAACGGATGAGGGATGGTTGTGAATAACAAGAGGTTACGAAGGGAACTACTTACATAGGAACAATTGTGGAAGCCGGAGCACGTCTTTGTTTTATAAAGCTGGCTTTAAGAGACAACAAAGCAAACACCTACATGCCTTGTAGCCAACAACATCCAGCTGGAGGTGTCGGTTTCTCAATGCGAGTACGAGGTTCAAGGGTGGTCTCGCTGAATTGCGCTCGTTCGGTTTAGCATCGCTGCAGCGATCCCTGCTTTTTTTTTTCTCGGAGCTGCAGAAAAACTGCCTTGCGTATTGATCTGTTCGCATGTAAACAGAGCATCTCCAGTCTGTAGCTTTAGGTGTGTATGCACAGGAGATTTCCAACAGAAGATTGCAACTATTTTTTTTCCCTGCCTCTGTAGTTTACAAATAGCTTCTTGATAGATTTAGTGCTAAAAAAGAAATAAAGAAGAAACATCCATCATTTGTCAGCTTAGCTTTCATTTGTTTTGCATGTGATATGTACAGTTTTTCCGCTATTGCAGAGCAACCTCCCCCTAAGCATTGCAGTAAATATTTGCTAGAGCCATTATGTTGATTAGCTTTATGTAGCATGAGTACATAAAAACAAGCCAGAGCAGCTAATTTATCCTGCCTGTTATTGTGATGCCATGACATCAAGTGACCGTATGACCGCTAATCTAATTCTCGCAGCCATTAGAGCATAAGCTTGAGGTTGATTTGGTGTACTGTACCTCAGGTTATGTCGGCCTGACTGGTGCAGAGACCACTGGAGAGGCTTCACTCGCCCTGTGTTTCCTGCTCTCGGTGCGTCTGTTCGCCTGGCTGCTCCCTCAGTCTGTCTCCCGGTACGGCTGGGCTGCTGCAAAGGGTCAGAGGTCATCCACTTGGGATTCTGCGTCTCCTTTTGTCATTGCTGATGCCTGAAGATTGGTGTGCGTGTGTGTTGCATGTGTGTCTGCGAGAGAGAAAGAGAGAGAAATAGGGCAAGGGAAGAGGAATCCAAGAGTATCAAAGCGAGGGCTGGGGAAAGCTGCGGTTTTCTGGAGGAGTTTGAGGGGATCTGGGGTGGGTTAGGGACAAATCTGCCCCTCTTGGTGCTTTAAAAATAACCATTACAGCGTGGGGAAATCACAGCTTGCCTCTCGGTCACACCACATCTGTACAAGGTTTGGCAAGAAATAGGCGCCAGGGGAATTGTGCGAGGGGTATCTTTATGGGCAACCAGCTGAGACCACATGCAAGGAACATGCTAATTGGTATTCAGGCCAGGGCTGTGACAGCTTCCCTCAGTCCTTACGGCATACACAATTCTTTTCTGTTGCCACGGCGCCAGGCACAAGCGAGAGTTTCTACAACACAGAGATGAACCTTTCCATGACCACAAATCCCAGTAAATCTCACATTCTGTCAGTACTGGACAATTAGAGTCTTCCTTTTTAGCCTTTTTTGGCTCCCATTTTCTGACTCTTCGGATTGTCAGGTCCTTTGTTCTTCTTCAACCATCAGAGAAAGACACTCCAGGAAACTTGTCTTACCTATGGAAGATTCCCATGACATTTTCCAAAGTGTTATCCTCCTTTGATAATTTATTCATTCCATGTAAACAGTGCTTTCAGGAGACAAAAATGTTTTGGTACTTCCTTGTTCACTTGTTGGCATGTGTCATCATCAAGCTCTGCTTTAGTTGGTGTCTTTATGCCACTTTGCAGTCAAGCCAACATTGCTGGTGACTTCTCATCACCAAGTGATCAAGTGTGTAATCAACACTTAAGAAATGTGTAAGTTTGTGATAATTTAATGCTACTTTCCTGGGACAATAGACAAGTGTACATGAGGTAATCTTCAAAAGAAACTGAAGGGATAGGAAAGAGCACTGACTTTAAATAATGTCGCAATCAGATTGTAGATACTTATTTCAACAAAACATTTTCCAACAATACGGCATTTTGGGTGAAGTTTTTGATCAAGCTTGGTCAAATGTCTTGGCAAAGCAACAAAACAAATGTCCAATGTGATTTAATTGTTTCACCATGATCTCCATTTTAACAAAGAACCCACTCCAACATAAGTTAAACATTAAGTTTATGCACTTGTACCAAATTAACTGTCTTTAAAGAGGGGGTATTGTGCTATTTTAGGATTTATTTTGTCCCTCTAGTGCCCCTACAGTAGCTGTACATGATTTGCAGCTCAAAGAAAGTAGTGGTGTTTTAAAAATCCACCTTTGTCTCAGACACTTTGTTTTAGCTACTGTCTCTTTAAGGCTCCCAGTTCTGTAAACCCCCTTCCCTCTGATTGGTCAGCTCCCTGAAGGCCTGTTTGAATCAGAACTTTTGGCAGACCTTGATGTTTGAGGCCCACCCCTTAAACATGTCATGAACCAGCTGGGAAACCCCTTGTGATTACGTCATCATTTCAGTCTCATGACGATCTTGTTTAACCTGTAGAACAGACTGTTAAGCCAAGTTGTAGAATATATAGCTGTAGTATGGACATGCAGCATTATTAGGTCTTATCCTTGTTAAAATATGGGAAGTACAATGTTGCCTCTCTAAAAACACTGACACAGTCGAACGTGTAATTCTTACTTTAAGCCAGCCTTTTATCTCCAAATTGAAAAATGTTACAACAGTTAAACCCTTGCAGTGCTTCTGTTATTGACCCAACTCTTCAATTTAAAACAGCCAATCACGACCAGTATAGAGTTGAAGAGCCTGCAAACAGGAAGTGTTTCACCTTGTTGCTGTGAGCAAGCTTAAAGCTGTACTATACTGTTTTACATAAACAACTGATCAAAGAACCACCATGTAACATGAAAGGAGTTGCTTGAAGTCACAAACCCAAAAAAAAGAAAAGAAGAAGAAAAAAAAACTTATCACTCTGCTGAGTGTTTCAGTATCTTTCATCTCATTGCTTTGGTTTTGTGGCCTTAAATACTCTGCTCTTTTCAACTCTGTTTGGAGCATCAGCAGGAGGCTGTTTCCAGATAAAAGCTCTGATGTACTGACTATACTCTCGGCCGACACAAAGTGACGGGTAGAGTTAGCGACTGGATATGGAGACAGGAGCACTTAGCAGTTAAAGAGCTCCAAGTTTCCACTGGGGAAACCAAAATAGAGCCAAAACTTAAGTAAACATTCACCTAGGCGCCAAACAACATTACAACATGAATACTAATGTAGCCAAGTCAAAAAATAAGCAGGTGTTTGTGAACCTGTTCGCCTTTACTCAGGTATGAGATGTAACCATTGTAACTACAGCTTGTTCTAGTGCCCCCAAGTGTCCATTAAGTTATTACAGCCTCAAATGTATAATAGATACACACATTTGATTCTTATATGAAAATGTATTCATTATGAACCCAATGCCAGTAGCGTCCTTAAAAAACATCATTGTGTTGCATCATCTGTCTTATGACAACACTTATAAAGCATTTGGGAACTTGGTAAGGAGTTTCTGGGAAATGAAAGTGAATTGTTTGTTCTTGCCTGATATGTTATCTTACCTGCTTAATGGTTTGGTATCTGATTTTTTTGTGTCATGATGCATCTTGCATTCAGTTAAGCACTGGGACTGTTTGGTGGTTTGTCATGTTTTCCTGAAAAAGGCATCGTCTTTTTGACATGATATGTTACTCCAAAATATGCAGTATATTCAGCATCTGTTGCTTAAAAGCCAAATGGTGTTGTGTGTTGAGTCCATGATTTCCATAAAGAACGTATTGAGTGAGTTCTGACCCAGAGAAGTTGATAGGATTTTTGATGGCGTGTAACTGTTTACAAAAAATGTTATTTTAGAAGTGATTTTGAGCCCATGCAGTGATTTCCAGTACAGAGTTATGGCTGTTGTTAATGCAATTCTGCCCTAAGACTCATTCACTAATGGTTTGGGGCCTTTCACACAGGGATTCCTCCATTGGTTCCTTATCTTATGATGATATCATGCACTTATGTCGACAAATCTCCAAACTCTTTGCATTTTGAATTTGGAAACAGTATCCTGGAACTACTGGACAGCCTCCTCACTCAGTATCTCATGGATTGGTTTACATTTGAAAGACTCAGCTTCTCTGAAAACCATTTTTATTCTCACTTCACTGTCTCCACTGTGCTGTTTCTGACCAGTTGCAAATGAATCTGTTAAGTTGAAATATATTCCTCCTGTTCTGTATTTATTTATTTTATTTACCATTGCAAAATGTGTCAAATATTTGTTGTTGTCCAATGTTTCATGACTGAGTGTCAAATTTGGACTTTTTTTTTTTGTTTACCATTTTAATGTTGTCTTCAAACACTTTGCAAACAAAGGATTTAAGCTAGTTTAATTTTTTAAAAAAGAACAAAAAAAATCTATTTTATCAACATATTACAAATAACTCCAACTCTTTTGCAGATTTTTATTTCAAACCTTTTTTAACAGCAAATATGCTCAACAATATAAACATCAGTGTAACACCCCAGTTATGCTTTTTCAGACCCGCCACATCCAATTAAAGACTGAGAGGACTGTTTCCCTGACAGTCTGACATGCTGTCATATAAGCAACATGCCAGTGTGATAAAGAGAGACAAATATATCCCCCTGCTTACGTCTGCTGCTCTCACACTCCCTCTGTCTGCTTTTACCTCTTACTCTCAGTTAGCATTGTTATTGGTGTTAAAAGTCTAATAAGCTTGCAGACTTTCTGCTGTTACCACACCTGGAAATCACTTTATTTTCCACCGTTTCTGCAGCCTTGCTCCTCTCCCATTCCTAGATATAACAGCCTACATTAAAAGCCCACTGTTTAGCAACACTCGCCTGTTGAGACACAACAACTCTGCATTGTTAATTTGTCTGACCTTTTGTTTTGTCTAGCTGCAGAGTGGGAGGCGACCAATCTGAAGAAGGTAGAAGAAGCCTACGAGACAGTCAACGCTGAAATAAGGTAAAGGATAACAAAGAAATAAAAGGAAGTGGGTGCTTCTATTGTCACGTTTTTGTGGGTGAAACCTTCACATTTTTCTTCATGTGGATCATGCATTTGCTTCTCACATTGCTACATTCTTGCAGGATGGGTGGTATACAAGCGGGCCTTAAAATAGACTCCATTCTTCTGTGCTCTGAAGCTGCACAGTAATGAATTTGCACTGTGTGATACCTAGGGCTAATTTTAATGAAGAAAAACAAACGCTATTGGTTGCCCACTGTGCACTAACGGGTAGGCCAACTCCAGCTCACTTTGAGCAGAGGAGTCTGTGCCTCAGTTTGAATTAAACAAACTTCCATGTCTTACTTCTTGAAAGACAGCATAAATTAGTCAGGCAAACACTTGACTATGTCTGCACTAATGGGAAAATGGACCCCCCTGTGACATCAAATTGGTCATTATCTTATTTTGTCATCTTAAAAATCTTTCAACCTTGGAAAAAACTTCTGTGTAACTTTAGAATTATTGAGCCATTTGATTGATTTTGTTGCACCGAGGAAATAAAACCCGAGCAGAATTGGATGGAAATTCCTATAGCATACCCCTGCTCTGTGTCAGATATTTCCATAGAGCTGGGGGCCGGCGGATAAGTAGCCGCCTTGGCCCTTAGGCCTGTCAACTGTTCATTACAGCAGGGAGAAAGGAGAGCCTGCCACAGAGATGGCAGTTTTCAAAAGGTCAAGATTTATCCCCTGAAACGAATCCCTGCGTGACAGGAAGAGAAGAAAAGGGAGATGGCATGACTTTAGTCGTTCTTTTTCTTCATTGTCCACCTTGTTTCAGCCGCTCCTGGTCAAATTACTCACTGCCATTTATGAGCATTTGAGTTACCCCTTATATCCTTCAGGCTTCAAACTTAATTAGTCAGCTGATAAATAGTATGTATTTCCTCTGAAAGTAGCATCAAATGAAAGATTGATCCAACTTAGTCTCCATATATGGGCTCGTAAAGGGTAATTTCCACCAAAATTGCTGCTGTGCCTGAAACTTCTGACCCCTACCCTGCAAGAAATTCACATGCACACACCGTTACGTAACCTGCATTGCTTCCCTGACCGACCCCCTCTGCCTCATCAACCCCAAGCGAAAAAAAAATCTACCTCCCCTAAACATTTGTTAACCCCATTAGCAAGTCCTCCCTTATGAATATGGAAATAAGGGCCCGGGCACCGTTTGAGATAGGGCTCAGTTCACTTATTTGCGATTAGCGAAGAAAAGCAGCCCTCACCAGCTCCCATAATTGGAGACACTGCATAGAAATGGGCTTTAAAGGGCCACCTCATCAGCACACTGTGGAAGAAGTCAGTTACTTAAAGCGTGGAGGAAAATAAAGCTCCACTGTCAGCACAGTTAGGAGTCATTTAGAAGTTATTAAAGCAGCTTGTATGGGGACTCAAAGTAATTGACCTACATCCAGAACTTTGAAAGAGCCTTGTTTCTCTCCAGTGAAATTAGGTGTTTTTTTTTCTTTTGCAGTGTTGTGCTCAAAACAGTATTTTGTTTTAGCGTAGATATTCTGTAAAAAGTCACCCTTTATAAAAAGATATTTACTAATAGATACACATCAATCAAAAAGCTGTGGATTTGAAAAAAAAAATCCAATTGCTTCTTGAATTTCCATTAAAATTCAAAATAATCAGGATCTTTTTCAGCAAAGAGCCCAAACAAATCTTTTAATGTACCTTACAGACTTTATAAGTTAGCTTGAAACAATAACACTTTATGTATCTGCTTGTTAATAATTCCTGATTTTAAATGAGATGATCAGCCCAAAATTGGTCATTTTTCAGTATCCATCGTTGGATTGTCCCAGGAGAACACAATTTCATTTATGTCATGTAGAACTAAAATCCCTGTGACAGCACTACACCAGCCAAGAAAAGTTAAGCACTGAAAAGCAAAATCTGTCCTTTTTCTTGCAGAAAATGTCTGGAATTTATTTTGTAGTAATGGCAGACACTGGAACTGACTTGTCAAAAAGAAAAAAAACACAAGAGGAGTGATAGAGTTAAGGGGAAAAAAAAGTTTCCTACCAGCTGTATTTATTTTGTAAAGTTTGACCACACACCCTTTTAGAAGGAACAGGACTCTTAACCTAAACTACAGCCAGCCACAAGTGGGCGATGTTCATTTTTTCCAGTCTATGGGATTCACTAAAGTTAACAGACAGGACCAATCATTGGTCTGCTCAGCGTCTCTACACTCAACAAAGCTACAAATTAAGTTTATAAACTTGAATTGTTTTCCTGTTTCAAACAAGCGTTGTGTAACTTTTAATAAATGCGTTACCTCGCCTCCTTGCATTCTGCAAAGAATGTCTTAAAGAACAAAAGTAGCGTTGAAAAAAAGATTACTCTCCATTCCCTTGCTTTCAAAGCAAATGTACATCTTGACAAGAGTCATGTCTTTACTGCAGTGGGCAGTGGTGCTCATGGGAAATGGAGTCCTTCTCATTGCAAAAACCATTTCCAGCTACAGATGTCGCGGCAATCAACGTAAAACAAATACACATCACAGAGCTATGATACAAAAAAAATAAATAAATACGATAACTTCTTCTTCAATCTAAAAACAAAAATATACTTCAAGCTTGCCTAAATCGCTAGACATAATATTCCAAAATTTAAAGCTCCTGTGACAAACTTTATGTTACTCTCTATGTTTACTGTATGGTACGTTCTGTCTCTTTGTTGATTTGGTCCTTCTCAAAGTGTTGTGATTAAAAAATCTCATCTGTCACTGATTGTTAATCTTTACTGTTAAATGTGTTTAAAAGAGGCTGTTTGAGCTTTGCATACTTTATCACCATAACTGACTCCTCCCCTGTGGTAGCAGTTTCAGACTTTTCAGAATTTATACAGGGAAGTAATCAGTCTCTTTCCTGATGGTCTTGTTGATTTTGTAGCTCATGAAAAGGCATCAATGGTAGTTTTAAGTCCCTTTCATAGCCAGTTAAAAACTTGTCACAGGAGCTTTAAGTGAGAATTAAAATCTTATGATAAGCCCCATTATAGAAAATTTCTCTTTAAAGGAAACTAATGAAGAGATGCCCATGTTTTGTTTCTACAGTGATCTCCAGAAGATGCTGGCCATTGACTACGGACCAGACTGGGAGTTCCTGTTTTTGAACAGCCAATGTTACAAGCTAAAAGTATATGAGTAAGTACTTCAACGGTTATTTTGGGGATTTTGTGATACATTCACAATCATGGGGAATTCCTTCAAAATGTGTTTCTGCATGCACATGTGGGTTTTCATCACAATAACTTCCCTTAGAGCAAAAACACATTTTCATCGTTTTGACAGACTTCTCATGAATTGTTTAAGCTCATAATAGCTATGTCTACTCCCAGTAATGGAAATCCTGGAAAGCAATTTCTTGTGTCATGTCTGTGCGCTGCTGGAAGCCATAAAAACCACCGGATGGAAAAGTACATTTCCTGAAACGGTTGCAAGGTTCTTGTGTTGGTTAAAGGTTGGCACCCATTGAATGTGGATGAACCCATCTTAAACAAATGCTATGTGAAGTAGAGAGGAACAATCACACCATTTAAAGTTGATAATTTTGAGCTTTAAGTCACCCTGGAGAACCAAGCAGCTAAATCAACTAAATTTAATCAACAGAATGAGCTTCTTTTACTCTCTGCCGCCGCATCCCTATGGCCCCTGCTGGGGTAGAATCTGTTCTCTTCAGGATTGCTTGCCAGCTGGAGCTTTAGAAGCCTGTGGGTGGTTGCAGTTTTGAAAGAAAATTATCTGAGATCTGCACTGAGATCTGCACTGCAAATACATTTTTCAGACATCCCTGGAATCAGTGGTTTTTCCCATGCCCTTGTACAGCAGTGAAATTTGTTTGCTTCTTTTGCCATTTAGGAGGCACCACTTGAAAGAGGGGGGTTGAAATTTAAAAACGCAAGCTGAGAAAAATCTATATCAGTTCTCTTAATGTATGCATAAGGTGACTGCACTGCACTCTGGTTTGCAGGATGCTTTAATGTTATGTTGAAGAAATGCAGAGCTCCCTCCTAAGATATCGATCGTCCCAGTCCTTTAGAAAGAGTAAACCTAAAGAGCTGACTCACAGGCTGTGAGGAAATAAAGTGTGGGGCTGACTAAATGTATGTAATGCAATTACAACAATGCAAGTGAACAGGGCGTCAGACAGCCCCCCCTAAAACAACGAAACATTTATTAAAAGAAGAGAAGCTAAAATGAACCCTCTTTTGCATATGTTTGTCCAATAGTACTTGAGTTCTCCAAACTTTTCAGCCTGGGGCTCCTACATTAGCTGTGCCAGTGACTAGTGGCCCCCTGCCATGTGGGTACACTAATGGGCTGATCCAAAAAACAGACTGAAAATAAAAGAAACACAAGTTAGCTGAGTGGTAGAAAATTAGATAACCTATGTTTTTTAAACCACCACCACCAATAACATCATTGTACTGGCTTTGTCACTTCTTGGGTCTTGTGCCAACAAAGATATGCACAAAACTGATCAACCATTCTCTGTTCTACCCAAATTTTATTTTTTATTTTTTAACAATAATGGATGAAATTTGCAATCGTAAATAGTTTTAATTTTAGTAGGCATTTTGCAAACACCAGTCAGGGCATGCTGATCCACACTTAGTGAAGCACACTGGGTTGAAAGGTGTTTGAGTACATTACGATTGGCCAGTGTGGCCATGCCCTTAGGGACCAATGGGTGATGCAATGTTCTCCGCATGGTCAGTGGTGGTGCTTGTTTTTCTGAGCATCTTAACGTTGGTTCAAAACCAGAGCCTCCTCTTGCCTCATCTTAGTCAGCTGCTAGCTTAATAGTAGAGCTAAAGTTAGCTTAGTTCATTACCTTGCAAGATTGGAAAGCTAACACCTGAACAATATCAAACAGCAAAATGCAGCTAGTTGTTTTTTGTGCTACTATAATAAAATAACTTTTTTTTTAAATAAAAGCAGTATGTGTATGTTATCTAATTCTGCTCCAAAAAGGCAGTTTTTTCTCAGAAACACTGGTTTCCTCTTACAGTATTGTTTTTTTTCCATTCCACAAATCCCTGAAGAGCACAATATCCACCAACATCAACTCAGTTGAAGGTCCTTTGACCTACCAGCACCCTCTCAGCAATGTACCAGCTCCCCTCCCTGCCCCTCTTTTATCCTTGCTGTTTGCCTTGAATCATGATCCTGAGGAGACGTGACATTGACAGACACATAAACCAACGGTTCTCTATAGCTCTCCCTCCCAACGCCTCGAGTGGAGCTGCACTTCTTCTCCAATAATGGAGCTGAATCACACACTCCTCTCCTTCTCCTGCTTCTTGATCAGCAGTTGAAACCATCTTACATTTGCCCTCCCTCGTGTTTAGATCTTTCACTTTTGATTAAAGTACCCACACACCCTCTTTTTTTAACTTGAGTGGAAGCCAATATTGGGGGGAAGAAAAAACGCCTGCAGCCTTAAAAGTTTGAGCTGAAACCCCGTCTGTGTGTTATATCATTTTAAGTTGTGTAATACTTGATTTAATGAAATGTATTTAGTTTTCGTGCAGGAAAAGATTCCACTGGTTACAGTAACACATGTGGAAGGATTCAGACATTTTATTGCATTATTTTCTGTCTGCATTTATATACAAATTTATTACATTTGAAAAGTTTCTTTTTGATCCTCAGGGGTGCTTACTTACATTCTTCTTTTGTCTTTGTGAAGGAGGATCTGAAGTTATTTCTCCAGCCTCGCTCCATAATGCTGTGAATCACTTCTTCAAACTGGGGCTTGCATCCTTTTTTCTCTCTGTCCAGGGAAAAAAACATATAATTACTTTGATTTCAAAGGGTAAAAAGTAGCCTTTTGTTGTCGAACACTTTCAAGCGAAAAGATTAACAGTGAGATTAGATGCGAAATGCTATATTGTGGCGCTCTGTGCTTTGCCTTCTGCTTTTCAGAGACTAAAAGCAGCTTACAGAGGGAGCTTGTTCTCCATGCATTATCATTTTATTACATGTTTTTCAGTTCTGTCACTCACAGCATTTTCTTCTCAACATTTTAAAAAGAATCAGCCATTGAAAAACATGTATAACCTCTGAAATGGCCTTCAGGGTTTTGGTGGGCCCTTATCACGAGTGGGGAATGTGAAAACTCTTGCTTTTGCCAGTGAATCTGAAATAAGCTTAGCAATTCAGTCAACACAGCCTGGCACAGCATGAAGGGAGACACCCCATAATGAGTTCTCAGAGGCGTAGTCCCTACCTACAGCAGAGTCTAATATTCCTCCCGTGGATTTGTTGACACTCCTCAAAGCAACTTAAATCGAAGGGCCGTGATTTATGCAAGACTGTCAGGTCAGATTGACTCAGCCTCCGCTCTCGTGTCATTAGAAAGTACAGCTCCTCAGTGAGTCATGCCCGCCACTGTGGTTCAGCTTTGACAGGGAGGAGACGCTTCCAACTGTCTGCAGAGCGTCACATGGCCTTAGCGGTGCATGGGGTTCTTCTAGGGAAGAAAGAGACTCCATCAGGATAGCCTGGAGGGAGCTGTTTCAAATTGGATATAAACCATAGCAAGGCGGGTGCTGTGGAGTCCTAGATGTGTCTGCTGGCTGTCAGGAGGATAAGAGAAGTGAAGAGCCATATATGTGTTGGATTTCATGAGGGGTTTTGTCATGAATACCTTCTAATGTAAATAGGGTTTGACGTATCACAGGGACCTAAAGACATGTACGTTGTTTGCTGTCTGATAGTGCATGGAAAATACTTGTCAGACAGTCGTTTATTTGAAAATGCTCAGGGGAAGAATGTTTTTCGTGATCCTGTGAAGATGACGAGCTACAGACTTCATTCCTTTGCCTGCCAGAGGCCAAGATATAAGCCTTACATGTTGCATATTTTTCAATGAAATTATTTAATCGAGCCAACATTCGAAGAAACAAACAGGAGTTACAACCTGTTGGTCTTTGCCAAATGGCATACACCAGCAATGGGAGGTCTACATCAACTTATCTAAATCCACCTAAAAGGAAAAGTACCATGACTAGAGCTTTCTGCTAGAGCAAAGAAGCTCTCCACTTAGATTCATGGCAATGCATGTTTGTCGATGACATCATTCTTGTTATTTTACTGTACTCAAGATAAAAAACAATATGGCACCAAAAGCCAGCTATGAACAACTGTTGCTTCCAAAATCAATGTTGGCTTTTTTTTTTTTTTTGCCCAAAAGTCAAAATTTTGTCCTTTTATCTCAAAATTTTGACCTTATATCTTGAATTTTTGACTTTTTTTATCTCTAAATGTTTATGTTTCATCTCAAAATTTTGAGTTTTTATATCAAAATTTGGCTCAACATAGACAAAAAAAAAATCTGGGTTTTCATTATTTTTAACTGGCAGAAATGGGCTTCCATAATGATGACTCTCCACATTCTTTAAAAAAAAAAAAAAAATCAATAAATTAATTGTGTAGTATTCGTGCATTTATTTTGTGCAGAGTTGGGTCATAAAGGGCTTTATTTCCGTTTTTGCCAAAAAGTCAAAATTTTGACCTTATATCATGAATTTTTGACTTTTTATCTCTAAATGTTTACTTTTCATCTCAAAATTTTGAGTTTTTATATCAAGATTTTGGCTCAACATAGGCAAAAAGAAAAATCTGGGTTTTCATTATTTTTAACTGGCAGAAATGGGTTTCCATAATAATGCCTCTCAACATTCTTAAAAAAATGAAATTAATTAATTAATTATTAATTGTGTAGTAGTCCTGTATTTATATTGTGCAGAATTGGGTCATAATAGGCTTTGTTTGAGGACATGGATGCCCCCCAAAAACTCACTGTGTCATACATTGGTGTCACATATATTCCAGGTTTTACGGTAGTTATGACACAGTTTCAATCACTTTCTTTTTCTTTTCATGGTTCATTGATATACATGCCTTTTTGCACCCATTTCTTCCCCAGGGTTGAAATGGTTAAGCTTCAGAAAAGCTTTACGTTATGTGGAAAATTACTTCACCATGCTCGTTCAGTCATTTAATTTTAAAACGTAGTTGAATGTACAGACACACCCACTCAAACGACATGGAAATCCCATTTATCCTGATTCAACACGGGGACATTAAGACACAGGGGTTGGCTGAACTATGATTTGAATGTTGTTAAAATTAGTGGTTGTGCTGCTGTGGCTGTTTATGCAGATCCATGCCTCAGAGCAAGAGCACTTAGTCACACCCACTAGCTCTCAAACGATGATAGATGTGGCACAGACACTGTTGTTGAATTAAAGCATGAAATTTAGCATTACTCTAAATGAGCTTCTCACGCAATTAATTAACTTCAAAAGGTCACATTTGGTCGTTTGTGGGCAACAGAAGAGGCTGAATGATTGCCTTTCCTCCCAATATTGTCAAAGAAAATTTAACATTTTCAGAAAGAAAGTCAGCTAATGTTCTCTTTAATCTCATTGTCAACCAATCTCAAGTTAGGCTGAAAACTGAGAATTCAAAGAAATGCCTCTATATTCTTCTGGTGGATGTTTTTGCTTCGAAGTGAGACTCAAATCAGTTTCTTTACCTGAATTAAGTGAGATCTGTCTTGAGGCAAAACATGAATAAAACTGTTGCAAACTTTTTTACCCCAAATTAAATCAACACAGCTCTGTTTTCACTCTAATGAGCTCCATTCCTGCTAATACTAAAATATTTGCATCAAATTAAGACAGAATGTGGTTCTTTTTCCTGAATTCAGTGACTCTGATTCACTGAGAGGAATAACTCCATTGTTTCAACCCATTGTTTTTCATGTAGTACAGGTAACGCCACTTTGAAGATATAATTGTGTGACTGGATGGTTTTTATTTTTTAAAGTGTGTCCCCCTACTTCCTGAGTCCCTCATTACCCACAATGTTTACAGGAAACTTATGCTTGGACAGATGCTTCTGTAGTGTTAATTTTATTCCGTCTGTGAGAGCTGGGAAGGGTCTTGTCCTTCATATCTTCACTGTGAAACACTTTGCTGTTCCAGTTGGTAGGCAGTTGTTGGTATATATTGAGTTTCATGCACTCTTTGCATCTATTTTTCTTGATTTACATCATTTCTTGTACTGTGCTGTGGCTTGTGCTGTTGTCTCGCAGTAAGGTTTGTAGTATGATGAACTGGCTGGGGCTGGACAAGTGCCTTTTTCTTTCCTTTTTAGTCCAAAAACATGTCTTTCAGGCTGATTAGTCATGCTAAATTGCCAACAGTTGGGCGTTGGCATGAAAAACGGTTGCCTGTCTGTACATGTTGACCCTGTTATTGGCTGGTGACCTGGTCAAGATGTACCTTGCCTTGAGCCCAAAGACAGCTGAAATGAAAGACTCCAGTCCCCCTCAACCCAAAAAGCAGTAAAGATAATGGAGTTTCAAGTAGCAGGCAAAGTCAAACTGGAAGGTTATGAGTTTAAATTTTGCCCTTTTTGATAAATGTTGACCTCTTCAGGGTGTACCACGCCTTGCGCCCAAGGGTAGTTGGGATAGACTTCAAGGAGAAGATAATGCATGGATACATCACTTTCCCTGAACTTAAAATACCTTTATTTTGGTGGGATAACAAGCCTTCATCTCTGCGTCCTCTGCCCAAGACGTTTGACTTTTGTTGCCCCACTGGTCTGCTGTTGACTCCTCCACCTGTAGCTGACACTGCAAGGTGCGCTGTCTCAGATATGACTTTCTGAGCTTCAGGTATTGGCTACTGCTGATAAAAACCTATTTCCCCCATGAAAACACAACTTTTTTTCTACCTTTGGCTAACATTCTTCTCTAAAACCAGTGTGTAATGCAAGCTTCATACAAAAACTCAAAGATTCTTAGCCAACCCCCTGCTGTGTGTTCCTGACTGTCTATTGCCTGTATAAACTTGTTACATTCCCCAGCCTTTCTAATAACTTCTTTCTTGGAGGCCATGGTGAAGAGCTCAGTCAGTTTATCCTCCTGTTGACTCACTGCCTCCCTCGACCAGTAGTGATTCAACAAAGCCCTTGGCTTTCAAGATGCTGCTCTCTTCCTGTAAGCAACCGAAAGCAAGCCGAGATTCGGCCCATTCCACAGCAGGGGCGACCATCTGAGGTAGCAGGAGTTTTTCCGTCCGTCCGGTAGACCTGTGGGCTGTCAGCGAGTGTGTATGTGTGTGTGTGTCTGTTGGGGTCATTAAATCATCACATCTCATCAGTCTTTGTTACGCTGCCAGAGGAGTGGGCAGTGAGCAGAGGATCTGTGGGTTTGTTGTGTTTAAACAGTCTGGGTCACTTTTCAGAGTTGTTTCTTTTTTTTTTTTTTTTTTGCCTGTTTATCCCAGATTGTTTCTGCACACCAGGACTTCCTGTTTTTAATTCGGAGGGAGATCATTTAGAGCCAAGCTCATCATCTTTATTGCTGTCATTATTTTCCTGCTGTACCAGCTCAAGTTGTGTTTTCTTTTGCTTGCGACTGCACAAACAACGCCTCGGTCATGGGGAACATAATCTTCCAAAATGACAAACTTCCCCACTGGACTCACTGATGGCAATATAAAATGCTTGCATAAAACAACTAAATATGTTGTAATACCTGTTTCATACCAATCCTCTCCTAAAGAAAAGACCCCTTTAAGCTAAGGGTCTTGGAGGCAGTTCACATGACAAAGGTTTTAGGGTAAACTTCATTGTTGTTGCATTTTGGCTCCTCATTCATGCAAAAAGCAGAATTTTAGCTGACCCAAAACACAAACATTTGATAACAGTCTCCAAAGTGGGATGTATCAAAAACGCCATTTCAACGTTGCTGTGAAAACAGTAAGCCAGCATTTTCAGTGGAAATTCTGACATCAGGCTCAGCTTTGTGTGTGTGCATCAAACCTTCACGGCACTATGCGCGAACCGAACAACTACACTAAAAATAGCGACCTGCCGTGTTGTGCTTGTGGTGCTGAATCTACTAACTGCCTTTAAACAAAATGTGCATCTATTGCACCATTTCTGCAACCAGCAAAGAAGTTTTCAATACAAACCCCAGATGATTGGCTCACTTTTAGTTCTGCCTACAAACCATTGTCATGTATACACCTGCTACAGCTATAGTGCCATCCACAGGCCTGGCGTGCATACTGCAGCCTTCTAGGTCCCTGGACATTTCCATGTAAATGTAATTTTTATGCTTTTTTTTTGCATTTTGAGTGAAACGCCATGAAACTTTGTTACGTGAACGGGGCCTCAGACTCATGCCACTTAATACAGATCTTAAGCACTTCCACCACCTTCATGACCTTAGGTCCACTGTTGGGATTGAGGGAGCAAAATCTGATTTCAGAGTTGACCCTGAACACAGCAGACCCAAGTGGAAAAAACCAAACACTCTGTAAGCTGTCAACATCCTTAAAAATGTTGTCAAAGCCAAATGTCTCCTGTTTAAAGGCCAAAAGAAAGTTTGATGTTGAGCACAGAGTATTTGAGGAAGAGTTGGAGAATGGTAACTGATGTGGAGTTTAAGGGGAAATTTACACGTTTCATTAGCAAAGAGAAAGTTCCTGTTCTTCAAGAGTATAACCTCGAGTGACAAGGGAGATAAGCGGACACAATGAGCTGCAAAGCTGAAGAAAGAGCTGTCGACATAACAAAATGAACCCCTGGGAGCAAGTGAGGAGACAAATAAAAGAATAGGCCCAGATTTAGTGATGTCCATCTTCAAGCCATACTGACGGTTTCAGCTACCTCCTCTCCCAGAGCTAATGTGAGAGGAAGCGCTCTCAGGTGTCTGGCAGCCAGCATGTAGCAAAAAAAGGCCAAATATGACAGTAGAATAATTCATCCTGAGAAGTGCAGTCGTTTATACATTTGACCATAAGGTAATTTGAGTTTTAGACCCCTGCTTTAAGCTTTCCTTTCCTCTGGACGACTCCCAGTAAACACTTTTTTGTCCCCTTTTGGGAGCCTATATCCTAAAGTACCTATAAGGTACTTTATTTGATCTGTCATAGAAGTTTACTCACTTATTGCATTTTTAATTGGTGTAAAAATCTCAACATTTTAAACTGAATTTCCTCAGCAAGTTGGACTGACCCTAAATTGACTTTGAAAACACCCATTTGTTTAACAGAAACACCTTAGAGAGGGCTCAACATTACCTAAAAATATAAAACCCATCTACAGTCACTTCCTGTGTGTAATAGTATTTGTATTATATTTCCTCTTCCTGCTGAGTCTCATCAATGTTTCCTGCTGTGAAAAGCTGAAGTTCCTGGTGAGATTAACAGTGTTTATCTGATTTGATTAGATTTAATAAGATCAAATTTACTAGCTGTAGTGAAAGCCTAAGATATAATTCATTCAGTTATACTACCTTCTTTTAAGCTTCCAACATTGGGTTTTGTTATCTGCTTATTTCAACCATGAGATTCAACAAAGTGGATTGTACACAATATTTTTTACAGTGCAATTATTGGGGTTAACACATTTAAAGGAGCTGTGAAGCTCAGTGTTGATGTTATTTGCTGGAGCGTTTACTATAGCGTTTGCTTAGCGCATTTAGTTTTAATCTCCTCACCAATAACTGTACCTACAAAAATAGGAATGAGCCTATGAGTGCGTTCAACACCTTTAACTTACCTGTGTAAGTGTCAATGTTTTGGTGCAAATTAGAGCACATTACTGAAATGGATCACTCCCATCAAGTCCTCTTCTTCACCAAAACACCTGTAATGAGAATGATATTTCAGAACGAGAGGCGGTACATCTTAACTTCTCACCCTGCTGTTCAAATGTTCGACACACGGAGACAGAAATACGACTGTAATAGGATGTAATTCCCCGTCTGAAAATTGTTCTTCTTCAAATGTCAGAGGAGATGAAGTCACGAAAAGTGAAGTCATGTTTAGGTTTAAAAGGAGAAGTCATGGCGGTATTATCTAATTCCCCTCAGATGGGAAAATGATGAAACCCAAATTCTTGCTCCGCTATTTGACACAGCTGCAAAGCAAAGTATTTTTTACAGTCTACAAAATGTTAACAGGCTGTACTTTTTTCTGACATAATGGGCACTGCAGCAATCTGTTTGTGTCTGCTAGATTTTATTGTAGATCGCTGACAAATACTTAATGTGTGTCTATAGATGAAAAAATGTTGAGCTTTGTGATTGTTCAGTCAGGCAACAAAACGGTTGTCTAATCTGTAACCAGTATCCCCATGAACCAACCACTCTCTCTTTTCAGCCACAATGATAAAAGAAACCTAAAATCAAGTCAAGTCCAAGTTAATGACTTTTAGCTCTATTGACTAGTGACTTTTGTATTGTGTAGATGACTCGGCTCCTGTCATAAAACATTAATATATCATATCACAGAGCTCACACTAGGGCTGAATGATATGAACAAAATTACATACCTCAATTTTAATGCCAGATATCTTGATAGCGATTAGGGCTGAAAGATATATGTTACCATATCGATACCAAGACACGAAAATTCAGGATATTAATATCCCAATACCGAAGATATCAATGATGTAGATTTTCCCAACTCACCCTGCATGTAAAGCTCAGACAGTCACATGATTATTGGTGACTCTCTGTCAATGATGATGAATGACAGTGAGCTCTAATCCATCAACCCCACTTTACACATCCTGTTTTAATATCATGCTTTTATTTTTCTGAAAAATGCTTAGTTTTCACTACACCCCGAGTCATATTGTACCGTATCTGTATCTCGATATCTGACATTAATATCGAGATATGAAAATTTGTCCATATCGTTCAGCCCTAATAGCTATACGATAGAATATGACTCTGGGATTAGAGAAAACGAAGCATTTTTCAGAAAAATAAAAGCATCATAACATAATAGGATGTGGAAAGTGGGGTTAGAGCTCACTGTCGGTCATCAACATCAACAGAAAGTCACCAATAATCATGTGCTTGTCTGAGCTTAACATGCAGGGTGATCTAGGAAAATCTGCTTCATTGATTTCTTTGATATAATCAATCATGCATTATTAATATCTTGAATTTTCATATCTCGATATCGATGTATATTTCAGCCCTAGTTCATACCACAGGGGGATAACACAGAATAAGTTATGAGACTTTGATACTGCTTTGTCGAAAACATCCACAACTACATACATAATTCCTGTATTTGTTAATGTTACACATCAACCACTGTGCCAAAAGTATACGGACACCTGCTCCCAAAACCTTGTTCTTATCCAAATCTCACAGCCAGATGCTCTAGTTCAAAGCTCATTCTAAAATCACAGGGATTAGTATGCTGCTATAACAGCCTCAACTCCACCAGGAAGGCTTTCCATGAGCTTATGGAGCCTGGCTGCGGGCATTTGCTCCAATTCAGCGCCAAGAGCATTAGTGAGGTCAGGCGATAAGGCCGGGCTCTCTGCTCGTATTCAAATTCATCCCAAAGGTGATGAATGGGGTGAAGGCCAAAGCTTTGTGAAGGCCATTCAAATTCTTACACAGCGACCTCGGCAACTATTTTTTCTGATTCTCTAAAATTAAAATCGCGCTCTTGTCTAATAGAACAATCCTTTTAATTCAAACTAAAAGAGGCGAGTTAATGGGGTGCAGTATTTGCTTTAACACCAGTCTGAAGGGAAGCAAAATGAGAAAGGTATGATTCTTGCAGTTAACCTTATTCAGCCTTAACTTTCTCTATTCGAAAACACCCTTTTCAAAGTTCTTTACACCATGTTAATGGATCCTGTGAGTGGTAAAAGTGACACTCAAAGTTGGAGCTATTTTATTTAACATCTCTTTAAAAAAAACTCCTGATCGTGTGAGAGAGACACCTCTAAAGAGAGCCGGAGTGTCGTGAGAACAGATGTTTCACAGTCACTCTTTTAAGTTTCAAAGCCTCTGATTCTTCGCTCAGTTCTTCTCCACTTTAATGTGGGAACTTTTAATTATCACCCTGAGTTATCTTGAAGTAGCTTTGCTCACACGTTTCGGTGTTAGGAGCAGTTTATTTACACCTTTGCGTGGGGAAAAGTGCAAAACATTATTTTGAGCCAACTTGCTTCACACCTTCATTTGATTCTTTACATTATGCTTTATATATATTACTGATAATTATAGGGAAGGTTGTCAGAGAGAATATAGACCCTTATTATTCTCTGTAACTTAACTCAAATTTGCAACAAAACAGAAATAGGTGGTCCTACCTCAAGTTTAGAAGTTAAGAGTCACGTTTTCTCGCATCAATTTACCGAATCTCAATAGTTTAAAAATGATCATTGTTTCAGTGCACAAAAAAGTTAACTTTTGCATTCAACTAACCATGAGAGCATCTTGGGTCTCTGACATCCACCTTTGTTAGTTAAAAATAGTAATAATTTAGCTGAAAGCGGGAAAGTGTTGCTGTGGCATAGAGGTGAAATATAAAGCTATGATCTAATTAGCGAAGCATAACCTAGTAAGCTACAGTTACTCCCCAGAGGATCAATGTAGTTACTCATTTTTGATATTTTTACATAAGAAAAACAGCAGTCATGTGTTGCAGTAGTTAGCTACAGCTACTCCACACCACAAAGGTTGCTGGTTTGAACCTATAAGAGAAGTGGGATTGCCTGTTCTCTTTGTGGGTACTCTTGCTTCCTCCAATCTAAAATCATACTTGTCAAGTTGATCTTCTATTTCACACTACTTTCTTTGTTCAAGATAAATTTTTACCAGATACAACAAGGTAATGGAAGTAACTAAGTTCTTAAGCTCACTACATTTCGTGCTTCTCACAGCTTGGTGCTCTGAGACATGTCAGTACTGTGTAATGTTAGTGAATCCTGGTCATGTCCTGCCAGTGCTCCTCTATTAAGCAGAGCAAACATTACCTGGCTTTTCGTTCTATTGATAACAGAATGACTGCTGCAATTGGGTTGGAATGGACATTATCACAAACAGCTTAAACCTCGTTTTAGCCTTTAGCCCATGTTTTATCACTCTTCTGTTTAGCCTTCTTCTGCTCTTCTGCCACTTTTCTGTCAGATATTTCGACTCCTGTTTCCATTACTATTACTAAATAAATCACAGGCATTGTGTTCAGCAGAGAAACACAGATCTCTCTTCTGACTGCTAAACTTTGTTAGCCCGTGTGGCGTTGTCATAGAGACTTTGACATGCTAAATCAATCTGCTCCAGTCTGACCAGATCGGGAAGCTAGGAATAATCGATCAATCAAATTTAGTTGGTATAGCCCTTTACAATAACCAAAAAGGTAACAAAAGGGCTTTACAACGAGGCCATAAAACAGTACATAAAAGCAAACAGAGTCTTTAGATTATGGAAAGTGCTACAGTGCTGCAGGTGACTAAAAGCCTTTCAAAAGTAAATAAAATAGAACAACAGATAAATAAAATGTGTGCATGTAGGAAAACAGGACTGCCCTATTCAGAACCAAATGCTAACCTAAGAAACAATAAGCATTTAGACATAACCTGTTTTATCACTGACAATCTCATTTTTAATTGTGGCTCATTAGGTCTATAGCTAGAGAGCAGGCTTTTTCAAAATCGCTTAAAAAGTCCTCACAGTCCCTTTAGGAATTTAAATGTGTCTTATCTCTTGAGGTAAACAGGACTTCATTTGAAGGCACTGTGAGCCTAAGACCTCATGTCCTACCACTCTATTCATTCATAGTGTAGATATGTGTTGTATGAGCTTAAAATACACCAGCTAACATATTTTGCACACAAGGATAGAAATGAACACTTTAAGCGAATATGTGCTCTGTACAACTGAGAGACCCTAAAAGACCAGCTGTTGTCCTCGCCTGCCTCTCATATCCTCCAGTGGCCTCAGGCTTTACCTTTTCAGAGAGGAAAATAGCAGCCATACTAATGTAACATCTTGAGAGAAAGCAGTGAGAATGCAGCTTTAAATGATCTGCCAGAGGCTATTTGCATCATTGCCCTTACTGATGGCTCTAAAAACTAAATTGGCCTCAAGTTTGGCTCATTTTTTTCCCCTCTCTCTTTTTTTTGCATTTAAATTGAAGCATCATTTTGAGCCAGGGAGGCTCTCTCGCTCTGTTTTGTTTTATCTTTCTGGGTAATTTATGTGAGAAATAGGTCTCGGCTGTGCATTCACCTTCTCTCTTCATGTTGTTTTACCCAAGTGGAGCGTAATAAGATAAGAAAACCTGAAAATATATATATCTTTCTTATGCATTGAGGCTCAGCGCTGCATGGAGAATTTCAAGGCCAGAATATGATAAGCTGTCAGGGAAAGCGAACTTCAATCAGACTCGTAGTAAAGACACTGTACAGCCTTCTGCCCAGACTTGCATTCGTGGCCGGCCAAGTGGAAAATGAAGGTAAACTGAAAAATGGCATACACTGAGAATGTCTTCTTTTAAAGTGGCTCTGAAAGGATGAACTTATATTATCAAGTAAAAGAGTTGCACTGACCTGATCTTACAAGGACTATATGGCTATTTTTTATATTCTATAATTCCTAGAAACCAAGTAATCTTTGCACTGCTGGGTTCTTTACTCAGATTCTATTCCATAATTACACATTAGGCTCAATAAGCTGAACATTTGAAAAGTGTTACTCTCATAACAGCTGTACTTTTATGCTTTTAATGGGGGAGAAACACTGCAGAACTTTTTCCCCCTTAAGACATAAATCAAAGTGTCTCACTCCCACCTTCATGTTTCACAGTAGGTGCTCTTATATTAGATGCACTCTCTGGAAAAGAGCAAAAATAAAACTAGAGGAGGCAAGTGCTCTCCAGAAATAATACAATTCCTCTGTTTTAATTCTAACATTAATTCAAGAATTTAAGACAAAATGCTAACCAGTACATTATCTAAGAAAAAGTAAAGCAAACGCTTGAGTAGATTAAGTGTTGAAATCAATCAAAGATCATTCCAACCTCACACCAAACTAACAACACAGCAGCTGAATCAGAAAAGTATCAGCCAAAAACAAGCACTATAAAACATGTTGTAGTATTACCAGCTCTGCATTTTTGCAAGTTGAAAAACTCATCTCATCAGCACTTATCTGAGTGTAGTCCTGGGAATGCCCTTTACCAGGTGCACATTTTATTCTTAGCCATAATATAAAAAAAAGTAAGAGAAAGAAAAGACACTCAAGGCTGTACTTTAGACCTGCTGTCAGGTCTGTAGTTGGGTCTGAAAGTTAAGACTTCACTCTCGTTGAGATTTAACAAGGTATCACCATCAGCTATTGAGACAACCTTCGCAAAGAACTCTTAAAGACCTATACATAGAAAAGGTTCTTGTGATTGTGGTAGGGTGGGGTTTTTAATCAATAGATTTTGTAAATTTACCAGCAATGCCACCTGGAGACTTTCACCCCAGGAACTAAACCTAAGGACTACAAAATTATTTTTAAAATAAGGTCACAGGTGAGAACTGGAAGAGGCAAAGGTGGAGTTCAAACAAGTTTAAAATGTTTATTAATTAAAAAAAAAAAGATGAAACTTAAATCTAACTTCATGAAACTTAACCAAGGAGGGAGAAAGAAAGGGATACAGTTAAACCAGGGGTGTCAAAACTTTTCTCCAAAAGGGCCATGTTGGAAACTGTGAAAATGACCAAGGGCTCTTATGAATATGTTTACTAACAGGTCTCTTACAGCAGGTCTCAGCTGCCTTTTATTACCTAACCTGCCTGACAACCTGCCACATGATAGAAGAGTACAGTGCATCGATTGAGACCACAGAAATGGTTGGAAATTTTCAGTCACCCTTGGTTTTTGCAATTTTTTCTCTGTTTTATATGACCAGATAAGGAGACATTTCACTTTTTTGCTGTTTTGAAATGTTAATGGATCAGGGTGTGGCACAAGTGCTGTTTTTCTGCAAGGGGCATTAGCTTGTCTAAGGTGTTACTTGATTATATGACAACTTCACATGGCACCTGATGAGATCAGCTAAAATATAAGTCACATTAACCTTGCTCCCATTTTAATGATAGGAAAGAGGAGAGAAGGTGATGAGAGAAGTTAACAAAAGAAGATAACAGGTTTTCCTTGATATTTTGTCTCAGTGCCATTGTTTTTTTATGCCCTCATCCAAAATAGATCAAGCTTATAAATTTCCTCCAATGTTTAATTATTCCTGTAGATAAGAATAAACATGTAGTTGGATCTTACAAGATGTTTAATGGATTCCAGTTTGAGGAAGATCATCATGAAAAAGACTTATATCAAGTTGTGGAGCGATAATTTTTTTTACATTCACTGCACTTGCTTTTCTAACCAGAGGAAAAACATCAGCAAGAAATTAGTTTCCTCTGTATATTCAATTTATTTATTTTTCCATTCTGGCTAGGCAGACGATATTTGTCACCAGTGCATTTTCCTTTGTATCTGTGTGAATGTGAATGTGACTGTTACCGGCTTTTAATTTAAAAACATCTTGTGTGTGGCATGAAAAAGGTGCGAAAGCAATTAATTTTTATCTCTCACAATTACTCATAGCTCAGCAGAGGGAGACGCTCATTAATTTTGGAGATTCAGTGCTATGTTTCAAGGGTGTGTTTTTCAGATTTGTCTCACCAACAATAACATCATTTCCTTTTACGTCCAGTATTACAAGTCCTAACCTTGTTATCTTCTCTAGTTTAAAGCACTTGAAGTGAATGAATCAGAGTGTTACCTTAACTTTAATATTGAAAAAAAAGACAACAGTGCAGTTTTTCACTTAAGCACGAGAATACCAACAACATGGAAATGACTGCAAGGAAAACAATTAAGAGTAGTATCTGTTATGTCGTAACCTGTTATTAAAACACATTCTCATTGTGACCCTTGGTTTCTTCAAGCAGCGTTAACCCCATTTGAAGTTTGCTGCAAAACAATTAACCATGCCTCATTAATATTGCAGAGTGACCTTTAACCTCTGGCGTGTGAACTGAATATACACATTGTTACCTGTAAATCAATTAGCTGGTGTTGCTGTTAATGCAGTTTGTTGTCACCCACAGTGAACTCCGCCCACACCGTCGTATAGCAGTCTACAGGGAGTTTGACTTAATTGCTGTCTATCTGTGAATCCCAGTAGACTGAAAAATAGGTGCTTTCGGGTTTTTTTCTTCACGTTCTCCTGCTTGTCTCAGAAGCCTGATCTAGCTGAATCCATCTGATGTCACCTGACAAAACAAAAAGTCAGAAATGCTGATTACATGGGACCTGGGGTTGACCTTCAGTCACCCCACACTTCTTGTCTCTTTAGCAGGTTAAACAAAACAAGTCTTAAAAAATAATTTTTATAAAGGTTGGATGACATGATGGTTCCCAAAAGTGAGACCAAAATTTAGAACTTCTCCAACCGACTGAATGGAATGTACTTGAAACCCACTTTCTCCAAACTTTAGACTCAAAGTGTACAGCAACAATTTTGTTTAGCTAATATTGCTTCTGTATCAGAGTTTGACAGAATGTTGTCATTCATCCTCTGTCTCATCAACTGATGCTCGCACAAGCTAAAGTTCTTGAGCAAAACGAATAACCCTGTCGCGTTAAGTTCTGGTGCTTTTTTAACAGGTGGTTGTTTGTTTCAAGGTGTTCAGTTTAATTCTGAGGGGATGACCAGGAGATACAACTTCACTGTTTTTCTTTACACTGATTCACTGAGAGGTGTCAGCTGATTCATAAACACACACAATGTTGGGGACGGTGCAATTGATTTATTCACCAAGTCTGCCAGTTGTGTAATAGCTACTGTGAAGGGATGTGTTTTTCACCAGGAGAGTTCATTAATTTCGGTTACATCTGTGCATTAATACAATGAATATAATTTAAATGAAACTAAATTAATTGTATCACTCCTACTTCTAAAGATATTGATTCCATTTATGTCAGTAAAATAACTGGTTTGCTGTTTTGTTTTGGGTTTTTTTCTAATGTGAATTTTTTGATACTGTGAACACAAATTGAATCTTATGAGTATTTCGTATCATGAGCCCTATATAGTGTGTGGAATATTTTATTACTAGTGCGGCAATGTGGTAAAATAGTTTCTGTGTCCACAGGTAGCACATCTAATATTTTTCAACACTTGGAGCACCATTATGTTTCCAAATATGAACAGAATAAACAGAGTTGAGCGTGGGATAATCATGCATCACCTGAAACTGAGATACAGGGTTCAATTAATCATAATTTTGTGTTTTGCCATAATTGTCCTGCCCTTATTTGCGAGCAGCTGACTCTGTTTAGGGAATCTCTTACCATTCCACACACCTACTGGGACTTACAAAGACCTACAGGTATACAAAACACTGATGAAATTAGACCCAGCATGAGAGGATAAGCTTGGTTACAAAGCCGTTTGCAGGTAAAGCAACAAGATTGAACACTGAATATGTCCAACATAGATAACTAACCTGACAATAAGTGAGAATGTAAAAAGCGAAGGTAATGTTAGCATAAGTGTTCTTGTAGCCCTATGACATTGTTCAAGCCAAGTGTTGTGTCGATTTTATCACAGTGTAACATTTTTATCATCAAGAAGAAGAAAAAAAAAGGACCAAAGTGCAAGAACATGAACTCCAATGAAAAGAAAACTCGCTGGTTTTTGTACTGAGCCCGCAGTCTGATTCACTGAAGCATGAAATAATCCCTCAGGGCCATCTACACTGTTTTCTCATACTGTGTATGTCACCTGCCAAAGAATGACACTGGGTACCAACTTATTAAGGCTAGAGTTTGAGCTGCATTGTGAGACAATGACAGATCCAGTGAAGGAAACATAAAAGAGACGCAGATGAGAGTTCTGGATCCAAATGGGAGGATCACTGCTGTCAGTTTTGATCTGTTGCTCATCAAAGACTTCAAATTACTCTGAAAGGTTTAATCAGTGACCCAACAAGTTTTATCTTCTCGTCTGGTACTTTTTCATCCTTTGTGTCCTCCGCCTAGTGTCCCCCCTTTGCTGCACGTCATCATCTGACATATTCCCATCTTGTACAGCCGATGAATCATATGCTCAGCGTCACCACCCGAGTCGCCCCCGCTCTTTTTGCGCACTTTAATTTCTTTTTTTTTTTTTTTTTTGGGTCTGTTTTTCTCTAGTTTTGTCTGGCTTTCTCTTCAACTGAGAACACCACCCTGTTAGACTCATCTCCTCCTCCTCTGAACTTGTATCATCAACTGTTACGGTCATTTCCTCCGTCATGTCACTTTGTTTGCTTAAGAGAGCAAGGGATGGTTTGTATAAATGCGCCTGTTTGACCTTTCTGCTGTGTCCCATTTATGTAACATTCAACGTAATATGTCTGTCATGGAGATGGACAGTTAATCAACCTACACCTCCATCAGCTTATTCATCATTTATAAATAATATATATGTTTTACTCATCAACAAAATTCACTATCTGGGTAGCTTTTTCTTTTTTCGTCTCAAAAGCTGCCACATGGAGGCGAGGATCCAAGGTCGATTGCAGTGCCCCCACACACAAGTATCCAGGCCTTCTTACTATTAATTTTTTTTTTTTTTTTTTGCATTGCTGGCATGTCAGCAAAAGTGGGCAGGGATGGATGGCTTTGCCTCGAGGGGTAGGGAGCAGGAAATAGAAAGGCAGAAAGAGAGGTACAGACATACAGGGGTACTCCCACATGAGGCTCATTTGATTGCTTTTTTACTACGTTACCTCTTTTCCTTCCCCCTTTCCTGTGCTCACTATACCTCTGTCTATCAGCTGCCATCTGTTTCTGGGCTCAGATGAGGATGTTTGTTGTTGCTGGAACACCTGCTTTACAAACTTAATGAATCTTGTGGTTTGTATGATAAACAATAAAGCCTGAATCAAGAGGGAATTCTTTATTTATTTAGTTATTAATTTATTCACTGATGGAGACCAGTTGGTAGACTGTGCAAGGTTTTATTGGGTATTTATTCAGTTCTCCAAAAGTTAGTAACTGGTGGCTTCTGGACAGAAGCACTGATGAGTTTTAAATTATGTTTCAGCTACCATGCAGTAGTTATGTAAGATCTCCTTTGGTCCTGCAGGCGTGGGAGTCCAGCTTACTTGTCATAATACGAGAGCTAACTGAGGGTGTTGAGTGTCTTTGATGAGGCCAAGGCCAGCTGTGAAGAAACCATTAACCAATTCTTTGCATTTCTTGAGAAGAAAAATGAGACCAAAAGTCCACAGCCAGACTAGCAGCTCTGTGTGGCTATGTTTGATTAATTGATTAATTAAAAACTGAAGTATGGTTAGGTTGACCATTTGGATGGTCTATTTTGGAATTTAATGGGTTTTCTTTAAAATAACTAATGAGGGCGCTCAAGAAAGGAATTACCCATGGTGTAACAACTCAGTCTCTTGGGAGCATGAATTTCAGTCACAAATTTTTCTCCAAAAAATGTTCAAAGTTGGTGTTGAAGGGGCTATGACCAGTTTGAAAGTGATCACAAAAAGTCTCCTTTTTAAACATGCCAATTCAGTATGCAATTTAAAATACATTATCATCACCAACATAGGCTATTTCTAAATGCTATTTCTTAACTTTCTGGTCAGGTTGGACATGACTGGATCGATTTACGGTACGCCAAAGTCTCTATGACAACGCCAAAAATACCGACGAAGTTAAGCAGTCAGAAGAGATCTGTGTTTTTCTCTGCGGGAACAATATTTGTGATTCTTTCTTTAGTTATAGTGGAAGCAGGAGCTGGGCTGTCTGACTGAAACAGAATAGCCGAAGGCTAAATGGGAGTGTGATAGAGCATGAGTTGGAGGCTAAAAGGTTAAAGGCTAAAACACAACCTAAAGGCTAACCCTTGAGTTTGAGGCTAAAACACGAGTTAAGCAGGGGACCATGAATTTGTATTTCAAGTTTTGGACCAAATCCATGCAACATTTGTGGTAAAAGTTCCTCAAAAACAACAACCTTTGAACTCATGAAGGCTTGAAAGTGATATGAAAGGACTGAGGTTAGAAAGATTCATCCCCTGACAAACACGAACATATATACAAAATTTCGTACCAATCAATCTTGGACATATTTTGCCATACTTTTGAGGGAAGTAAAAACTATGAATTGATGGTTGAGCTAAAAGAGTTTAATTATACCACTCATTTTCATTGAGTAAGATTTATCCTCTGGGCACCACGATCCGTCAATTTTCATGTAATATATTAATGAGTCAAAGAAACAAAATAACCTATCCACCAAAAGGTTTTGTAGTTCCCTAGAACATGAGCTCACTAAAAATAGATGGATCATCCTCTGGGGATTATGAACATCAGCACAAAACAACATTAATCCTTTCAGTAGCTATTGAAATGTTTCAGTGTGAAGCAAAGTTGTTGCTCAGCAGAGAGACAGACATTGCTGTTTCAATGGTGTCAGTACAGTTTGAGAATTAAATAATGAAATACAAATAATGAGAAAACACCCGAGCAGGAACCTTGCTGCACAGTGTCAAACATCTCAGGGGGGCAAAGGATTCTCAACAGGCTTAGTCATGGTGAGGCACATTTAATTCTACCCTGAGCTGTACTGCTTACTCTGCAGTCAAAAAGATGCTTCTGTTATGTTTTCCTCGCCAGACTGGTGAACGGAGGAAGGGCCATCCTAGTCAAAACATACAGTAGACATGAAAGGATAAAAGCCTAACCAAAGTCTCTGAGATGAGAAGCATTTAATACAATCCACAAACAGGAAGAAGTCGGCAGCCAATCGCTTTACCTCTCTCCCACTATCCTCCCTTCTCTCTGATGTTCATCATTTTCTTTTCTTTCATCTTGCTTTTCCCTTTTACAGCTTTTGATCCCCCCCCCTCCCTCCGCACATCCTGGCCCACGTCTACTTATGCTGCAGCTGTTTTTTCCCCTCTCGAACCTGCACTTTTCTCACTCACTCTCACTTTCTCTCTCTCTCCTCTGTGGCTGTCTGGGTATCCTCCGCTCTTTTATAACAGTCAGTGCAACAGTTCAAATGTCAAAGAAAAGAGCTGGGCTGCTTCCCCCCCACCGTCAAATTTGCCATCAAGCTCTTTGATCAGTTTGTTACAAGAGCTAGTGATCGAGCCACAGTTCTTAAACCCTGTTCCCAGCAAGAACATTAGTGATGGTCACCACTAATTGCGAGCTTCTTTAGACTCCTCTTTGCCCGAGTGGAGGAGCTGTGGGTGGTAGGGTAACTGGTAACTGCTTAAGTCTTCTGCCCCAGTAGGAAACCACTGAGCCTTGACAGAGTGTCAGTGCTCAGTATTTTTGCTTTAGTTCCTTACTTTTAGAGTCACTGCGCTCACTTGCTTTGGTTTTTTCCCTGCTGTCTCTGTGAAGTCCATGTGGCCTGTAGGGGGCTCTTTTTAAATATCTTAGTTAAGGCTGTGCGGTATGACCCAAAATTCATATCACAGTATAAATGTTGTGGTGCAAAATTTATAATAGAAGTGTTTCTGAATGGGTTTTGTAGTCTCTTATCAAAGCTAAGTTCATTAAAAAAACAAAAAAGCATATAAGCATATCATGTAATTTTAATGTAAAAGCATTTATCATGCAGAAGAACAACAGAAATAAGGATATTTGCCTCAGATGTACAAAATTCTTCAATAATACAAAAATAAAGGGGATATTGTAAATAGTACTTCAAGTAAGAGAGGTTTTCTATGAGGCAAATGGCAAAAACAGTGAAAAGGTTCTGTAATCCAAAATTGTGCAAGAGTTACCACACATCTTGCAGATGACATTTTTCTGCTCCACATCCAACTTTCTGAACCTGAACCACGTCCAAATCACAGAAGTAGCACCTTTTTTTTTTTACCAGTTCCTCATCCTCCGCTGTCACTGTGCTTGCAGTCATTTCCAAACAGAGGCAAATACGACGACGTCACAATGTAGCGACGTCACGTTGCCTTGACATTGTGACGTGATGGTATGACGGTAGAGCGCAAATCTCTACCATGGGCCAAATTTATACCATTTCTACATTCATACCCTGTATACCGCACAGCCCTCAGTGTTTTAGTGTTCTTCGAGCCTGTTACTTTCTTTACCTTTATTGACATTTTGCTTTTCTACAAGTCATACAAACTGCATAGCTTGATTCATAACATTCTTTAAACTCTGACTACAAAATGTAAGCAGGATAAGTGATGTCTGGTTGTTTTTAAGTGGTCCGTCAGAAATGATGCCCAACCAAGTTACAACAATTTCTGACAGAATCACAATCCTTACAGAGTAACTGGTGTTTTGGAGCTTAACCTAAAGTCAAACATTTAAGTCATTTTCAGCCAACAAAGAAAAACATCAAAGATCGTCTATTGTGTGTGGAGCGGTGAAAGTGCTTACTCTGATGCTACAGCCAAAAACCAAAACAAATGAAAAACAGAGTGGTTACTGACACTATTTCTAAAACCTTACTATGAATTGATTTAGAGACAACAAAATTAGATAGCTAAACAGCTTAAAGCTGAAAGCTTTGCTCTAATAAAGGGGAATATATAGTACGACAGAGTATTAGGGCCACATTAAGAATATATATATATATTTTTTTACTTCATATTTTACTACGAGATTGAAGTTGAAATTAATTATTTTGTTACAAGATTAAAGTCGAAAATAATGACGAAAAACTGGGTATGCTCAGTGAGCAGAACATTTTAATAAACGTTTAATCTTACCTGCTAACTGCAGCATTCTCATCCTCGTTTCATTCTCCTTTTTCTTCTTCTGATTTGATCGTTTCCTTACCTACTTCCGTTCCGACTTTACTTTGACTTTAATCTCATAGTTAAATGATCCATCTCAATAAAATAACTAATTTCTACTTTAATCTCATTGTAAAATGATTAATTTCGACTTTAATTTCGAGTAAAATATGAAGCAAAAAAAAAAAACTTTAATATCGCCCTAATACTCCGTCGTAATATAGAAATAAAGACAACTTTTAAAAAAGTCTCACACATTGAAAGTTGTCCTGGGGTTCTAAAGTTACTGTAGGTTACTTCAGGTTGCTTCTTCCTGAGTACTGAATACATGTACTTTTGCCTGAATGTTACACATTTTACTACACATTCTCACACACTCTTTTCCATATTAGACTTTGTATTTAGCACAAAGCAAAGACTTACCTCGGCCAGGAATACTTTTACATCAGAGCCTTGATAATACAGTCACTGATCAACATTATGTTACAAAAAGTAAAATCTGTGATGATAAGATTTCGTGGTCCAGTTTTCTCAATATGGACATTGTGTTTTTTTCCTCTCTGCAGGTACACTTACACCCTGTGCCCGTTCAATCAAGTCACACAGAAGAGCACCGCAGGAACAGAGGTCTCATTGGGGTAAGTACCTCAATCATGCCCTCTTTGTCTCCAACGTTTAAATCCCAACAATCACCGGCCACTTAACAGCAGAGACAGAGGTTGATATTTTAAACTCAGTATTGAGGACGAGATGTTATCAGTTTAACATTTACACTTTTTCTCGAAACTTTCGTACAGAGAGTACACCATGTGCTTTGACATTTAGAGTCTAGAGCTAAAAAGTTTTACTTTGCTCAAATGAAACCAGGAAAAAGGCTGCATTTTTTTCAACCAAAACTTAAGGAATCCAACGTCATGTTTGGATGTCCTTGGTGTTAGACAAAAGAGCTCAGTTCATCTTATTTATTGCAATTAGATAAAATCACTCGACAGCAGTTTTCATTTCATGAATGACCCTGAACAAATCCCACCACAGTGCTCCAATGAAAGCTCTTTAATCATTGTTACAGTGTTCGTACAAAGTTACCCTAAGACTAATATTTGTGTGATCGATTTTTACAAAACTCTTGTTTAATCTCTGTTAGACTTCATGTGACCTTTAATCAATCGCTAACACATCTCTAGTATAGTTTTAATACCTTTTGATCAATGGCAAACGCAGGGCGAGTTTCATATACTGCTTGGGTTGTATTTCCTCGGCCTCGAAGGGTTTCAATTTCATCTAAAGGATTACGCTCTGGCCTTTTACCTCCCCTTGGGATTGGCTGTGTCGACTGCTGGACATCAGTGTGTATCAAAATGCCTGCATGCGATGAAAGATGCCACTCAGTCCCCATAGAAACAGACCTTTAGATGTGGCGAGGCAGGCTTTTTTTTTCTTTCTTCTCTCTCTTTGTTCCTCAGGAGTGTGTGTATCCTGATTGGGAGTGAAATCGTTCTAAAGGATCAGCACAAACAAAGCCCAGTGACTTGAAGTGATCTGGATTTCTTCTACCTTCTGCTTTGAAACAATAGCCATCATTTCTCCAGCCACATCTTTCCACCTTTTTCTATTCATAGCTGCAGCATCTTTGTCACTCAGACAGAGACAAAACATCTGTACATCATATTGATGTTTTCCTTGTTTTTCACTTTCTTTCTATGAATTTTAGATTTGAGGTGATAATTATGGGATGTCTCCTCGCTGTCTTTGTCCAATCTCTCATTAGTGTTAACCGTCAGTGATCCAACACTCTCCTAGGCTGTAATTATGGAAACGTATTCCATCGCCATTGACACCTCTCTGAGAAAACTCTTTTATGAGTTGCTGCAACTCCACCCCAAATAAAGGCATTCAATTATCGTGCTGTTTTGGTTGTAGCTATGACATAAGCTAACAATTTGTTTGGCAAAAAACAAATATAGAGGCATAAATGACCACGGGAAATTTGTGACAAAGTGTCAAAACATTTTATCTCATCTGAGTTGTGATGCCATTAGGCTTGAACCGTCTTCTTTTGGCAGCCGGAGTGAGACATTAAAGATAATTTATTAGCAATTATCTCCACATGCACATGTAGTTTTGCTTTCAGATGGCAAATTAATTGGAGTCTGAAGCAGGGCTGTGTTCTTTTTGCACCGCCGCCTCCCACACTGCCCACTCACTTTTGGAGCGGAAAGTGCAAATGCTTCACCATGTTGTATAGCGCAGGAAAGAGGAAGAACAGAATGCTAACTGTGAGTAATGTGACCCCAGCGCTTCTCCCTGCCTGTCACTCATGATGGTATGGAAGGGCAGAGGGACCAAACAGAACCAGTGGTCAAACACGTCTCCTCGTGTGAGTTGGTCACTCTGTGTGGAAAGAACTGCTGCCAAACACAACTTGAGCAAATGGTTATGATATATGTTATCTGAAGAAACAGTGAAGTTGGAAGACAAAGAATTTAATGGATGGACACGAAAGATGCAAGTTTGTGCTTTACCTTGACATTTTTATGGAAAATGCTGCTAGTCTGATTGTGTTTTGTTGGTATTTTCTTGGTTTTTCCAGCCAAGTGGTGCAACACTACATGATGAACTGTACGCTTTCTAGAGAGAGTGGGATATGTGAAATGGTTTTGGGGCAAGGAGTAGGGAGGGGAGCAACATGAATCATAGCTCGCACGTAGGGAATAAAGTTCATTTTTTATCCAGACAGACCATCAGTCAGCGCTCGCAGGATATAGCTGGGCCTCCTGATATCAATCTGCATGGAGGCATCCTCCTTTTTCCCCAGAGGGGCTTAGGGGGGAGAGGGGAGTGCTTTGATTTAAACGGCAGCATTTATCACACCTGCTTCAGCCTCCTAAAGGACAAGCACGCCAAAAGAGGACAGAGGGGAGAGAGAGAGAGAGAAACAGCATTAACATGTGTGGCCTGTCGATGGAAAGTGTGAACTGGAACTGTGACTACCGCGCCAATGACATTGCTAATACTTGCTCGTACCATTTTGGCTAATTTGGATTAGTTATGTTACATTCCTGCAGTATTAAACGGAGGCTCTGGCTGCTGAATTCTGATTACCGTTCATGGCCAGAGCTCAGTTTGTGAAGTGTGTCAAGGCTCATAAAAGTTAAAATTGTTCCCTGAGCGCTAACCTTCCTTCATGCTTGGTTTTGCAGCGTAGTTTGTGTTAGACCATTAAGTTAACAAATGTTCTCGAGGAACAATAAATCAGCTTTCCTATGTGTCCTTCTATAGCTGCATTCTCCTATACTGTGGCCACACACACGCAGCCATAAAGATTTCATAAGGCACAGCAGTCATACTGTATGCTCCCAATTATCTCTAAATGTAGATATTATACGACTCATATTCACCTCCTGAATTCCAATGTCTCAGTTTTCCATTTTGTTTTTCTGCCTTTCGGTCGAAGCAGCTCAACCGCTTCCTGAAATGGCCATTGTAACAATAACATCAGCCACGATAATGATAATAGAGTAGAAGAAAATGCTTGCATTGCGACAAACACCATCTCGCTGTGACAGCGTCGTCCATCTTCATAATGTCCCTGCTACCCAACCACCCCCACCCACCCATAGCAGTCAGGGTGGGTACAATGACAGGACAGCAAACAGGAGGCTGGCTGAAAGCTGAACAGAAACCTAAACATATTGAAACCAGGCGTATGCAGTCAAACATGAGGTGTGTGTTGTTACTTATCTTAGAATGACACCTCATTGTAAGCAAGAAACCACACCCACACACAAACACACACATACACAGGGTGCATACTGTAAACAGCACATTGATGAGCCTCTTACCAGCATGTCACGCTCTTTTCCCACAAGCCTCAGCTCAATTGTCATGGCTCTTTACATTACAACTGAAGTGTGTGTGCTTATGGTACTGGTAAATATTGATGTGCTTTGACTTATGACTGTAGTTCCTCTGGATTAATATGCATTGCCTTGATTCTGAGATATTTTCTGTTTGTTTGTTTGGGTTTTTTTTTAAATTCTTTGAGGGTTTTCCATTTTTATGTAGGCAGTGAGGGACATCTTTAAAATATTTCCTTTCTGTAAAAGTCATTTTTTAGGGCACATGGAGGTACATGCTACTTCCTGTCCCTTTGTACTCTCAACAGAGTAGACGTTAAAAAAACAGCATGCTAGCATGTTAGCTCTTCAGACCATAACTTCTCAGCTTTTTCAAATGCAAGAATATATCTTTTTAGGAAAAGGGGAGAACTCCGTTGACAGTTTGGTTGTTGATCCAAACTTAGTTTTATGTATCTTATGAAACAGTTAGCCCAGATCTCCTCAGAATAAAACTCTTCTTCTTGGATTATTTCATGCTCTTCTGCCTTTTAGTTCATAAACAGATTAAATCACATAATTTGGATGTGCACAAGCAGTTTGCCAGACAACGACTAAGTCAGCTTAGCATCTATGCTATGCTAAAGTTAAGGTCAGTAGAAAAAGTTAGCCATGTGAGATTGAATTCCTTCAAAGATGAAGTCTAAACGGTGTTATCTTATTTCAAGTTAAGCCCAGTTACCAAACATTTTCTAGTTTTAAGAAAAAGTGTATTCACTTCATGATCCAAGGTCAGATTTAATCCTCCAGCATCCTATTCTTGGTTCCATAGTGGCTAAAATACAATATTTTGGCCAGAAATAAAAAGAAAGCAAATTGATGAGCTTAACTGGAATCAAGTAAATCAAGTAAGTGTTTAAGCTACGCTAAACCAGCCAAAGTTTTCTGTTTTTTTCTTGTTAAACCATTCTTTTTACAATTATAATCATATCAAAGTCATGCAGTTGCGGTATGACACTTTTTTTTATAACAGACTGGTATTGAAACATCTCTACTTAAAAGTCAAGGTTGGTTTTAACTTGAATAATACCTAAAAATAAATCTGACCTTTGTTTCAAAATTTAAGTTGAACAACAACACAATACTTAAGGAAATGTTCTTCATCGGGGATAAACAATATCACTTTCTTGACAGCAAAGAAGAAGGAAAAATGTAGCTTTAAACTCTCTTTGTCAGAAACATAAAGTGTGCTTTCAGCTGCAAACAAGATGCAGCTTCAGACATAAGTGATATAATCAAAACAACCAGCAGCAGCAGTTTTCTAGTTAGCTGTGAGAACCAAAGAAGTCCTTCATTTTAATCACTGTAAAATGGCTCTAATGGTTTAAATACATGCAGTACAAACGTTTACTATCAATCTGAATTAGTTAAGGTTTTTCAAACTCAGGTCTCCAGTACATCGTCAACATGAGTCAACGGTAATGAGCTGTAGCGCCCAAGCTCTTACAACCTTTCACCATGAGTGGAAGGGCATTTAAAATATTGATGTGACCCCTTTTAGGGTTCAGTCTGGATAAACGGATGGAAATGGTTCCAGATGTGATGACAGAGACTGAACTTTGATTGACTGAACTAAAGATGGCTGGAAACAAAATGTGAAGAAAAAAATTTGCAATTGGTGTCTGGTTTATTTTTCCAACATCTTAGAGGTGCTCATTGTGATGATTGCTAAGACTTAAGATAAAGGGAGAAGAGCATCATTGAAAAAAAAAAATGAAATTAATTTTTTAATCATGTTAAACGTTTAGAGGCAGAGCTAAGGAGGCAGTCATCCTAATCTCTATCTATAATGTGAGGGGCTCTGAAGTGGGAGGGACCACATCATGGTGTCCTCTAAAGGTAATAAATCAGGTAGCAAAATGTATCATCATTAGAGCAAATATGGAAAAAGAAAACTTTGATCAAACATGAATAAATCAGTTTAGGAATGATTACCATCTCAGAAAGTAAAGCTGCAGCTCCTAGCATTGAAAACTAATATCCTAGTCAGGTCCTGTAGTTTCCATGTGAGGTTGAAAAGGTAAGTAATCTCCATCAATACACATTTTAAAATAACAATTTTCATAGTGGTAATACCTTGTTTCTTTTTTGGCAAAAGACACAAAGAGAGGGATGTATTTAAATTTCATCTACTTTCATGTTATTTAGGCTAAAAGTTAGACCTACACTGCAAGTGCTGAAATCCAAGCAAGTCATTATGTCTTCTTTTTAGTTGTCTTATTACAAGACACTTTTATCTTATCTCACCAGCAGATTTCAGACCTTGTTTTTGTCTTTAAATGACTTGAAATTGGACATTTTTCTGGACTTATCAGTTTAATGTGGCTCATATCAAAATAATAACACAATTTTTACTACAAATAATAAATAATATCTTTCTTAGATTTCAGTTTTTGCAGTGTAAGTATTATGAAAACCAGTTTTAGCTGATTTTTCACTGGGTAGGCACATTAAGCCTCCTCAAAAGCAAACGTGTGGTTTTGCAGAGTAGTTACTGTTGCTGTCTATGTTTTACATAGCCTGTGAAAGAAAAAAAGCTGCATCACAGCAATGAGGTGAGCAGGATTGAAATGCAGCTGTGGAGGAGGGAGAGATCCCTTGAAGGGTCGCCAGATGAGTTTTTGTTTTATGACCCCAGGGAAATCATATGGCCTCGCGGTCTGGGTCACAGGGTCGGCGTGTGCCGCCCTCCAGAGTTCAAGGAGTCGGCCTTTTTATTGTGCTGAGGTCAAACTGCTCTGCGCTCAGCATCGCGGAGGGCACACGAGGAGAGGGAGAGAGATAGAAAAAAAAAAGCAGCACTGAAATTGCACAGGGCCCCAGTGAGCAGCCTTCAACCTTGGAAATAGTCTTTGTTTGACAGGCCAGGCTTGGAATACGCCCAACATGCAAAGCTCAGAACAGGATAGACAAAACAAGAATAATAATAACTCATAGACTGTGAGGGTGGATATGAAAACAGACCATAAAGGAAGAGAGAAGATTTTCACCACTCTGGTTATGACTCAGATTGTGCACTTTTTAAAACAAGCAGATATAAGGAGAGAAGGTTATAAATGTTCTGTTTATGATTATTATAACTAAAGAAAGAGAATTTGCTGTACATGTAGGCAGTCATGGTGTTTCTGTGTTACAGAATCAAGGGAAAGGGAAATGAGGCAAAAAGGGTATTGTGAAACAAAAAAGGCCATTAGTCTTGTCAGTTACTCCTGCAGGTTCATATCGCTCAGTATTCAAACCCACAGGTCTCCCTTGAACTGCTTTATTGAACAGTAGATTTTCAAACAGAAAAATAGTGCAGAACTGAGGTAGCCTAGCAACATTGAAACCACACTGAATGACTGCGTGCGCTCGCTGCAAGGAGAAGGAGCCAGGCAGCTGAAATGACAGCGCAGAGCAACCCCAGAGAGAGTGGGATGTGCTGGCCACTGTGGAAAATACAAATAGGTCGTGTGCTACTGTAGACATACGCCTGCTGTTTACAGATCTGCCTCTTTTTAGCACAATACACACCTAGCACAACAACACTCTCCTTACACCTGCTGCCAAGCTCACTTTGAAAGCAGTGACCCTATATTGTTCTCAAAAACCGATCTCCAAAATGTAACAGAAAGAAAATCCCCCAGTGTGGAGAGGAAGAGGTGCAGCCATGTGGATGCCTCCAGGCTGTCAGACTCCTCTGAGGGGCCCGAGTTTGAGTGATCCAGCTGAGTAGATATATTGGCGCACATCCAGAAAAGGAGAGACTGTCTTGTCTGTGGCCATGGTAATATGGAAATATGTTCATTAGATCAATAAGAATTATTTTCTCATGAGGGCTGCTGAAAATTCCCTTCATTTTTCAAAGTGTTAAAAGCAAAGAGGTGCAGATGGAAAATATATCACGTCCCTTGTCTAAAGATTAATTACCGTTCACTTACAGTTTTTCTGCAGTGTGTATAAATAGTAGAGAAGCAGTGTAGCTAATTATCTCAATAGGTGGCCATTTTATTGCATACCAATAACAATAGAGCTGTAAGATTATCAGAAAGACTTCAAACATGAGTATATTTCAAATTAGAATATATAAGAAATTGATCTGGAAATGACACTTCAAAACCTCGTATGAAAACCAACTCACGTGTAGGAGGAAGATAACAACATAGGTTCATTAGGTGCTAGAATTTGATTACATTTTTCTTACTTTTACAGAAACTATGCTCCTTATGGGCCATGAACGCCTCATAAGCACTCTTGGTTATGTTAAATTGGGCCAAACATGTGCGTTAACCAACTGCATGGTAGCTCAGGTTTGTCTATTTTATTACTAATTGATGTATTTGAACTTCAAGAAGAGTTTATTAATTTTTTAAAAACTTCTGAAGGATGAACAATGATAGCTCCCTGTTAGCTGCATTTGTTGAAGCAAATTAAACAAAATACAATTGAAGAAACTTTATCCTTAACTGTCCTGAATCTTTAGGTTCTTGCTACACAAACAGCCGGTAGGAAACAAAACAGTCAAATGTATGTAATTTATGTTTATTTTGCTAAACAATGCAATAAATAACTCAATATCATATTGCCCAAGGTTAGAACATTTCAACTTGCCTTTTCTGTCATAATGAAATCTGAAAGTTACATCATGATCCCCCAATTTTTTTTTCCAAAGCCAAAAGCTGTTTAAGTGGTGAGATTTTTTTTTTTAATTGATGGTTGGCTAGCTTCAACTAATATGAGGACTTCTTATTCATGCACTGCTGCTTCTCTTCAGTTATCCACAAGTTTTAAGTCACAACCCACAGTAATTAAAATGTGAAGTCAATGTGTATGTTTGTGGTTCCAAAAAGTTCATTATTCTATCAGTCAGTCAATGTATATTACTTAATACTTATTTCAAAGTTAGGGTCTGCAGGATTTCTCAACAAAATATCTTTTACGAGAATAATCCTGCCCAATCATCTGTATGTGTGTCGGTGTCAGTGTCTGCCTCACCCTGCTCCTCTGCCTGTATGTTGAAGTTTTGGTTGACTTTTCTGGGCAGAAAATAGGCGTGGTGACCCCAGCCAATCACGGTGTCCACTGCTCAAGTGACTTTGCGTGTTGATGCTAGTAAGTGGGAGAAGCTATCTTTTGCAGCTACGATCGTGGCACTGACACAAAGAAAGAATGGCACAATATTTGCAGGATTATTTCCCTTATTTACCGACTGGAAGTCAGGTGTAAGACCCTTGAGTCTCTTCCACGTAGAAACGCGATCCTGCAGGTGCTCGCTGGACTGGTGAGTGTGTTCATGTACCTATGAGTTGAGGCAGTGGGCATGCGCTGCCACTGGCACTGAGCCACTGAGGAGGGGCTCAGTTTGGCTGTTGTGTTTACAAACAGTGACGAATATTCCTGCAGATCTTTGAACAAAATGCCAAGATTTTTTTGTTTTTGTTTTTCAAGACCCTTCTTTTTTAAAAGTGAATACCCTGAAAGTTGCATTTTTTTTGATAAATGTTTAAATAAAGGCATAGCTAGTAATTTAACAATAGCTGCAGCATTATTCAGCATACAATGACAAACACCAACAATCTATATTTAGCGTGGTTAGTGCTAAATATTCACTAAGAGCTGAGTCTGAGACCATCTGAATCATTCTGCCCCTGAGGACAAAGAGAAGAAGGGTCAGATTAAGTACCAAAGTGTTCCCCGAACAGTTGAGTCCTCAGATGACACTTAAATGAAGACAAGGACTCTGCAGATCATATGGACTTGGGTAATTAAAAACATTACACTTAGATGAAAAGGTAGAGAATCTCTTTGACTTTTGGTCCTCTTTTCTGTTATTTGTAACAATCAACTTTTTATCAGCCACAGTCAACAAAACTTTAAAATATTGCTAGTGCAGCAAGTGCTTATTCATTTTATACATTATTTTCCTGCCCTGTCTTAATTATTACTCAAACTTCCGTGTTAAAAACAAGTACATTACATTTCCTCACATAAATCTCTGAAGTAAAATGACAAAAAGCTGTTTGCCATTTTGCCGACACCTCTCAACTATTTTGATCAGCCCAAAAAAATGTGTTTGCTATTTAATTATTTTCATCTTATCCGAGCTCTGTAATGTTTAACCCCCACTGTGGTGACAGTTCCACCATGAGTGCATAATTATACATTTAAGTGTTCTACTTAATGTGCTCATTTTCAAGCTGTCCAGGTCATTCGCTGGAGTGCCATTAGCAGAGAGAGGGGCCCTCTTTACCTGGAAACATGGCAGCAGTTTAGTGCCGGTTACTATTTTTCAGCAGTGAAGGCAGGCACAGGAATAAATTTATATAACACCCTCATGTTAGAAAATGTATGGTGTATGTATTAGTGCTGGTAATGTGTTTGTTGAGCAGTCGCAGCCCACACTTAATCCAGCAATCATTCAGAGAGGGTAACGACTCTTGGGTCTGAGGAGAGGGTTAAAGTGGTAAGAAGTGGAGGGATGGAGTGTGTGTGTGTGTGTGTGTGTGGGAGAGAGAGAGAGAGTGGGGGGGTGACACTGTGAACCCCTGATGGCCTTTCTGGTGGGTTGCCATGGCAACATCCCGCCCAGCTGTTAATGAGGCACGAGTGAGCTGTTAACAGAATACTGATTTGGGTTTGACATGAGCCCTGATTCATGTCTGTCAGGAGTTGTTTGGTGATATATACACATTCAGTTTGATTTACAGGCACACCTAAAAATAAAAAACAACCTCTGTGTTCTGTTTATGTAGACACAGATTGTGCCGTGGATGTTACACTGTGATTTAAGGTAATTATTTGGGTCAGCTATACAGAAGAAAATAGACCTTGAGAGCGGCGGCTGGTCACAAAAACACCAATTTTGCTGCCTGTCATTTTGCAAACTGACCTGCTGGAGATTTATTTATATCCCTTCATCTGCTTTTATCTACAATGACATATATTAGATTTTTGTTGTACCGCTAAGATAAATAGATAGGCTGTGTGTAACTGGGTTGAGTGAGCATGTGCCCTTCACATGTTTCTGAGTGAATGAATTATTTATTAAGGTGCAGGGCATGGCGGGTGGTAGAAAGGTGAGAGGAGCGTCTCTGCCTGGCACAATAATGAGTGTCTGGGCTCTCTGATTGGTGACCTTACACGCGTGGCAGAGGTTAGCAAAGCTTGGCAGAGCTCAGCAGTGAGAAAAAAGGGAGAGTGAGAGATTGGGGGGCATTTATTCTTCAGCTGATCCAAATTAGCCAGCGGCCTCCAAATCACTCTCTGTACCTGCCGGTGCAGCTCGGCGTCTCATGCTGTAAATGATTAGCGCATTAACAGCATAGTGAGGAGACTAACTTGCTGGCCCAGACCCCTTGTTAAAGCAGAGAAAAGCACGGCTGTGAGGGATAATTCTCTGCTGCTGCGGCTAATGAGTGGATGCTACAGTGAGAAGGTGACGGTAATAAGCGCAGACTTTACACCGTCTTAGCACGGGTTAGTACTCAGTGTGAGGAGCTGGTTGTTGGAGAAGTATTTATAGGTAATCTAAAACTGAGCTGGCTCATCTGGTTGTTGACAGTTTCTCTAAATGGAGTGTTTTTGAAGGACCTGGACGTCTCTCCAATGACTAAAACTGAATGTCTCTGGAAGTGGGTGTCATTTAAAATGTTATAACCAACCTAACCATGAGTTGTTTACACCTCTTGTTTATCTCTATTAGCTTCCAATCAGCATTTTACTCAATTCTCTGGTGACTCAATTGTGTTATATGTGTTAACACAGTAACCCAGCGAATGCAGCACTAAGGGGAGAAAACTGAGCTGAATAAAAAGAAAAAAATTGCATGGACAACTTTGAAAAGTAAAGTCAACTCAGATGTACTAATAAGACATATTTAAAAAAAAAAAACAAGTCATGTTGATCATAGTGCTTTAAAACTAAAAGACACTGAATTTAAAAACAAACTCCATCAAAGACTTAGAGCAGTCACATACACAGTTATACATAAATACTTAATGAAAATGAAATACATAAAGACGGGTGTGTAAACCTTTCACAAAGAGGACCGTCTATGACTTTTTAAGACAGAGTTGATGGTTTTTGATAATTCTCGTTTGAACAAGGAAAAAAGTTGTATTTTTGTGGGAAAAAAAGTCAGATAAAAATCACTATGTTTGCATGTACAGGTTCTTATGAAAAATTAGAATCTCACGAAAAAGTTAAATCTTTTTGTCCTCCATTTCAGGACATAAAAACCAGAAATTATAGACCAAATATACCTAGAGTGAATAATTTCAAGCCTATATTTTTTGTAATGTTGATGATAATGGCTTGTAGATAACGAAAGCCAAAAATTCAGTGTCTCAGAAAATTAGAATATTACATAACAACAGTAAAATAAAGAATAAAAAGAATTAAATAGAAATATTAGGTCTCTAAAAAGTTTTGCAACTTTGTAATTTCAAAGTTTTCACCTATTTTTGTGACTTTGAATTTATTTTTGTTGCTACTTCTTGCTGTTTATGCCATTTTTTGACACTTTTCACCACTTACATTTTTGTTCCTGCAAAGGTAGTTCTCAACAATTTTGCTTTTTGGGTGAAGGAGGCTCTAGTAACAATGGCGTGGTGCAAAAGCATGTACCCCACAAAAAATGTGTGTGGTTTTCTGACAAATTTGAGGCCAAAGAAATATTGCACTGTCTGTGTTCAGAATATTGCTGCAAGCTATATTATGATTTGACCTAATTTGTAATTAAATGGCCACCCCTACCATAAACATGTTCTTTTTTTGGCTTCCTATGACTTAGTCTGAATATGGTTTCTAATATTTCTGCAGCCAGCCCCTAGTGGATTCTCAAAGACTCACAGTTTTTAGCCCTGCTCTATTTCATAATTTTAGACCTAAGGTTGGTTTTAGGAGAGAACCTACACAAGCATGAAAAATTTGAACCGAAAGACACCTGTTCAACCTGGTACCTGAATTAGGAACCATGTTATTGTTATCCATATGTGTCAGCTCAAAAGCCACGTTGTGTATCCCTTTAAATGTATGTAAACCTGTTACCACATTAACATATGTACAGTGGGATGCAGTCGGCCTCTATGCTTGAGAAGCAGACATAATAATGCTTTAGTGCAGTTTAACTCAGCTTTCTAATATGTGCAAACACAGAGAAAGCTCAGAAGGCACACAAACAAATTAATATTTTGTTTTCTTTGGGAAACCACAGACGTTCTAAACGGGGCCAGCGCTGTGTTCTTGTTTTCTCTGTGGTTATGTTCGTCCATTTCTCTCCAGAGTCGGCCCAGGGTCTCAAAACACACAAACATCCACAGACGCACATCAGTGCACTGCTGGCCCAGATTTTTTTTCTCCTCTCTCAGTATCTGCGGGCTGTTAAAACACCAGAGTCGAGTTGTCTAAATGATAATTGCTTCTGAGAGGTTGATTCGTGTCTGTATCAGAGGGGGGAACTCTCCTCACAGTGTTGAGCGAGATTAGCCGTGGATCTTCGGGATTAATCGCTCAAGGCATGTGGATTATCGCCACGAAGAAGTTTAAAACAAAATTAGTGGTGACCGCATGATTTTAGGGAAATAAGAGGAGCTTATATCAGCTCAGAGGAAGAAAGGGAGGCTAATCAGCCATTTTAATGCTAATTATTCCTAATGAGGATCAGATTATTTAAAAAAAAAAAAAAAGTGAAACATTTTAACTTTTCAAAGACTAACAAGTCTTAAATTTTTGCATCTGGATGAGTTCAAATCCACTCTTACTTGGTTTCTTCACCACTTTGTTTAGTCTTGCAGCAACTTCTGTTTTTTTTTTTTCTGGAGGTTGGGCTGTAATTAAATCATAACTCCATCTGCTTTTCTGTGTCAATAGAAATCACACCTTAGTGATTCAGAGAGAAAATGAAATGAGATTGCCTCCCTAATGTGAGGCATGTCGGAGTTCTCAGAAACCCACTATCTCACCCACAATGCAGAGCAAATGTATGGGTAATAGGTTTAGATGGCTAGATATGCTGCGATTACAGGTTTATCTGAGATGGAAGGTGTGTTTTATGGCATTAGATGAAACCAGACAGGGAGTGAATCATTCACCTGTGAATGTGATTCCCCAGGTTTTAGACCTTAAAAGGAGAAGTGCTCAATATCTGCTGTCATTAATCTTTAAAAAGGAGTCTCCTTTGTGGCCTCTTTCTTGTCTCCACGAGGTCGGAAATGGATATTCTACAAAAGAGAAGATGCAATTTACTCTCCACTGCCGATGTTAATCTGCTTATGCTACTTAATTCATTCCTACTTTTTTTTTTTCCAAGAGGCAGAAATGTGTTTGTTTTCCTTGTTGTGCTCCTGAAAATTGTGTTTAAAAAGCAATAGTTACTGCTTAAGAGGAGTCAGATAATTGAAGGGGTCTGGCCCTGCTGCTTTAAGTGCCAGAGAGCATCACTGTTGATGCTTTGAGCCAAACTCTGATGAATTGGGTGAGAAAATGAAGTTGTCATCCAGCCAGGGGGGTTATTTTTGCATATTTGGGCTTTTGTATCAGGGTCAGGTGTGATTGTGCCCTTGGTGCCATAATCATACAGTAGAGACGCATTGTGACTTGTGAGCCCTGAATGATGCTCATTGCTGAATCCTTTGGGCTTGAGATGCAGATGTAGAGGGGGAAAAAAAGAAAAAAAAGGAGTAGGAATGAGACAGTTGTTCGTGTGAGGCACAAGCAGATAAGGTGGAACGAAGGCGATGCGCACTGGATCCCCGAGTGGTCAACCAACTTCTAGCAAAATCCGTAGCACTGTTACTCTCTCCGCTTGACACGTCTGCAGCCCCTGACAGCAACCCCATTTGAGGGGCCTCCTGGTACTAAGAGAGTGCTAAAACCCAATCAAACAGACTGGAAGGAAAAAGGCGAGACGCTAGGGCCCTGCTGGCTTCCACTTGTGCGAGCAATTCACCTGCGAATGACCCGTTCGGGCATCTTAAATAAACCATGCGCATCATGGATGGAAGAGGAGCCACACTGAGAGACCTGTGGACAGACGTGTGTCAGTGGAAGCTGGAGAGTGCTTTCTGAGAGGAGTCCATGTTTGGTCTCATCAAGGTCAAACCAGAACCAAACGGCAGAAATATAGAAAGAAATTCTGAATTGATAGGCTAAAGCGAGGATTTGAGATACACCAGAATAAGTTATTTTTCCATCTCTCAGATTTTTGTTCTGTTTGAGCTGCAGAGTCAATATTAACCATATGAAATGAGATTGTGGTGTTTTTCCCCTAAGTATTCACCTGTATTGCTGTTAAAAGAAGTCAATGATGGACTCGAACAATACAGTTCATTGAGAGTCCACTTGAGGCTGTTTCAAAAAAGCCAACAAAAGTCTGTAAGACCTCTTATTGGAATTTACCAGCAGGCATTATAGCCTGATACAGTTCATCTTTGGGGGAGGGGCTTTGTTTTTGGCTATCTAAGGACAAAGCCCTGTTTACAGGAAATTTTCCCCCAAAAGGTTGTCGATAGAACTGTGGGAGCTGTATAGACAAAGTTGTAGAGGCCGAGGCCGAGGTAGAGGTGAGCGTATCATCTGCTGTTTCGCTGGTTGCAGAAATGGTGCAATAGATGCACATGTAAGGCAGTCAGTAGATTCAGCAGCACAAGCACAACACGTCAGTCCACTATTGTTACTGTTGCTGTTGTCATCCCTGCTCACACATGGCCATGCCACAATGTAAGTTTCATGCGCAGGCCCAAAGCAGAGCATGAAAAATCCATGGAAAACTCTGGCTTGCCATTAACCCGGCAGCGGTGAAGCAGCATTCCAGAAAAATTCCACTCTGGAGGTTGTTTTCAAAAGTTTCCATTTTGGTTCGACTAAAATGTCATTTCTGGATTAACAAAGGACCAAAACACAACAAGCTGTTGACCACGATTGATTTGACAAACTTGTGTTGTTTGTGGGGCTTTGACTGGGAGACACCACTTCAGAGTTAAAAGGAGTCATCATTCTGAATATTGCATCTGCTCACTGAGGTTTGTATATCCTCTCTTCAGAAACCATATAGTAACATTTAAGCACTTTCGGTCACGTCTTTGTATTCTACACTTCAGTGGATGAACCATTTTTCCCTTTAGTGGCGGGGAAGAGCCCTGTCTCTTGGGTAGCCCCCAAACTTCACTTTGGAAGGCACCTCTAGAATTAGATCAGGGATCTTCTGTGTTTTTAGGCAGCACTCTTACATATCAGACAGAGGCACATTGTAATGCATCAACATTATTAAACCAGCTATCAACTACTCAGTCAACTACTTTCAGACAAAAAGGCAAACACCACATGAGGCGGTATTATTTTTCAATGTCTAACACATCCATTCGCCCATAAATGACCTAGCAAGTCCTTGAACTTATTTGGAATATGAATATTGAATAAGAATACGACAACAGTGAGTGTCATTGAATTTAAAAAACAAAAAAAAGCTCCAGTTAAAAGTGACACCGCAACATTTCAACATTTTAATACATTGGTGGAGATAAAGCCAAAGGTGTGGTATGATTTCATTATCTCTGGCCTTTTGAGAGTGGACGTGTTTGGTGTGGATTCATTGTCAGTCTTACCATGTTTAACAAGCACTCCTTTTACAAACGACTGTGAAGTGATGTTTTTTCCTCCCCTAGATTGGAATCACTATCAAAAGGAAAGAAGTTCATTTTTGCAAAAGGAATGCATGTATTTTTTTTATCATCAAACGAGAGTACAAAAAGATTAATTCTGTAACCATTCTAACCACATCGTCCTTATCATCCATCAAATGATATCACATCAGCTTTTGTAAAACTAAAAGCACTACTCAAAGAAGAGCGTTACTTCAACCCTCTGTGAAAAGGTCACTACACAGACATTGATCAAGTGCTGTGTACTTGTTTTGTTTGGCATGAGTGAGAGAAGCTCTCAGACAGATTAAAAGAACAATTCACTGAATTTACAGCATTTTGTAGCTTTTTCTCCGCAGTGATTAACAGAACATTGACAAGCCTGCAAAGATTGATAGAATTACTTGTTAGGTCTTCTGGGTATTTAGCATTTCAGACAGAAAATAGTTGCCAGCCTGTGTAGGGCAAGAGATCAAAGCAATTTAGTCCAATCTTCAATCAACCATGCAGCAAATGCGGAGAAGATTTCCCCCCTCTAACAGGATTACAATGTTTTTACAAAAATCAATACTTAGCAGCAGCACGACTGCACTCGAAGCCACCTCAAAGGAGATGCTGAAGTTCAACAAAAGATCACAGGAAGTTTGCTGGTGAGAGCGTGATCAAATGGCATCTGTCAGTACTGTGAGCGGTGTTGGAGCGGCTCCAGTGGCACCCTGGTTTGCTTTGCTTCTCCAAATGTTTGGTGAGAATGTAATTAGCTCGCACCGGGCAGGCGCAACCTCATTTGCTTTGCTGGCCTTGAGATTTTCTCTTCTCCCTCCCCTGTGTGTTATTGCACACAGAATTAACTCTGACAAAATGGTAATTAATATATCCCCTCCATTGTTGAAGAGGAGAGGGGACAGAATCCAAAAGAAAACACTGCCAGAGCAGCCATCTTGCCAGGAGGAAGTGTTTTTCAATCAGCCAACCTAGTGGTGTTTAAAAGAAATATGTTCCTGTGCTAAATATGTTTCAAATATTTAGATTGGAAAATGGCTGATTCACTCAAAACAGACAAAAAGTTTGTTTTAAAAGACTCTTTCTCAAAATGACCATACACTTTTTTTATTTTCATTTCATTTCAGGAAATGGGGGATGTGGGCTGGGACTCCAAAGGACCAGTACAGTCAGATGGTGTATGAGAACGGAGAACCATGCTGGCAAGGAGGTTCCCGCAGCACTACAGTAAGAACTACATGTGTTTCACACACACAAACAAACACACACTCCCAGTAATAGGAGCATATGAGAGCACAAAGAAGCAGGCATAAATAAACTAATAGACAGACAGATGAACAAATGGTACGAGCACACCGACAGACTGTCAAATACACAGATGGATACACGGAGCAGTAAAGGAAGTTCCTCCCTAAATAAAAGATGGGATACAGATCCTGTTTTGGATTTTAATTTGTTATGACAATTGTGGACATTTTGGAGTTGAAAAGTTAAATTGCCCCATAAATGCTCTCTAAACAAAACCCTTTTCCTTTGGTAAAACATGTCTCCAGTGCTGTAGAGCACTTAAAATGTCAGTCAATGTTACAAAACAACAGTCTGCTTTAACCTCCCTCAGTTCTGGGTAGACAACAGGTTAGGAGGTTTTGCATTATCTTGGGAACAAAAATAATCACAGAGTAAAACGATTTTCTTAAAGTTAATCATTTGTTTACTCTGTTTGAAAGGAACAAGGGGTCTTTTTGCAATTGTTCTGATATTTCCAAGTTTAGGATACCTAATTCTGAGATGACATCTTTGACAAAATAAATGTGTACAAGGTGCATCTGAAAAAGAAAATAAGAGATGGGAAATTTAGAGAAAATTTGTAATTGCATGTGTGTTTTAACAACTACAATTTAAGTCAATCAGTAGAAGATTCTGAGTCGTCATCCAGTCCTCAGTGGTCTGGCAAAAACACATCTTTTCCAAAGCCAAGTGGATGGAGCTGCCTCACTCCTCCCTCTGTCAGTCTGCATTGGTTTTATGGTTATCGTTGCTCCATTTGCTCTTCTTCCCCCAGTGTTTCCCCCTCTTTCGCTCACTTGTTTGAGTTCCCTCTACATTTCTGTTTAGTTCGCTCAATTAAAAATGAAGAATGTTTAATCATCTCATTTGCTTTGCCTGGCCCCCTCTTCAAATCAGAGGCCATTAGATGTCGTTCACGAATGTATGTGCCCATGCCATCCTGGAGATCCCTTTGAAAAGACTCAATTTAATCTCTTTGATAAGACCCCCTAACCATGTTCAGTTGGCATTAATGGAGTCTCGTCAGAAGTGGAATCTCATTATATTTCAAACACTGAATCTTTGAGTTGTGTTTTTTTCTCAGAGATAAAACATACTTCTGGGTGTTCAGGATTCTCAAATCTTGAACGATTAGAGGAGTGAACATGTAGGAAGTCCAGGTTAGAACAGCTTACTCAAGGGCTTGTGGGGACACTTTAACTAAACTGTTAGTGATACAAAGGATCTACAGATTTTGTGATTGAGTCTTGAGTAAAAATCAAGGTTTTATCAGCAAGGCATGCCTGGATGGTCAAACTATATAATATATAATACATAATCATGCATAAAATAATACAGACATGTACATACACATATACACAGGCATAAATGCACATTTATACACACTACACTCACATGTCTACATATACATACGTATCAAATATGGGCTCATACATACAAAAACAAATGCGATCAAACAATAATGCAAACATAACTTTTCACAATGACAGATATATACACAAATACAAACATACATACTGTACATGGACATATGCAAACATTCTTTGATATTTGTAAAGACCTACATGCATTACTACATATGCCTGCTTATGATGACCAATGATATGTGACTGTATACAGAAAAACATACATACAAACATACATACATACATACATACATACAAACATACATACACTTGTACACAAAGGCATACTTTTAAGATGCATACATGCTCAAAAGTGTTTATGCATGAATGCCTGCCTATATTCTTCATTGAAGACCAGACATACAAATATAAATACATACATACATGTAATCATACATCAGCAATCCTACACACCTTACTCCACACACAAACATGTGTTCATTTATGCAAGAAAACATACAAAAATTGACACATACTTTCATTTCTACATTCACACATGCATTCATGCAGACATATGTACACTCATAATTACACACAAACATTCAAGCATCCATAATTTCACACATATTTGCATACATGCATACAAACCCTCAAATTTTCATATGTTCACACATACAAACAAACATGCATTCATACACAGTTTCCATTAATTACTGGGGATACAAATGAAATAGAGTTTTGTTATGTTACACACTGTTAATTTAGAGCAGTAGTGACAAACACCCTACACTTGGAGGGAGTATTAAGCACTGTACTCACATGCAAACATACATACAGATATACATATACGAATAAATATAAACTTAGCTTTGTACAGATTTCGTCTTCTACAGAAAGTTCTGTTTTTGCACCACCTTAACTCGCTGCCTATTTTCTTTAACAGGTCATACTGACATGTGGAACAGAGACAGCATTGCGATCAGCAAAAGAGCCCAGCAAATGCCAGTACATCATGGACTTCCAGACCCCGGTGGCCTGCCAGCCAGTGCTCAAGCAGCGCGGCATACACAGTGAACTGTAACCCATAGTCTGTGAAGGGCCATCCCCAGGTGATCACCACAATTAAGAAACTATTACTCTTAAAAAATGTAAACACTTGAAGGTAAAAACTTAAGGTGTCATTACTATTGTAAAAGCTTTAAAAATGATTTATTTCTCAGCAATATTGAAGTTAAAGCATTTCCTGTATGTAGAAAATATGTAAATAAAAACATTATGATACTCTGAAAGATCTTGAATCTTTAAGTGATAAAGAGGCAATAATGCCTATGATGAGCTATTTTAAACCAAGCCCTGTGACTGGTTATTTAAAAAAAAATGCATCATGATTGGCTAATTTGAAAAGATTTGAATATGTCCGTCTGATTGGCTAATGTCAGTTGCACCTCCTGATTGGCAAATAGGGGACTAAAACATTTCAGAGAATTTCAGCAAAATGTGGGAACTGTGATTTCTTTAAAAACAACACAGCACACAAGCCAGAGTGATAAAAAAAAAATGTGGTATACATGTATTCTAACAATACCGGGGAGCCAAAACCTCTATTTAGTTTTTCAAATAAAAATTTTAAAAAAAAACATAACAGGCGCCATACGTTTTTTTTTTTTTCTCGAGTCCCCATTCTTCGTTGAAATTCTGTGACACACTTGTCCCCTATGGGAGCTAATCCCATCCAGTACAATAAAAATATATTCTAAATCAAGCATGAGAGCTAAATCCTGTCTTTGGCTTTTCAAGTCAGACTTCCCATTGTTTTGGGGGACAGATTCCTGTAAAAACAATGAACGGGGAAGGTGTATGGATGCAAGAGGGTAAATACGGCTGTGTTTTTGCTCTCACGTTAGCAAGAGAGCCTCAACACTTCCCCTGTGGAGTCGAAGAGTGTAAGTGTGTCGCGGTTGGAGGTTTGGAGGCTGAACTGTGATAGCATGTGGTTATCAGGGCCCTCCTGCAGACGCCAGCTCCCACTTTCAGGAGAGGAGGCTGCCTTAGAGGGGTGTTTTCAGGTTTTTTTATTTTGGAAGTTTCTATTACAATATTGGCTTCAAGTATAATAACAATTACGACAAAACAAGAATGGTTATGCCAGACTTAGTTCACATTTTATTACTTCCATTTTTGAAGCTAAATACACTGCCTGGCCAAAAAAAAAAGTCACCACCAAAGAAAAAGGTCACACACTCTAATTTTTTGTTAGACTGCCTTTAGTATTGATTAAAGCAGGCATTGTTTCGATAATATTCTGCAATTTCACAAGATTTATTTCCATCCAGTGTTGCACTGATTTTTCACTAAGCTCTTGTATTGATGATGAGAGAGTCAGACCACTGTGCAATGCCTTCGCCAGAAAATCCTGGAGATTCTCAGTGGGTTAAAGTCTGGACTCTGTGGTGGCCAATCCATGTGTGGAAAAGATGTTTCATGCTCCCTAAACCACTATTTCATAATTTGAGCTAGACGAATCCTGGCATTATCATCTTAGAATATGCCCATTAGGGAAGAAAAAATCCATGGGTCATTCAGCTGACCTCATTTTTTGGGCTCATAACATTGCTGAACCTAGACCTGAACAACTGCAGCAACCCCAGATCATAGCACTGCCCCCACAGGCTTGTACAGTAGGCACAAGGCATGATGGGTGCATCACTTCACCTGCCTCTCTTCTTGCCCTGATGCGCCCATCACTCTGAAACAGGGTAAATCTGGACCACATGACCCTCCATTCTTAATAACGCATTGGACAGTTCTTAACCCAATTTTAGTAATTTCTGCAATCTCCCCTAGATGTTTTCTCAGCCTGATGTATGCCAATGATTTGACCGCCAAACAGAGTATCATCTTTTCCATAACCATGGGATGTGTCCACCATGTATTTTTAGGAAATGAGAAGTTACTTAGCTGCATAACTTGTTGCTAGCCGAAAGATAATCACTCATGCAGTATTTATCCAATAGGAGGCTTGTACCTACTTGCTTAGTTAAATCCAGGTGGTGACTTTTTTTTTTTTTTTTTTTGGCCAGGGTAGATCAAGCTGTGTCCAATATTAAGGAGTACTAAAGCTAAAGAAACAGTAGGTACAAATTTTAATAATCAATTCCATATGATGAAGCTTCAGAGAATTTTTTAGCATTTAGATTTTCTTAAAAGTGCAACCTGCAACTTTATAACCCTGTTTGCTGTGTAGACTTATTTTACTAAAATACAAACAGTAATCAAGTATAAAAGGCAGAAAATTAGTTCCAGGCTTGTATTATGTTTTAGTACTCATCAAAGAAAAGATATTTTGAAGGAAATAAGTGCATATGTTTGAAGTTTAAACTGTCTATGTTTATTCAATCAGACCCAAGAGCAAGAACCAATGAATGTTGAAGAAGCACTGAATGTCATTTACGTGGTTGGGTACCTCTGCTGATGACGATGTCAGCTGTTACTACCACTTTGAATAAACTCGCCGACACACTGATCACAATCCAAAGTCTTTCCTTGCCCTTCTGTGGTTGTTTTCTCCCTCAGCAAATTGTTGTTTTTTCCCTCTTGTAGCCCCCATTAGGATGATAGATGAGAGGAGATGCAGAGGGGATGGTTAATCTTTCAGGGAGAGAAGGAAGAGAGGGAGGAGGGGGAAAAAACAGCACGCCAGGTACATGAATAAACGGGATGTTGAGATTCAATGGGAAAACGCGTAAAGGGAAGTGAGATTACACAGATAGGATGGAGGGATGAAAAAGAAGAGAGCAGGTCTGAGTGACTGAGACAAAAACAACATTGAGAACAGATGTAAAAAGAAAAAAGGGGGGGAGAAGAAAAAGAGAGACAGAGAGCAGCAGGATGCTGGTGGGCGAGGGGAGGGGATACTGGAGGGCTATATCAAGCTCAGTTTCTCCACAGGAGCTGCTTAATGAGCACAGAGTTTGTAAGTAATTATTGGTTATCAACCTGATAATAGCCATTGCTCCATTTTGTGTAGCAGTTTCCACATACTTATACAATTATGGCAATTATTAACGAAACTGTGTTTTCTGCAGCTCTCTGCTTTGCATTTCAAACATATCGTGAAACCACTGAGAGAGGATTTTATCTTGATACTGCAACTGTATTCTTCCTGAGTAGAAAAATAAAAGAATTCAGCCTTTCTGAACAACAGGATGTTACAAATTGATCTTAAAAGGAAAATCAGAATTGTCTTCAAGATAAACGGTAAAGAGACACTTTTTGTCTGTTTTTGGCAAGTTTCTTTAGAATTAGAGGTGGTAGACTTGGGACTTCAAAGCTAGAAGTAAAAAGGGACTTAAGAGGGAGCAAATATAGACTATAAAAGAAGTTGATACTCGTAAATTCACAGGATCACAGGGAATTCACAATGAGTTGTTGATGTGTAACTGCATGTTACTGCATAAACAAGGGAATTAATACAACATGATATCAAGGGCACCGACTGTAGAGAGAAAGATGGAGAAAGACTTTGGGGCAGCAGGCGCTTGGGTTTCAGTTTGCACACAAAGGCAAAAGCTAAACACTAAGGGTCTCTGTAGTCAAACACAAGGATGTGCTATATTACTGACTCAGAAGTGTAACAAAGGACAACTTCTATATGTTCAAAGCCATATGAATGAGCTATTTTTGAAGTAAGGAAACAAAACTGGAATTTTTTGGAGGAAGGAAGAGGTTTACGTAGTAAAAAGAAACCCTACGGCCTAAGGCATGGCAGTGTTCTGGCTTCTTCTGGCACTGTGAAATCATAAAGATGGTTTCATCATCGTATGGTGGTGACATCTGCGAGGAAGATGAATCTTTGGCAGCGTTGGACTTTCCATCAGGACAATGAACCGGACTATACCTCAAAGACCATCAAGGCTTGGTTTTAGAAAAAAAAAAAAGGTGGTCGCTGCAGGTAAACCCAAGAATACTGAAGAACTGAAGGCCATTGTCCAGGAGAGAACACAACAACAACAACGAAAGAAAAAAAGAAAATGGGAACACAAAAGAGGAAATGGAAAAGATAGGTAGCTGCTTTGACAGGGATAAAGGTACATGAATTTTCAACTTAAACAAAAAGGTTTCATTTATTCATTCATTCATTTTCTACCACGTATCCTCCTCAGGGTTGCGGGTGGCCGGAGCCTGTTTCATGTTCCACCGTGGACGTCTGGCTTTGCATCACCATCGTGGTAGTTCATAACCAGGACATTGAACAAAACCTAAATTCCCCTATTGGTTCGTTCCAAACAGAAATGGTACGTTATATTTTCAGTTTGGGGTTTCTCTCCAAATTGTATGCTCTTGCAACAGTCAGGACCAAAAAAATATGCGTCAGTGTGGGGGATTGCCAACATTTCTTTTTTGCCTCTTATGTGCTATAGTGGCTGAATTCTCCCTACTCTGCCCAGTGGCCTGCACACATTTTCCAGGATATGAGGGCGCGACACTGGAAGTGAATGCGTTTGGGCCACATGACCAACATGACAGACAATTCAAGAATGAAAAAAAAAAAATACCTGCATTAACCAGTTTCCATTGTTTTTGAAATTTCTGCTTCTGGTTGTTTAATGTGTTTAATACAAACAGCTGAAATTTGATAATTACTGCTAAACAACCCACTTTACATTAAGCTGAGTTTCGTAATGGCCCTTTTCCACTGACCCGTCTTAGCCCTGCTCTATTTGACTCTTCTGGGTTTGTGTTGCGTTTCCTCAGGTGCGGTACTACGTGTCAGGCGCCAGTTTTTCGTACCTGCTTTACCCTGGTTCCAAGCCAGCTAAGCTGATACTAAAAGATGACATCGACGGACTGCCGGTCACTCATTGGTCAGAGAATGTCATCTCCAAAGCTTCACTTTCTGACTCTGTACAAATCACTTACAAGAGGGAAACGAATAAGTCAACGTCGGGTTTTTAATGACATTTAAACCCGACGGCACAAAACCACACTGAATGAACACAAAATACCACCTTAAAATGCACCTTCATGATTCCTAAATAAGTAAATAGTCCTTTTTAATCGAAAAAGAAGTTAACATCAAAGATAGTTCGGTTTAAAGAGTCTTTACGATTAAATCAAAGTTTGTCGGCGCAGAAGCGATCTGTCTGCCACGAGAGTCTTTAAGCACCAATCAGTCCATTACACAGGGAACCAAAAAAGGAAAAACAGTTCAAAGAAGAATGATTGATCAACAAAAAATCTCAGTATACCAGGCCCAAAAATCAAAAATTAAAGCGATCTCACTGGATCCAGGGAAGAGTTGATGTCAGGAAGCAGCTCCTTCGTTTTCTTCCGCATGCATGAAGCACAAGGCTGTTGTTTACCTCCGTTGTCATGACGCCTGACATTGAGCCGCTGAATTACTGTAATGAAAGTTGTTGAAAGGTTTTTTTTTTCCTTTAAAGATCACGATGGCACATATGTTAGTACAAAATTATGTTGTGATAAGATCCACGCCCACCGTGAGTCTGAAGTCAAGCTACTGGAAAAGGTAGCCAAACCGAGTCGAGCCAAGGCGAGTCAAGTAGGGCTGGAATTGTATAGTGGAAAAGGGCCATAAGTGGGGGTTAACCAGGAATTAAAAATTAATTCCAGGGAGTTTAAAAGAGAGTTAACATCAAGAAAGCAGAAAGTTACTCCTGAGTTCACACTTCTGTGGACTTACTCTGGTTTACTTGTGAGTTGTTGATGAGTTCACGGGGAGTTTGAGGGACGACATGCTGCAGGCAGGACAGGGGGAAAGGTAGAAGAAGGATGAAGGAGAAAGATCTGCTCAGCAGCTTCTGCTGTTCAGGGAAGTTATCCATTTTAAAAGCAGCAGCAGCAGAGTACCTGCTAGCTTACCATTAGCAGGTGAGACACACTGATAGGATCTGAGGACGCGAATGGATGGCTGCTCAGACAGACAGATGGCTCTGTGCTCCATTAAGCGGTGACACAGCGGTGCACTGGACACACCACACTCTCCACTCAACACACACAGAATAGATTTTGCATCAAAGAAAAGAGAACTTGACTCTTTAAGGGAATAAAAGAGGCACCCTGCTCAGAGATATAACCACAGGATTTATGGCTGTATACTTTTCCTGTCTCTTTTAATAATTGTGTTTTTTCTCTTTTTCTTTTGGATTCGAATTTCAGTCGAGCACCCTGGAAAGTGACACAACAGACGTTCAGCTAAAAAAGCAAAGAAGTCAGCAGTTACTTTTCCATTCTGTGTTTGATTCAGTCATCAATTACTGTACAGTGGCAGCAGTCGCAATAAATAAAAGTCAACAACTCACAGACAGCAGATCCCTGTCATTGGCACTCATCCAATGCCAACTGCAACATACTGAGTTATGGAGACCGCCTGTATACACATCATTGATCTCTTTAAGTTCTTCTCCAAAGTCTACATGTTTGATCAAAGCTTGGTGAGGGTGGATGACATTTTTCGAAAGCGAAAAGACCAGTCGTGCACCTGAGGAAGAATAAGGGGGGGAGGGGTGTCTCTTCTGCCATGACAGATCTGGATCAAAAGTACCTATTGCAGAATCAAAGTCAGGGCTATCAATATTTCATCATAGGAGAGCCTGCTGGTCGTCTCACACCTCCTCCTGCAACCTTTCCTTTCCGTCCTTCTATTTCAGGGCTACTGTTTCTGTTTACTACACCACTCCTGAAGAACAAATGATTCCCCCTCCAATCTCTGGTGTTCAGAAGTTTTCTAATCAGTCAGCAGCTCCTAAGTTCAAGTTACTGCATCCTCTTCACAATATTGTCAACAACTGTTTTTGAAAACTACAATTAATTCTTTAAAATAAAACTACATGGAGAAGAGTTGACAATTATGAGCAATTATGACACCACCTTTTAGCCTCTGTGCTAGCTTTTGTCTGATGATTTCGTCATTCAGATGTTCTTATTTTCCATCAACAGAGAAAAGTGTTTAAGCTTCACACAAGCTTGACTAGTCTGTTTATTTCTATTCACGCACACTCAGTTGTGTAAATCTCACATCTAGCTTTTCAGTTCTTAAGTTACACTCTTTTTGCGATTTCTCCAAGTTGTCATTGTAACTGCACTTATCTTTTCACTGACCAACAACTTTAGCTTCGTATCAGCTAACATTTTTTTTTATGTCAACAATGTGTTTGGTGGCATAGTCCCATCACAGTTGTTCATCTAAGTCAAGCATCGTTAACAACTATTACTGAAACAAGCTAACATTTTCTTTTGATCATCTAAATAACAGAAAGTTCATTTCTTTGATGATTAGCTCTCAAAATGGAGCAAAAACTTTCAAAGTAAAGCATTTTCACAAACTTAGGCTAAAATAAGCTATAATTTTCTGTTTTAACAAACCAATTGAAGTTGTTGTTTTTTGTTCTTATCAATTTTAGCTAACTTAAGCTAGCATTTTCTGCATTAATAATCTTAATCATGCAATTTTCCTAGCTAAAATTAACAATAGCTAACATTTTTGTTTATTATTCAAGTCAAGCATTTTCCTTACCTAGCCAAGCTAAAATAAGCTATCATTTTCTGTTCTACCAACCTAAGTGAAGTATTTTTTTAATCAGTTTTAGCTAACTTAAGCTAACATTTTCCACATTAATAATCTTAATCGTGCAATTTTACCAACTAACATTTACAATAGCTAACATTTTCTGTTCATTATTTGAGTCAAGCATTTTTTTTTTACATAGCCAAGCTAAAATAAGCTATCATTTTCTGTTATACAAACCTTAGTTAAGTTTTTTTTTTTTACCAATTTCAGCTAACTTAAGCTAACATTTTCTGCATTAATAATCTTAATCATGCACTTTTACCAACTAAAATAAATAATAGCTATCCTTTTCTGTTGGCCATCCAAGAAATGCATTTTTTACCAGTTTCAGGTAAGTGCAGCAGTAAGAGAGCACACATAACACTCTACAGTTGGACAAAAGTTATATAAGACAAAAGGTAAATATGTCCTCCGTGAGCAACCTGTTGTTGTATATTTATTTTGAACCATCCTTTGACCTAGATATGCAGAATTTCCATCGGCTTTGATGATGAATCCTGTATCATCCTGCATTGAACCAGGAGACTTTGTCTAGGTGTTTCCAGGTTTATTCTCAAACACCAGCAGAGCCACAGAATGGGGTGGATGAGGCTTTTTCTGTTATTTACACACATATAAATGATAAAAACTTATGAGAAAAACATGCAAATAAAAGTCCAATGAGCTAAAAAAGAACTTAAGCTCGACAGCGTGTCACACTCATGAATACAACCCCAATGTGTCACAAGTTGGATTCTTCTGCAATCCCCAAAACAGTGAGGGAGCAACGTTCACGCTGTGCAGAAACTAGGCTACACTGTGCTTAACATGGCACCACACCGACTCGTACAGGAAGAGGTTAAGTTGAGACAGTCGGGGGAGAAACGGGGGAGAAAATGTATTAGGAAAGAACCGGGGAAATGAAACTTTGCATTATTTTTAGAAGGAAATTATGTCTGTGCATCTCAGTAATTATACACCAATTCAGAACTCAGTGATAGGCCTGCGGTGGACTTCTTTTTTTCCTCTTACTACTCTCTCCCAGCCTTATCTTTCCCCACCACAACTGCACAGACTCCTACATGCATTTTAATATGGTAATTATTGGGTGAATTCTAAACATTAACCAAAAGGAGAAAAGCTGGCGAAAGCATTTAAAGCGGGATTCAGCCACCAGTTTTCCTGTATCAACACAACTCATGCTTCTCCCGCTTCCTGATTAGGAGGATTTATTCAGGGTATTTTTAGCCTCTATCTCTTTTGTGTGCGCTGGCAGGCGCGCTATTTACAGTATTCTGCTGCCGTCATTTGGCTGATTTGCTGATAAACTTAGTCAATGAATGAGGGAGCTTATTGTTGGAGACTGATATCATTGTTAAAAATAAGACAGCCCTTTCCAGCCTGAGCTGCTCTTAGAGACATATTTATTCTATAGTCTACATGCATTGTTGTGTATTACAATAAAGCATACTCTTAGAAAGCTGAGTTTGCACATTCTTATTTGCTTTTTCTTTCATAGACTGAGAAAAAAAAGTGTTGTTTGACAACCCTGGGCCTGAAGTTGTTTTTTGTCAGCTAAAATAAATGGATACAGACTGAGAGAGAGAGAGAGACAGAAAGAGAGAGAGAGCGCAAGGGGGAGGCGAGGACCTCCCTGCGGACTCCTCTGTCTCGAGGCAAGATTTTCTCCTATTTGATGGAGCTCAACAGACAAGAGTTGTCTCGCTGAGACAAAGTTAAGGGGGAGTGTTAAAAAAACTGCGGCGCTGTGGCTCACCCAAAAAAAAAAAAACAGTAGCAAGAGAGGCAGAAACCAAAGCTGCTCCTTTCCCGCTTTGTTTAAGAGGTCGAGGGGGCCAATAGATCTGTTTGTTTCATGTTTATGTGGGAGTGGGCTGGATCTGGAACGTCTTCAGAGTTTGAAAAGTTCTCTCTCGCTGGAGCGCACGTCTGCTGTCTGTCTACCTCACCCTGCTTAGAGGTCTTAGTCGGATATAAAAGCCAGAGGGATTTCAGCACATGTGATTTACTTAAGTGTAAAACATCAAATCTAAAATATTCCTCACACTGTAGTTTGAAGAGCAGAGCTGTTCTGCGTCACATGGGGAATTTCATTCAGGGTTTAAGCTTGTGAGACTTCTTTCCTTACATTTTCAAGACGAAACACAGAGAGGCAAATATCAACAGAATGTACAGACTGAATTCATGCATGTTCTGTCTTACAAATGGTTAAAAATAGAAGCCTTTCGCTACAAAACATGGCAATAGTCAATGAATCTGAGACCCTGTGTCCTAGATTTAGCGTGAGCCAAACAATTACATGTTGCTTAACCCCAGAACACTATTGCTAAAAAAAAGTGACACCATCACTGAAGTTGGGTAAATCTCATCCAATATGAAATACCCAATAAAAACATACTTTTCATCAATGTTGAGGTACAACAATACATGGCAAAATGAAGTACTCTTCTTTTAATTTTCCCCCAGGACAGTACGGCCAGTGGGAACCAGACATCAGCAGCTTGCCAGCACACGTATGGCCATCAACGTCACAATGAAGCGTCTGTTTACAAGACGTGGTTTCATGAGTCAGCAAATTAGTACTGAGAAAATTGTTACAACTTTACCTCCTTTTGGCTTCTGTTAAATTGTTTTGACCCAATAAAGCTCTTTAACACCAGATGATTGTTTAAAATCGAGAGAAATTTTAAGAAATATATGGAATTCTACGGAGCCCCCTAAGGGTCACGGCGAGTTTTTTTTTTGGTTGGGGGACTATTGCGTTCCCTCGCAAAAGTTTTGCGTTCCCTCACAATACCCTTTTGTGTTTGTTTCCATGGTGCAATTTGCAGACGGTCTTTGAACATCCCAGCACCAGCTGGCTCTGTGCTGCGGCCAATGCAGGTTTCAAACAATGACTCGTTTTGAGAAAATTACAATTGTAGCTCGCAGTCAACATTGCTGTGACTGCAGAGATGTGTTGGTGTTGTTTCTGAAATGCTCTGATGATGAGTTATTGATCATTTTATATTATCATATGGATTCTCTATCTTTCTAACTTTTCTGGATCCATTCTCTGCTCACCTGAGTGACAGTGAAAACATGAATCAGGAGGATCTGAAGACAAAAAGGTATTGTGAGGGAACACAAAAACTATTGCGAGGGAACGCAGAAGTATTGCAAGGGAACGCAATAGTCTCCCCCCCAAAAAAAATCTCACCGTGACCCTTAGGGGGCTCCGTAGAATTCAGTTTAAAGGCTAGTAGAAATTTTTTGTTGGCCCTGGTAGAGAGAAAGAAAAGCAAGAAATTTTCATGGTGCTGGTAGAAAAAGTTTTTTTGTGGTCCTAGAAGAATTTTTTTTTTTGTGGTTCTGGTTGAAAAAAGAAATGTGGTCCTAGTAGAATAATTTTTTTGCTGACCTGGAAAGAAAAAAAAATTGTGGCCCTAAGAATGAAATTTTTTTGTGGCCCCAGTAGAATTTTTTTTTTTTTTGCTGACCCGGTTAGAAAAAATGTTTTTGTGATCCTGGCAGAGAAAAAATAGTGACCCTAGAATAATAAAAATTCACAGTATTGGTGGAAAAAAAATTCATGGTCCTAGTATGAAATATTTTTTAGCAGGCCTGGTAGGAAAAACAACCAAACAAAAAACAACAACAATTGATTAACACCACGCTAAAATCTTTCTCTGACTCTTGCTCCACTGATAACCACTTTCTCTAAACTTGTGCTTAGTTGTTGAATAACTTTTGTGCCTCTTCTCCTGGACAATCACTGTCTCATCCATCATCCCCTATAGTAGTTTGGTTGTCACATTTACCCATAAGCTACTTTCATGAGTCTCTGAGGCACTAAAAGTCCAGACTGAGTATCAGAGGTTCTGTTTTTATATCTGTCTAATATGAAAAACTTCAGTGGAGACTTTCACGGAGTAAAAGCAAAGTAGAGTCAATGTTTATGATTTTTTTTCCTGTGATGTCAAACCTTGCTTTAGGAATTAATGAGGATGGCTAATTAAGCTATTTAAGTCCATCATCGCTGGTGATTGAATCATGTTTTGCTGCCTTAATTCTTAAAGTCCTAGCAGGTGCTTTAGACATTTTCTGCTCCCTGCATGTACCTCTTACTCCCTCACACAATTTGTCCTTTCTTCCATCTCTTTCTGTCTTCCTCTTCCTCCCCTCTCTGCCTCCCTCCTGGGTTAGCTTTGCAGCCTAGCCTGTGGGCCCAGGGATGTTGTATTAATTAACTCGCCTCACTGCACTCTCATCAAGCTGCCGGTAAATGGCCCCGCTCCAAGTTTCCCTCCCGGAGCGCTCCAAGATGGCAGCATCCGTAAACAACTTGAAATTTACGGTGCTGCAGTCACAGCGGCGAAGGCCCCGGCTCCTCCTGACTCCGAGGGAAGACAGAATGGAGCGTGCAATTCAAACAGAGCGCTCGCTCCGCACACCGCTGTGTGGTTTAATATGTAAATGCATTTTCGTTAGAGTCAGACTGCCATCGCACTCATCTGTTTCTCCTCTGACGACTGTGATTTGCAATCGCTGCTATGAGCAAAGTGCAATCTTTCTTAATGTGCACTGCAGTAGTGAACGGGCCTATTGCTCAGCAGTCATAAACAACTTTGTATACCTTTTACGTGACATGATTAAAATGGATGCAAATCTTTGTCAGTATTAACACGGTTCGACAAGCAGCCATGCAAATGACTCTACTCCTCAGAGAGAGAGCAGGCTGTAATGAGGTAAATACTACACTGTGTTTTCTGTAGCATTGGCGCTGAGCTGCAGAGGAAACTAAAGGTGGGTAAATACAACACTGCATCCCAGAGGCTTTCAAAGCCCTGCTATAGTTTAAATAGCCGCTATGCATAATAAACTCCAATTAGAGCAGACATTAGAATACAGCATTTCGTTAGAAATCCTAATAAGTGTAATTGTCACTTTTTGCTTTATTTTCAGTTCCCATTGCTCATGTTTACCTCGTTTTAAACAAGAAATTACCTCAAAATTCAGAATATAACGGCCACCAATAGATGTATTCTACAACTGGGAAAAGAAGTGAAAAACTTTATGAGAAGACTTGTGTTGTAAATCTTCCTTATCCTCTTTTTCACCATCTTTCTAGTTTCGTCTTCTGGGTAAAGTATGGTAACACAAATACCTCAACATCTCTGCTTTTTACGCTGGTTATAAAGCCTTGTGAATTTTTTGTTTGTTTGTTTTTTGTTGTGTTTGTTGATTGATTGTTCACACTGGAGTTACAATGTTCAATCAGGCAATTATCAACTCAGCCTTCTCTCTTACTTTAACACACTGGAAATGGTCTGTTACTTCCCATTTTTGTTGTTTGATCAACCTGTGAAACCTTTTGAACTGCATGTGATTTGTTTGAAAGTTACAAAATAAAGTTAAATGGACTGATTGACAGCTGTAATGCTAATTCAGCCATGTTCAATCACTTTCATTAATGCTAGCAATAGTCGAACAGAGGACAGAGAGGAGCCTGTGGACTTACTTGTGACACTTTTGAACTTATAGTAACTAGTTTTGTCTCTACACTGTAAAAATAAATCTTAGAATTGTTGACCTGAAAATGATTTTTTTTGTCATGTTTTTGTTTTTGTTAACAACAAATCGATGGCCAAAGCTCAAAACCTCCTATCTGCACTTTGTGAGGCAAAAATATTTAGTCTGTATTGCATAGACATATAGTAGAGATGACACAATAGTATAGTAATGTAGACCAAAAAACAGTGTATTATGTATTGAGTATACTTAAAAAATAGCATTCTGTAAGAAAACAAGAAGTTTTTTTTTCGTTTTCTCAAATAAGTGAATTTTTCAGATAGGAGGTTTTGCACTTCAGCCATCGAAATGTTTTATTGTGTTGCAAACTGCTTCAAAGTAGCTATCTCAACTACTTTCATTGTGTTTTAATATGTATAATAAGAAACACAAGGAGGAAGAACATAAACAGACGCAGAACCACTGAGGAGAAACAAAGCTACCACATAAATATGTCTTTGTGTTGCTGTTTTGTGTCCATACATTGTGTAGTTGTGCTGTACAGTTTCTTCCTTCCTTCAGAGCATCTTGACTGAAGCATCCACACAGAGTTTAACCCTGGCTCATCAGGATTGTCTAAGGGAAACGCAATAAGCTAAGAAACTGAGAGTGAGTCACGCTACCAACAGTGCAGCACAGGCGCTCTTCATTCTGAAGGCCGAGCACAGAAATACACCGACCCAGCATCATCTATAAACAATGATCTGAGGCTTCTTTCTCTTCTTCCTGTGGACATAGCTTCTGTCTGTTTTCTCTCTCGGTGGCGGCGGTGGACAGAAATAGCCCTCTTAGAGACACACCCAGAAGAGAGTGAAATCAAACATCATTATTCCCCGGGTAAATATTGTGAAGAGATCTCATCTCGCCTGGCTGCAGAGGAAATGAGGGACGCGGCATTATTCCTGGTGCGCTCTGGTCAGCCTTAAATCAGGCCTTATTGTAGCAGAGCCAGAGCAGGAGAGGCAGCCAGCACCGACTCCACTTTCCACTGGAGCACACGAGTACGCAAACGGGGGCAAAACTCACATCACATCAACGTGTGGACGCATCATAAACATGCAAAATGCATCCAGAAGTGAAGCATAAAGAGACGGCTTTCAGGGAAAACAGACGCCCCACTGTGTGCTGATAAATGCATGAGGCAGTTATGAAAACAGCATGAAGGTGTCTCTGCCCTCCTACCTGCATTTGGTGTTTTGTTTCAAGCTAAAGCACATTTCAGATTCTTCCTCACACACATATATACACAGATTCATAATCAAAACATATGGAATGAGGCTATCGCTCATCTTTTGCTGAGAAATGGTTATTCCAAAACGCTTTCTTAATGTGCAAATTTTTCTACGGCTAAATACTGTCGAAGAAGAATCTCAATTACAGTAGTAAACCTTATATCTAGCATGCAACATTACCCATCACTGTCATCCATATTGCTGCCTGCAGTTGCTGTGCAATTGGCTGAAAATGGGCCAAACTGCAGCAGATCATCAGACTGTTTTAAAGACATGAGAGATGTTTTGATTTAGACTGCTACACTAACAATCGTGCTAAATTCAACCACAGCTGCTACACAACAAGTTTTACAGCTCAAAAATGAGACAAGTCTTTGGGATGAAAGCAAAAACAGTGACAGCCCTGATCCCAGTGAAGTAAGGATATTGTGTGGAATGCAAATAAAGAAAGAATACAATGATGGATGTATGGATTTTCTGTCCTATGACGATGGTTTAATTCTTTCTGGGATAAATCACCATGGTACCATGGAGAGAAATTTGAAATTTTGAGTAAACAAGTTGAAATTTTGGGAAGAGACGAAATTTCATGTTAATAAAGCTGAAATTCGGGGAAAAAAAGTCAAATTTCTGAGTTAATAAAGTCGAAATTTTTAGGAAAAAAAACTTGAAATTTTGAGTTAATAAGTTGAAATTTTGAGATAAAAAAGACGAAATTTTGTGTCAATAAAAAAGAATATTTGAGAAAAAAAACTCGAAATTTTGAGGGGAAAAAGTCAAAATTTCAAGAAAATAAAGTCGAAATTTTGAGTAAAAAAGTCAAATTTCTGAGTTAATAAAGTCGAAATTTGAGAAAAAAACTTGAAATTTTGAGTTTATAAGTGGAAATTTTGAGGTAAAAAGACGAAATTTCGTGTCAAAAATCGAAAATTTGAGAAAAAAACTCGAAATTTTGAGGGAAAAAAAGTCTAAATTTGAAGTAAATAAAGTCGAAATTTTGAGAAAAAAACTCGAAATTTTGAGGGAAAAAAAGTCTAAATTTCAATTAAATAAAGTCGAAAATTTGAGTAAAAAAGTCAAATTTCTGAGTTAATAAAGTCGAAATTTGAGAAAAAAACTTGAAATTTTGAGTTTATAAGTGGAAATTTTGAGGTGAAAAGGCGAAATTTTGTGTCAAAAAAATCGAAAATTTGAGAAAAAAACTCGAAATTTTGAGGGAAAAAAAGTCTAAATTTCAATTAAATAAAGTCGAAATTTTGAGTAAAAAAGTCAAATTTCTGAGTTAATAAAGTCGAAATTTGAGAAAAAAAACTTGAAATTTTGAGTTTATAAGCGGAAATTTTGAGGTAAAAAGACGAAATTTTGTGTCAAAAAATCGAAAATTTGAGGAAAAACTCGAAATTTTGAGGGAAAAAAAGTCTAAATTTCTGAGTTAATAAAGTCGAAATTTAAGAAAAAAACTTGAAATTTTGAGTTAATAATGACGAAACTTTGAGGTAAAAAGATGAAATTTTGTGTCAATAAAATCGAAAATTTGAGAAAAAAACTCAAAATTTTGAGGGAACAAAAGACTAAATTTCAATTAAATAAAGTCGAAATTTTGAGTAAAAAAGTCAAATTTCTGAGTTAATAAAGTCGAAATTTTGAGAAAAAAACTTGAAATTTTGAGTTTATAAGCTGAAATTTTGAGGTAAAAAGACGAAATTTTGTGTCAAAAAATCGAAAATTTGAGAAAGAAACTCAAAATTTTGAGGGAAAAAAGGTCTAAATTTCAAGTAAATAAAGTCGAAATTTTGAGAAAAAAACTCGAAATTTTGAGGGAAAAAAAGTCTAAATTTCAATTAAATAGAGTCGAAATTTTGAGTAAAAAAGTCAAATTTCTGAGTTAATAAAGTCGAAATTTGAGAAAAAAAAATTGAAATTTTGAGTTTATAAGTGGAAATTTTGAGGTGAAAAGGCGAAATTTTGTGTCAAAAAAATCGAAAATTTGAGAAAAAAACTCGAAATTTTGAGGGAAAAAAGGCTAAATTTCAATTAAATAAAGTCGAAATTTTGAGTAAAAAAGTCAAATTTCAGAGTTAATAAAGTCGAAATTTGAGAAAAAACTTGAAATTTTGAGTTTATAAGTGGAAATTTTGAGGTAAAAAGACCAAAGTTTGTGTCAAAAAATCGAAAATTTGAGAAAGAAACTCAAAATTTTGAGGGAAAAAAGGTCTAAATTTCAAGTAAATAAAGTCGAAATTTGAGAAAAAAACTTGAAATTTTGAGTTTATAAAGACGAAACTTTGAGGTAAAAAGATGAAATTTTGTGTCAATAAAATCGAAAATTTGAGAAAAAACTCGAAATTTTGAGGGAACAAAAGACTAAATTTCAATTAAATAAAGTCGAAATTTTGAGTAAAAAAGTCAAATTTCTGAGTTAATAAAGTCGAAATTTGAGAAAAAAACTTGAAATTTTGAGTTTATAAGTGGAAATTTTGAGGTAAAAAGACGAAATTTCGTGTCAAAAAATCGAAAATTTGAGAAAAAAACTCGAAATTTGAGGAAAAAAGTCTAAATTTCAAGTAAATAAAGTCGAAATTTTGAGAAAAAACTTGAAATTTTGAGTTAATAAAGTCGAAACTTTGAGGTAAAAAGACCAAATTTTGTGTCAAAAAATCGAAAATTTGAGAAAAAAACTCGAAATTTTGAGGGAAAAAAGTCTAAATTTCTGAGTTAATAAAGTCGAAACTTTGAGGTAAAAAGACCAAATTTTGTGTCAAAAAATCGAAAATTTTAGAAAAAAAATCGAAATTTTGAGGGAAAAAAAGTCTTAATTTCTGAGTTAAAAAAGTCGAAATTTGAGAAAAAAACTTGATATTTTGAGTTAATAAAGACGAAACTTTGAGGTAAAAAGACGAAATTTTGTGCCAAAAAATCGAAAATTTGAGAAAAAAACTCGAAATTTGAGAAAAAAAGTCTAAATTTTCAAGTAAATAAAGTCGAAATTTTGAGAAAAAACTTGAAATTTTGAGTTAATAAAGTCGAAACTTTGAGGTAAAAAGACCAAATTTTGTGTCAAAAATTCGAAAATTTGAGAAAAAAACTCGAAATTTTGAGGGAAAAAAAGTCTAAATTTCTGAGTTAATAAAGTCGAAATTTGAGAAAAAAACTTGAAATTTTGAGTTAATAAAGACGAAACTTTGAGGTAAAAAGATGAAATTTTGTGTCAATAAAATCGAAAATTTGAGAAAAAACTCAAAATTTTGAGGGAAAAAAAGTCTAAATTTCAATTAAATAAAGTCGAAATTTTGAGTAAAAAAGTCAAATTTCTGAGTTAATAAAGTCGAAATTTGAGAAAAAAACTTGAAATTTTGAGTTTATAAGTGGAAATCTTGAGGTAAAAAGACGAAATTTCGTGTCAAACAATCGAAAATTTGAGAAAAAAACTCGAAATTTGAGAAAAAAAGTCTAAATTTCAAGTAAATAAAGTCGAAATTTTGAGAAAAAACTTGAAATTTTGAGTTAATAAAGTCGAAACTTTGAGGTAAAAAAACTTGAAATTTTGTGTCAAAAAATCGAAAATTTGAGAAAAATACTCGAAATTTTGAGGGAAAAAAAGTCTAAATTTCTGAGTTAATAAAGTCGAAATTTGAGAAAAAAACTTGGAATTTAGAGTTAATTAGTTGAAACTTTGAGATAAAAAAGACGAAATCTCACATTTATATAGCTAAAGTATGAGAAAATAGTCAAATTTTGAGTTAATAAGTTGAAATTTTGAGGTAATAAGACGAAATTTTGTGTCAAAAAATCGAAAATTTGAGAAAAAAACTCGAAATTTTGAGGGAGAAAAAGTCTAAATTTCAAGTAAATAAAGTCGAAATTTTGAGAAAAAAACTTGAAATTTTGAGTTTATGAGTGGAAAATTTGAGTTGAAAAGTCCACATTTTGTGTCAAAAAAATCGAAAATTTGAGTAAAAACTCGAAATTTTGAGGGAAAAAAAGTCAAATTTCAAGTAAATAAAGTCGAAAATTTGAGACAAAAACTTGAAATTTTGAGTTAATAAAGTCGAAACTTTGAGGTAAAAAGACCAAATTTTGAGTCAGAAAATCGAAAATTTGAGAAAAAAACTCGAAATTTTGAGGGAGAAAAAGTCTAAATTTCAAGTAAATAAAGTCGAAATTTGAGAAAAAAACTTGAAATTTTGAGTTAATAAAGTCGAAATTTTGAGGTAAAAAGACGAAATTTTGTGTCAAAAAATCGAAAATTTGAGAAAAAAACTCGAAATTTTGAGGGAAAAAAGTCTAAATTTTTGAGTTAATAAAGTCGAAATTTGAGAAAAAAACTTGAAATTTTGAGTTAATAAAGACGAAACTTTGAGGTAAAAAGATGAAATTTTGTGTCAATAAAATCGAAAATTTGAGAAAAAACTCGAAATTTTGAGTAAAAAAGTCAAATTTCTGAGTTAATAAAGTCGAAATTTGAGAAAAAAACTTGAAATTTTGAGTTTATAAGTGGAAATTTTGAGGTAAAAAGACGAAATTTTGTCTCAAAAAAATCGAAAATTTGAGAAAAAACTCGAAATTTTGAGGGAAAATAAGTCTAAATTTCAATTAAATAAAGTCGAAATTTTGAGTAAAAAAGTCAAATTTCTGAGTAAATAAAGTCGAAATTTAAGAAAAAAACTTGAAATTTTGAGTTTATGTGGAAATTTTGAGGTAAAAAGACGAAATTTTGTGTCAAAAAAATCGAAAATTTGAGAAAGAAACTCAAAATTTTGAGGGAAAAAAGGTCTAAATTTCAAGTAAATAAAGTCGAAATTTGAGAAAAAAACTTGAAATTTTGAGTTAATAAGTTGAGATTTTGAGAAAAAAAAGACGAAATTTTACGTTGATAGAGTCAAAATTTGAGAAAATAGACAAAATCTTGAGTTAATAAGTTGAAATTTTGAGGTAAAAAGACCAAATTTTGTTTCAATAAAATCGAAATTTTGAGAAAAAAACTTGAAATTTTGAGTTAATAAAGTCCAAACTTTGAGGTTAAAAGACGAAATTTTGTGTCAATAAAATCGAAAATTTGAGAAAAAACTCGAAATTTTCAGGGAAAAAAAGTCTGAATTTCAAGTAAATAAAGTCGACATTTTGAGTAAAAAAGTCAAATTTCTGAGTAAATAAAGTTGAAATTTGAGAAAAAAACTTGAAATTTTGAGTTAATAAGTTGAAATTTTGAGATAAAAAAGACGAAAATTTCACGCAGATAGGGTCAAAATTTGAGAAAATAGTCAAAATTTTGAGTTAATAAGTTGAAATTTTGAGGTAAAAGACGAAATTTTGTGTCAATAAAATCGAAAATTTGAGAAAAAACTCGAAATTTTGAGGGAAAAAAAGTCTAAATTTCAATTAAATAAAGTCGACATTTTGAGTAAAAAAGTCAAATTTCTGAGTAAATAAAGTCGAAATTTGAGAAAAAAACTTAAAATTTTGAGTTAATAAGTTGAAATTTTGAGATAAAAAGACGAAATTTTACGTTAATAGAGTCAAAATTTGAGAAAATAGTCAAAATTTTGAGTTAATAAGTTGAAATTTTGAGGTAAAAGACGAAATTTTGTGTCAATAAAATCAAAAATTTGAGAAAAAACTCGAAGTTTTGAGGGGAAAAAAGTCTATATTTCAAGTAAATAAAGTCTACATTTTGAGAAAAAAACTTGAAATTTTGAGAAAAAAACTTGAAATTTTGAGATAAAAATGACAAAGATTCACGTTGATTTAGTCAAAATTTGAGAAAACAGTCAAAATTTTGAGTTAATAAGTTAAAATTTTGAGAATAGATGAAATTTCATGTTAATAAAGTCGAAATTTTGAAAAAAAAACAAACCCTCACATTTCTGAGTTAATAAAGTCGAATTTTTGAGGAAAAAAAGTCAATATTTCGAGTTCTTTGTGCTCCAGCTCCATTTGTTCTGCTTGAATCTACTCTCACAACTTTTTATCAAGTGCTTTTGTCTGAGTAATGCTTCATCACAAACTATCAGCGTGGACCAGTGACGGAGAAGCCGTGGATGCTTTGTGGGTCACAGTTAAGGGGATAGTATTACTGTCCTGCCCACTGTTACTGCTGGGCACGTTTGTGAACGTGTTCACTGTTTTCTTTAGTTTGAGTTTATGTTCCATATGCTCAGAGTGCTGCGTAAAAAAGACGCAAATCTTTAGATTTCGGATCCTCTCAGCGATTGATTCTCCCACCGGAAGAATTGTAGCCGATTTCTTCCTCTCTGTGCTTTAGTTTGGTGATATATTGTACTCAAAATCAGAATCAGAATCAGAATCAGAATTTACTTTATTGTCCCGTCAAGGGAGATTGATGCTGCAACCGGAACACACAAAGGACAAGACACAATGACAATAGTAAAAAGTCTAAAATACAGAAATGATAGACAACACAATGACTAAAAGAGGTAGGATAAGAAACACCATACACATATAAAGGCAATGACATGTTTTGACCCGAGCTCAAACCAAAAAAAATGGAAAGTAACATGCAAGTTAATGTAAAAGATCTGAGTTGTAATTGTTTTTGTGGTGAAAAAGGGAATACAATAGTTCTGCGGCACTGCTGGAAGCGGTTTGTTTTCATACTCATACTCAGCACTGACCGGATATGACGTCCTGTGGGCGGTCCCCTGCATGCCGACTGTACCTGTAACCATGACACTGACCAGATGTTTCAAAATGCTTCACAACATTTGTGGCCACCTCAGCCACATCAATCATATTCTTTCTTCACCAGAGCTGCGTCTCCCTTGAAATCCTTTCAAGGCTGTGTTTGCCCAGCACTATCCCATGAGAATCTTCTATTAAAGATAACATTTCATTTATGGTATAATTACATTTAAAATAAGTCTCAGTGTGCTCACATTCATTTCTCTATAAAATTAATCAGCAGCTAGAGCTCACTCAAGAGTAGAGCGACTGTTAATTAATTAGGGTTCTTTCTTCTACTATCACAAAATCTCGACTGTATTATCTCAAAATGTCGACTTTTTATCTCGAAATTTCGACTTGTTAACTCATTATTTCAACTTATTACCCCGAAATTTTGACATTTTTCATCTTGAAATTTTTGACTTTTGTTGGGCAAATAAAAAATATCAGAAAATCTGATTTACCTTTCTTTTTTTTAACTGGCGGAAACAGGCTTCCATAATTTTGAGCCGTTATTTATAAATATATATTTTTATATTAGTCCAAATGAAACAAGGATTTACTATCTCTTTTTTTCTTTTTGTTTACGAAGGAACACTGAAAAAAAACTCAATTTTTTCTTTTTGTTCAACCAATATTTTGGTTTAAAAAAGCATAATATATATCTTTGTACCTTACAAGAGAAACACAAAGTTTTTGAGCAATAGGCTTTTTCATTCAATTTTCAAGTTATAGAAAAGTATTCACTTCAAACAGAATAGGACTGGTTTGAATAGATGTATGGTCTATAAAACTACTTAGTTGTCTTTGAGGATCTCTGGGTTTTGCAGGATTTCCAAGAGGCCAAGTAGGATGTCTCCTCTTTGGGTTTTCATATGGTGACCTTTGCAGATTCTTCTAACGGAGGTTAAACAAGGTGTAGTTAAAAGTTTTTCAATAAAGGAGTTCCCCTGGGAAGTAGTCTGGGTCCTGTTACATTGACCCTCATATCAAATTTGGAGGCTTGGTAGCTTAAAAACATGCTATTTGAGGATCTCTCTCTTTAAAGTAAAGGCAAAGCTAAGTCAACAAAGGCTTTTCTTTTGTGATTAACCTATTTTATTGCAGTATTCTATTTAAGGGCTATCTAGATTTTCTAACTAGCTGCCGTTATAAAAGACATGCTTTAAGTTTGTACAGGAACACGGTGCACAAAACGTTATATCTTCTCAAATTGGGGTTGAA